>CM066324.1:45689762-46089762 GCA_033807775.1 Saussurea involucrata
AAGAGAAGCTAGACTTCTCACTCAGGAAAAGGCAAAAATTGCTTTAGACAAGGAAATTCTTGAATCAGAATTTTTCAAAGAAATAAAGCCATTAAAAGAAAAAATTCCTGATCTTGATCTAGCCTTAAAAACCAAATCCAAAGAGCTCATGGACAATGAGAGTGACAGAATGAATATTCTTGCTTTTAAAAACTTTTTTCAAAAGGAAAGAGAAGTTCTCCACCAAGACTTGCTCGACAGAGATCTTGTGATAAAGAAATACCAAGATGCACAAAAAGTTCATGAAAAGTGAACACCCAAATAGGCAGATGAGGAATTGGATTATGTGATTTGGATCCTTATACAAGAAACAAAAGAAACCAATCTCTTTCTTCCCTATTCTGCTTTGGGAATGTTCGAAAAGCAGGTTTTCCTAACCTATTATCTGTGCACAAAAGGCAAAAAACCTATGGAGAACCTCACAAGAGGAATCCTCTTAAGATAATAAATGTGTGGTATCATAACACAGATTTTTCATCCTCAAACTCTGTCAAAAGAGCTTCCAAACCAAAGAAATATATGAAAACTCAAGATCAGATATGACTCTTCAATTTTGGGCATCTAGAGGCACAACCCCACGTTGCCTTTGTGTGCGTTGTAACCCCTGAAAAGGAGTTGTGAGCAGAGGTAACTGAGTTTGCTCACTCGTCTACAGAGGCTAAGATGCAAAATGTTTTTGAAAATGATTTAGAGGAAACCTGTCAAAATCACCTCGTTGAAAGTCACGAAACAACCTCTGTCGAACATAGTCCGTGTGAGAAAGATTATGTGGAGATGTTTAAGAACCCTGAAGTTGTCCCTTGTATTTTAAAAGACTTAATTGTTTCAAAAGACAAAAAAGGAAGCAATTGTGACACATATCCAGAAAATCCTGCCTATGACAACAGAGATTTCCTTGACTCAGACTCAGAATATGATGATGACTCAACCTCTGTCGACTCAGAGATTGCTTCTGTCGATTCAGAGATAGTGCCTTGCGAACTAGAAGGAAATAAACTTCCCTCTGGAATTCTTAATTGAACAATTCCTCCCAAGGAAAACTTCGCAAGAATCCCTATCTGCCCTGATTTTTTAGACAAGTGTATACAAGCAAAGACTTCTCTTGAGCTTGAAAAGACTGAGGAACAAAAGGAAAAGTCACCTCAAAATCCTAAAGCTTCAAACTCTTTAAGGACAAATCATTATATGTATACTTGACAACAAAAAGGAAAATGGATTCAAAATAACAAATTTTTTTCTTCTGTGGCAGTGAAACCGACATAGGGTCACCACAGAAGATGGGTAGAACCGAAGGTTCTTCCAGAGAGAAGTTTTTATACAAATAAATCTAGCCTAGATAGGTCCTTCTGTAAAAGAAAGTCTGATACTAGGAGAGATTGTCAAAATAAAGCCTATGTGCCCATTTTCAATTATTTTAATGAAAAGTTTAAGCAAGTTGAATCTAATGTTCATCATTGTCATTGTTTTGAGCTTAAGTTCCAATTGAAACAACATTTATCTGGTCCATACTACTTCCTCTCTCGACCCAAAGCCAAGAATGCCAAATTCAAGGGTCAGAAGAAGCAAAATGGTTCTCCTTGTAAGGAAGTAAAAGCCAAAAACCAAGTATGGAAAGGCAACCTTGAAAACCCCTAACAAAAGTGGACCCATTGGAAAATAGGTACGTAAAACTCTCTGATTGTGTTGCAGAAGCAGTATGTGCCCATATGTTACCTAGACTCCGGGTGCGCTAGGCACATGACTGGCGACAGAGGTCTACTCTCCTCATACAAAGAAAAACTTGGAGGAGGATCACTAACCTTTGGAGATAACAAAAAAGGGTATATCAGAGACTATGGAGTCATTGCAAAAAAAGATGTGACTGTGTGCAAAGTTGCATATGTGGATGGCCTCAAGCACAACCTACCCAGTGTTAGCCAAGTTTGTGACACAGGATTTGATGTGAAGTTCAAAAGAACATATTGCTCTCTGGTAGGTGAAGATACAGACATAGAACTGCTAAGAGCCGAAAGAAGAGGTGATCTGTAGCTCATGAACTTCAAGGCAAGGAGCCAAAATGACAAGCTCTGTTTAATGTCAAGTAAGAATGAAGAAGCTTGGCTATGGCATAACAAGTTTTCCCATCTGAATTTTCATACCCTTGACAAACTTGTGAAGCTTTATCCAGTGAGTGGTTTACCTAATGTTAAATTCGACAGAGATCATCTATGTTCTGCTTGTGAGATGGGCAAACTCAAAAGGGCTTCCCATAAAGGCAAGTCAGATGTGTCTTGCACTAAGCCTCTGTGATAAACCAAGATCTATCAAGATTAGCGAGAGAGAATCTAGAGAGAGAAATATGCCATCTGTTACTCTCAAAATATGAACTGTTGTTTACAAAAGCTAACACATGGGTTTATATACCATTGACTATAGAAAGTCAAACTAGACTTATTACAAGCTTAAAATAGATAAGCCTTGATTACAACACTAAAAGTAGCATTAACAATCTCCCCCTTTGTAATCAAGGGCGCTCAAATCTTCTGTGTTGACGATTCTTGCCAATTAAGATCTCCAAGCGTCTTAGTGTTTTCCAGAAGTTCAGCCTTGTGTCGATTGTCTCTATAGCTCTCCTCAAGAGTCTGATCTCAGCATTATCAACCTGGTAAAGACTTCTCCTTGTTTCCAATAACTTCTTCATAGCTTCCTTCAGTCTATGATCTAGCTGAAATCGGATGATCTTCAAAGTTCCATCAGAATATTTACCGATTTCATCAAATCTGAGGAAACGTCTGACACCTGACTGATCTCTATACACAATCCCATAAGGGTCTTCTACAATAGAAAATAGTGGATAGCTGTCAATGTTCGGCAATTCTCAATCTGGTCTTCTCATATTGACTACAGGCTGGAAGCTCTCAACAGCAAGCTGGAAGTCAAAGCATCGATAAAATCTAACTTGTCTTCGTAAGAAACGCTTGACTGCTTCCAAAGCCCTGAGGATATCATCAGTGCGAATAGGCATATCTCGAAATTGATGATAAATTACCTCAAAGTCATCGATAGAAAGTTCATTGAAGTCTGCTTCAGTAAACCGATAAGACTGACAATCCTGACGTTCCACATAGAATACCGGATACCAAATTCTGACAAAACTGGCTATTTCCACCTTAAGTACCCTTACAATGCTGTGCTTAGAAAATACCAGATATCTTCCTTGTCGAAGACATTTAATAAACATCAGGTACTCGTATTGATACCAAGCAGGTTCCTTTTCAACCCCCAGAATAGCATTGATATTCACTCTTCTTCTTTTCTTGACATAGAAATTTCGTTCAGTGTCTTCAAGAAAAGCGGATCTCACTCTGGTAATCTGGTATCTTGCTTCAAGCCTCTCCATTCTTTGTTGTCTATCCAATGCGGGACCTGGTTGTAAAATGCTAGATGAAGTATTCAGATTTGGATTAGGAACCTCTGAGTTAGCTCTGGACGACTCACCCTGAACAAACGTACTTTCAGTAGTAGTGGTGGTCGGAGCTGGAACAATAGGAACAACCGGAGGACTTTGTTGGACTGGAACTTCTGGTTCTCGAACTGGCGAAAGTGCTAATGGAGATTGATGACCAATATCTTCATTGTCTGAAATATCTCCATAAAGCATGTTGACAACCTCAATATCTTTCTCATCTACTTCAACTTCAACTTCTGTATCAGATATAACTACAATATCATCTTGATCTTCTTCTTTAATCTTCCAGAACTTATCAAACTTTCTTTGAACATCATCATCTGAATCAATCTCAACATAGTTAGAAAAGAAGTTACGCATATCTTCAAATTATACAGACTCATGCACATTAGAAGTCTCCGGACATCCAGTTGAAACAGGTGCAGAATCTGGGTCAACATAAACAACTAGTTGCAGATTGTTCGCATTCCCGGGCTTAACATAGTTAATCTCCGAATCCATAGCCGTCAAATCAACTTCATTCAACAACTCATCAACTAAGTTTTCTGGATCAGCTTCTACATCTCTTTCTTCATTTGTTCTTCCCTCATTTGCCCTTTCTTCATTGACATTTTCAGTAGATTCTTCATTCACACTTTCTTCAACTCTACGTCTCTTAGAATTCTCCCCCTCATGACCTTGATGACCCGGATCATCTTGGTCATGTCTACGCTTAAGAGACGAACCGGCGGCAGATTGGCAAGTTTCTTCGTGTCTAGCCACTCTTTCAGAAAGCGTAGAAAGAGCATCTGTCATCAACTTTAAACCTTGCTGAATTTCAGAAAAACTATTACGAACCTCAGTCCTGAAAGACTGGAGCTCATTCACCAACGAAGATACACGAGAATCAGGAACTGACACCGGAGTAGGAGTAGAAAACAGAGGCGTAGTCGGTTGAAAATTTCGAAGCAGAGAAATAAGATCTTTATCCTGATGCTCCGGAGGAGGCATAGATAATAAACGCGCATAGGGCATATCAGAAAGTTCTGAAATCGGAATATCCTGAATACCCTGTTGCGATGTAGGTGGAGCTTGAACTGAAGGCTGAATTGGCGGTTGAGAAACTGGTCGACTTGAAGGCTCCCGAATAATAACACCCGTCGGTCGTCTAAATGGAATATCAACTGGAATCTTAGGAATATCTGTTACTTTCCCTTTACCTTTCAGCATCGCTTTCATTTTGAGTAACTGCTCATTCTTTCGGCATCCATTCGGTCATTCCTCGTCTTCAATAGCTCATCAAGTGACATTTAATCCGACGTTATGAGAGATTCAGATGTAACGACTGTAGAAGGAACTATGGTAGTTGCTTCTAGAACTGTTACACTGGAAGAAATCAAAGGAGTTGAAACCTAAGTATCTACATTCCTAGTAGATGGCCTGGCAAAACGAAGATCAAGTTTATCTACCTCAATATTTGCCACATTCGTGTTTATCGGAACGGTATCCGAAGTGTCAACCGTATTACTTTCTGACAACAATCTTTCATAAACATGTGTGACCTCCACTTCAGATTCTCTTAAGACAGATTCTCCAAAATTCATATTAGCATCATTTCCACCATTATCATCATCATCATCATTATCTGTATCATCCACTCCGTCATCACCATCATCACTTTCAGAACTACTTGAGTCAGCATCATCTTTACCTTGTTCTTGTTGTTCTTGTTGTTCAGTCTCTTCTTGAACATTCTGTTCTTGAATTTCTATTCCATGCTCCTCACAATAATCAATAACGTCTTCATCTTCTGGATCTGCATAATTCTGAATCAGCTCTGGTGGAATAGGCATAAAATTATCAAACGTAGGCTTCTCCCTGTTGATGTAACCCATTTCATAATCAGGTGCTAGAACCCAGTTATGTCTTCTTGGAATGTCTTTATTACTCCTAAGCATGCTCCAGACAATAAGCTCCAAGAATCGAATGAATGGCACGAACTTGCGATCTTTGTTCGTGCTTTTAGCATACACAAGCTCGGACAATTCGGTCCAGAAGATAAGAGCATAATCCACATGCAAATCATATATAATTGCATGGAAAAGTCGTAAGTAATGCAGACTTGAATTATCGGTACCAGAATGTTTGGATGTCAAACATCTGTTGATAACTGAGCTCAAAGCATACCATACTGGTGGAAGACGTGCCTTCTCAAATTGACTAACCATAGTCAAAGGACCAACATATCCCAGTGCTCGAATTCCAGCCAATATATCTTCTTCCGGGGGATAGTCATCAAATTCTGTACGACCCGGTCTCGAATCAGCTTCTAGTAGACGAAGTAATAATCGAAGGCGATGATAATCTAGAAAAGTCTCGAACTGATCGATCTGAATCTCGAATCGAGGATGGGAAATATTATCAATCTTTCTGATTGTATGACAGGATTGTTGCAGATAGACCTCAGGAACTCCATGACGTCCCAAAAGTGCATAATTAATTGGATGACCTCGTAGAATAGCACGTATAATCGGATGAATTCTCACTCTGTCAAGATTGACAAAATAATTGTTTGGCTTGTAAGGCAAAACATATTATTTGAGTGGGCAAACATCTTCCGTAGAACTCCTTCTGGCAGACAAATTAGCTCCCGAAGAACGAACTGAAGGAAGAGGTTGATCTCGAGAAGCATGATCCGATGGTTGATTCTCATCTTCCTGAACTTGAGGATTCTGATCATCATTTGAATCCATATATCCCCTAAGAAATATGCAAACAAAGTATAAAACATAAGCAAGAAACACTATGAAAGAAAATAGAAAACAAAAAAAATTGTGATAATTTTTTTTCCTAAGTCTAAAATGCGCTAAAGACAGTGGCGCAAAGTATGAAATGTGCGAGCTGAAGAGGCGCAAAACAAAGTTGGTCAAAAATAATAGAAACTCGCCATACACCGTGGCGCAAATCAACCATGACCATGGCGCAAAGTGTGAATTGCGCTACCAGCTGTGGCGCAATTCTCACTTGTCATCAGTTCTCAAAAATCGCGACATTCAAAATGCAACACAATAGTATACGATTTTTGAAATTGAACATACAAGAAATGTTTAATAGGCATCGATTTCACAAATAAACACAGTGAAAGCATAAATCGACCCTAAACCAACACTTAGTAACCCTAATTTCATGTGAATCCTAATATCGATGAATCTAATAGAACAGTCGAACTCAAAGATTTTATATCCTCACAAATCGATTAAAATACATGTAACTATGGATGAAATCGATTATGAAAAGATGGACTAACAAGGAAGAAAGGTTCGAAATCATACCTGAATCTATGAACAGTACCCACAATCTCAGAAATTTGAAACGAAGGAGTCGGTAGAAATACCAGGGAGAAATCGCAAGTATAATGAAATGAAAGTCAAACAAATGGTCAAAACCCTTATAAACCCTTTGAAAACCATCTTATTAAAAAAATTAAAAATACTGAATTTATGTGATTTGCGCCACCTAAGGTCGCGCAAATCTTGATTTGCGCCACTAAGGGTAGCGCAAATTAGACTTGAAAGTATTTTTGCAATTTGAAAAAAATTGAGTTTTCTCATTTTAGACTCATTTCACTCCCCCTACACAAATGCATTAGATAACCTCAGATTAAAAAAGCATTTGGAGAACTTTCCTGAAGAAAATATCATAAACCCATACCTGCTCAATCTTTGTACTGACAGATACGTACCATTCAGCAGAATGTGCTCCCCCTCAAATAGAGAACCTATGATATTTCTTCCCTTCAAAATAACAACTCATGAACTCTCCCCCCCTCAAAATTAGCTTAACTTTTGAAAACGCTCCCCCTCAAAATCAGCATAACTCCACACATCACAGTATGAAAATTTTCACGTAAAACATCAGTAATGGAAACTGAAATACATTAAATTATATAACATACCTACTAACTATAGAGTGTTTGAACACCGAACAAATAAAATTCAACTTAGTGAAAGTAGACAAGTTTTTCAAACAAATGACATCAAATGCAGGCTTTTGGATTCAGAAACAAGTCATGCTTGCATATCAAGTAACAATTTGTTCAGTTTCAACCTCTTATTAAATCTATTTGGTGTGCTAGCATGCGAAATATGATTTGCAACATTCAAATGTACTTCTGAAACCTATAAGAATACTTTGCTCTTACTCACACTATATGACGAAATCAGAATTTCCACAAATTTATAAGATTATCGCGATATCGTAATTTCCCCAAGATATAAGAGATGTGTGCTCATTGGCATCTTTTATTTTGTGCACATTGGCATCTTTTTATCAAAAGGTTTATTAAGACTAAGATACACCGTAAACGTAACTTTCTATCTGGTTCTATAGCAGGATTTGGGTCAGCCAATGCCAGACCAGTTGGCCTTAGGGGCTAGGTGACGAGCACCCCTTGGAACTTACTCTCCCAAACCAGAAAGGCTACATCGATATATCCTAATCCCATCTGTACCAGTAGGACATGGCTTTCTATCTGGTTCTATAGCAGGATTTGGGCCAGCCAATCCCAGACCAGTTGATCTTAGGGGCTAGGTATCGAGTACCCCATTGGGACTTAATCTCCCAAACCAGATAGGCCACAGGCACAAACTTTCAAACCTAATGATTTTTTTTATTGCATCTCAATCACTTGGTTATAAAACTTTGTGCTTCCCTCAAATTTTCATTTCCATTCTTCATTCTGACAATTAAGCTTTGTGAGCATCGTATTCTATATAGGTCTAGATTTACACAATTTTGCGCATATATCAAAATTCCATTCATGTTTTGCTGACCTTTTGATTTATTTCAGAAGCAAAAGTTGAAGCAAATAAAACTCAGATATCACAAAACTACTTGTAAAATCACCCTTGACACACATTTTATTCATTGAATGAAAATAGAAATATTTTCACTTCATTGAATTAAATTTGTGAAGGTTCAAACTTTCAAGTTCAACATGCCGAGTTTTGATAAAAGAAAATTAAAACGCTTTTCATCCAATGCCTTGGTGAAAAGATCGGCAAGTTGATAGTCAGTAGGTACGAAATATAATTCGATTGTACCGTTCTCCACATGATGTTTTATGAAATGATATCGCATGTCGATGTGTTTAGTCTTTGTGTGCTGAACCGGATTGACCGAAATAGCAATTGCTGATTTACTGTCACAATATATAGGAATTGTCTTGTACAACAACCCATAATCTTGTAACTGTGTCTTCATCCAAAGAACTTGAGAACAGCAACTGGCGGCGGCAACAGATTCCGCTTCAGCCGTTGAAATTGACGCACAGTTTTGTTTCTTTGACGCCCAACTAATTAGCCTATCTCCTAGAAATTGTACATGACCCGATGTACTTTTCCGGTCCAGTTGACTTCCACCATAATCTGCATCAGAAAAAGCAGTTAGTTTATAATCTGAACTTTTTGGATACCACAAACCTAGATATGGAGTTCCTTTCAGATATCTAAAAATTCGGTTGACTGCCATCCGATGAGATTCTTTGGGATTAGCCTGAAATCTGGCACACAAACATGTTGAGAACATGATATCTGGCCTACTAGCAGTTAAGTACATTAATGATCCAATCATCCCTCGGTAGGTTCGAACATCAGCTGCTTTTCCATCTGGATCTAAACCAATCTTCGCACCATGAGCCATCGGAGTGCGACTTGTAGTGCACTTATCCATTTTGAATTTCTTCAAAATATCAAAGACATATTTTGACTAGTTGATGAAGATTCCAGCAGGTAATTGCTTAACTTGAAGTCCTAGGAAAAAATTTATTTCTCCCATCATGCTCATCTGAAACCTGGAGGTCATGAGATCAGAAAACCAAGTACACAAAGAAGCATTAGTAGCACAAAAAATTATGTCATCAACATAAATTTTTACTAAGCAAATATCATTGTAAGTTTAGGATCCACTCTTACAATCAATATATCAATGTATAGAACAGTAATTGAGAAGTAATATGATCGAACCAACTTGTATTCAATGAAGAACAAATTTACAGATCTTAGAGAGAGAGAGTATCTCAAAGATTACAAAAGATGAATACAAGTATATGCGGGAAAGTCAGTTAGCGTAACAGTGCTAACCACTATATATACTGTAACGGAAATACTAAAGCTACAGTACAAATATGAAAGACTAATAGGAACAATACACGTGTCCTAATTAGTTAACTAAATACAAAGTAAAGCATCTAGTTATAAGTTCTGAACATGTTGTTCAGAACTTCTGAACATTATTCTGATTAGGCTTCTCAGAACTTCTGACTCTTCTTCTCAGACTTCTATACTTGGCCAACTTTCCGAGCAATACTTCTGAGTCTTCTTAGTCAGAACTCTGACTCTTCACTTCAGAACTTCTGAGCCTTCTAGTCAGAATTCAACACTTAGTTTATTGACAAAACTCAGATCTAACAATCTCCCCCTTTTTGTCAAATAAACTTATACTTTGCATCATCCAATTCTTTTAAGGCAAGAACAATCTTCTGTAAAAGCACATTTCTCTGAGTAAGCCTCTTGTCAATTTTAACAATGATTTCTTGAATGGTTTCATCTTGCTGATTGATCACTTCTTGTGTCATGTTGGCTTGCTTCACCTTTAGCATCTTTTTCTCCAAATTGTGCTTAATGATCCTTAAAGTTCCAGAACTATACTTTGAAGTTTCCTTTGCTATGAAGAATATCTTTTCACTTTTGTTCTTCAGAAAGACTCCCAATTCTGGATGCTTAGATACACTTCCAGTCTTCAACACATTTTTCTGATCATGATCTGTGTTGGGATTTGAAAGATAGACACATGGCCTTTGTAGATACAGAGCTATTTGAAAATCTGTATAACAATGCCACCTTAAGATGTAGAACATAGCTTCAATCACCACACTTCTTGCCTTTCTTTCATTCTTGTCTTGGCTTGAATCTTTGAAGCACAAAAGACTATGTAATCTGTAGAAATCAACTACTGACAACTTTTCAAAGTCTGCATCAGTAAAATAGTACACTTTTCCATCCTCTCTCAGAACTTCAAAGGACAAGTACTCTTGCTTTCTGAATTTCTTAACCTTTAGTTCTCTGATCCCTGTTATTGAGAAATCTGAATACACAGCTTGTTTTGATTTCCCAAGACTCCTTGACTCTCAGCCAACCAGATCTGAGTCTCTTTTGATCTGTCATAATATACATCCAGAAATTGTATCTCTTTAGGCTTGAAAAACTTGGGTAGATCAAATTCAAGAAAATATCCATTTAAATCAATAGTTATTTCATCTTCTTTTGGTTCAGATTGTTCAGCTTGATCAACACTTGTCATTTGAACATTCTGAGGAGTTATGTCTTGAACTTCTTCAACTTCATCTGAAAGTATTTCATTCACTTCATATTCAGCAGGAAATACAAAGTCACTATGCAACATCTTTTTGGAATTTCCTTCTGATAACAACCATTCACCACAGCTTCTGATCTTACTTCTGAGATTTAATCTTCTTTCCACAGAATTCACACATCTTTTCTTTAGATTTTCTCTTTCAGTAGTAGCACTTCCTTTCATTTCACTTAGTAACCAACTCAAAGTTGCATTACTATACTTCACCAACTCCTTTAATTTGAATATTTCAAGTCTTCTTTGAACTGTATATGCAAGTCCTTCAGTTTCCATTCCTTCATTTATAAACCCCTTCAAATTCACACCAAACCCTGAAATCTTTGCTGGACAACTCAAGTTGCATTTTTCTTTTCTTCCTTCAATAGCCAACTGAAAATCATACATATGCATATTTCTAACATAAATGCCAAGAAGTCTTTTGCATTCAATCTCTATCCAGGCCTCTTCAGTACTGGCAAAGAATTTAACTAGGAAGATCTGATCATCAAGAGTTAATATGTGAAAATCAAAGTTGGACATTGAAACTTTTGTACTTCTTTCTTTCTGAACTTCCAATCTTACATACTTCAGACCATCAAATTCTTCTGATTGAAACATCAACACTTTCTCAATCCTTTTCTGAATATGTAATCTTGAATCAGGAATTCTGAATCTGTTTGAAGCTTCTGCATAAGACATCTGAGATTTCCCATCCATGAAACCATCAATATTACTCTCCAAAACCTCATAATCTCCTTCTGTATGATAGAGATCCTCATATGTTTCCTATGGAAAAATATCATCATGAAGCTGTCTAGCAAGTGGTACAACACTCATTTCCATAACAAAATCACATAAAGGCTCCTCTAAAATTGGCAAGTCAATCTTAGGAATTTCAATTGGCTTTCTGAATAGGTATTCTGAAGGCATAAAGTATTCTTCAACTCTATCATATTCTTCTGATTTATCACCAAGATCATCAATATAGTTAAACTGAAACTCCTCTTGAAATTTCAGAGAGTAGTCAACAGTACTATCTTCTTCTCCCATCAGATCAATAGGCCTTACCATCTTCACAACTTTTTGAATTTTCTGAATATTTAGAGCTTTGACTAATTCACTGTGCATCCTTCTGATCAATACCTCATTCAGTCTCCTTTCTTCTGACTTAGAGTCCACCAAACTAATTTTGACAAAGGGAACAATGTCTGTACACCTGTTTTCAACAACTGAACTCTCAACTGTTTCCTCTGACCTCAAAACAGGTTCCTCAATGGCTTCAGTTTCATCAGAATTTACTTCCATCTCTGCATCTAAGTTCAATTCTTCTGTTTTATCAGAATCACCACCATCTGTACATTCAACTTCCATTTCCTCTGTATCTGAACTTTCAATCTGAACTATCTGATTTTCCACTACCTGAGCAGTTTTATCTGTCTGAACTTCTGTGCACTTTGTATGGGCCAATTGCATATCTGCTCTTTCAAAATCTTATATACCAATGTCATCATCAGAACTCAACCTTTGCTTTTTCTCCCCCTTTTGATGATCATGAATCTCATTATCATCAAACTTCCTTTTGAGGTTTTGAGCAGGAACACCTTCAGGTTCCGCTTCTGATAGTGGAACAACTTGAAGTGGTTTTGAAGTTGAAGCCAAAGAAGTACTCAGTGCTTTAAGTACAGACTCTTGCATATTCTACATTTGTTTAACCAAATCCTTCTGAAATTCAGACACAATATCCTTGATCTCATTTTTATGAGATTCCAAAGATACCTTCACATCATCTATCTTTGTTTCAACAGATTTTATCTTTCCCTCCAACATATTTTTCAATTCCTTTACCTCATCATTCAGTCCATCCACCTTTCTCTCCAAATTTTCAACTTTATCCCCCATCACCTTGTTTTGATTTTGAATCTTTACAAATTCAGAAGAGTCTAACTGTGAATCTGAACCAACAGATGGTCCAGTTTTCATGTGCCCAGAGGGCTCATGGCCTATAGATAACACTAAGTCATCTTGTACAACAGATGCACATTTTAATGAGGCTTTTGAAATGTTCACCTCACCAGGTCTTCCATCCAATCCTTGACATCCAACATTAGGAGTGTCTATGAATGTTTTGTCAGGAATACGAAATTTCTGATTTGTGCAAGTGTGAGAAGGAATTTCAGGCTCAAATTGGATAGGACTGTGAGATCCAGACTCAATGTGATGAATAACAGGTTGGGATTTATCACCTCCCTCCAAATGAGTTTGGAATGGTTCCCCTGATTTATGTGAAACAGTAGCATGTTGAAATGCTTCTGAGTGGGTATGGATGGGTTGTTCAACTTCCACCACTAGGTCAATGGTGATTTTTCAATATTGGACACCAAGAATTGTGAACCAATAGCAGATGTGGTTACTTGGGTAAGATTAGCTAGTGCAGAGGCATCTCTTTCTGTTTGAACCTCTGGTGACAATCTCTCATCCTCACCACCCTCATTCTGTTTTTCCTCACATATTCTAACCAAGCTCTCAGAATTTTGCCCCTCATTTCTCTCAGAATGTTCACCCATTTGAACGTTCTCCCCCTCTCTAACTTGACTAGACCCCTCACCTCTCTCCTCAGGTTGGTCCTCTTGGGTAGGGATTTGAGGTTCTTCAATTCCCATAGAGGTGCAATATGCTTTTAAAATCTCACTCTCCCTTGGTATGTAATTCCTAAGTGATCTTGGCAAAATTTTATGATTAGGATAATGCTGGATTTTAGAAACAGAAGACATCTTACCCAAATAGAAAATAGGGCCATGCTGTTCATTCGATCTTCTAGGAATGGTTCTGTTTTCTTGCATTGCATACCAAATCACAAGTTGCCAATACCTTATGTAAGGTATGTATGATAGAGGTGTATCCTTTGTTTTCTTTTGAATAGCCTTCTGATTTTTCTCAAACGTGTTCTTCATGTCTTCCCAAAGTATAGCAGTGTAGTCACAATGCCTATTCTTTACTAAACCTTGAAAGATTTGAAGAATCTGTTTTGAAGCTTGATCTGCAGAACTATTCTTCCCTGACAAACACTTATTCACCACATGAAAGAAACATGCCCAAATTGGTGGCAATTTGTTCCTTCTAAACAAACTAAGAGTTCTTAACCCTTCATTATATCCTAACTTCATAAACTCTGCAATTAATTCTGCAGTTAAAGGCGAGTCTTCAAAATATGACCTTCTTTGTACATCATATTTTTCTGGAAGATTTAGCATTTCTCTTAGTGCAGGGATTGACAAGGCAAAATTTACTCCTCCAATTTCAGATATAAACTTGTTTCCTTCTAACCTAAGATATCTCCACCATTGTTGAATATATTGAACAGAGACTGTTTTGCACCTTGTAAACCATTTCCTGTACAGATCATATTTGAATAACTCCATTATGATTCTGTGTTCAGGCTTAAATCTACTCTCCTCAAATAATAAGACACATTTGTTCTCTGACAATTTCAACCATTCGCCTTCAGGTACAACCCTTTCCACAAAGATTGGTCTATTTGACATTATCGACCCTGCAGCACTCTGTTCATGTTCAACATTCATGTTTCCCTCATCTGCATTTCCTTCTGATTCGGCCATCTGTTCATCTTCTGCATTTATTTCATCATTCCTTATTACTACTTCTTCAACAACTCTATTTTGTACTTCATCATTATCAGAATCGGATGAATCCATTAAAGACTTAGCAGAATGCAGAGATATTTGACTACTTATTCGGAAACCAGACATGATTAAGAAGAAAACAAACTCAAAGAACTCTGGATTAATTCGTATCTCACTTTTCGCTCTGAAATTTGAAAGAATTTGAAAGAGGGATTTTAAGACCTATTTAAAATCCGCGAAGTTGAAAGATTTGACGGAAAAGCGAGGTCAAAGTTATAACGGAGTCAACACATTTGAAATGCCACCGAGGATTTAAAATGAAATACGTGGCATAATCAACCAAATATAAAGCTGAAACGTGTTATTGGATAGAATATTGACACAAGTCAAAGATCTGAATAACACGCTCAGAAGATTGACTTTCCTTTATCAGAGATCTGATTATTCTACTCAGAGTTCTGAGTCCTTGATACAGAAGAACTTTGCCTTGTAACCAAATTTATTTAAAATCAACTTCTGACGAATGTAAAATCTTTTATTATTCAGAAGAGGTTTGAACAGATAGAAAAATATTTTATCATCATAATTCTGTTCAAATAATGATGATTTGAGATATTAAATATAAAGACCCAACCAAAATAATCATGCAAAACATCAATTTCATAACATCCCAAAATCACAGTCTCAAAATTTCATTACAATTACTCAATAGGTTTGCGGAAACAACCTACACAACTGAGAAAAACTAATTACTAGAGTGTCGCTACGCTTCTTGACTCTTCTTGCTAAGCTCAACCTATTTACCCGAGCTCCTGGAAACCTGCTTACCTGAAAAGGTTTTAATTTGAAAATGCGAGGGTTAGACCATGAGGTCTAGTGAGTCCCTCCTAACAGTTATCAAAGCGTTTAAGAAAACAGTTTATCTTTTCAGCTTTAAACATTTATATTCAACACGTCAAAATCATATACGGACTGAAGTCCGCCTCCTCGTAATCTGACACCCTGAAGCCCCCCGAGGGTGACAACGAGTCAGCCTCATGCTGCCTTGCGGGTCCTCGCTCCTGGCATATAGGGACCTCCCTTCCCGCACGAGAGCTGGCGGAACGACTCTCCCGTCTTTACCAGTTTACGTCTCCTTGATGTATGCATACATTCTACATAAAACTTTAAACAACTTTCATGCAATTAAAGCATAATAATAAAGCATGGCAATTCTCAACATTCATAACATTTTTGAAAACACTTTAAAAGCCACACATTACAGTTTAGAAAACTCACCTGAGCGCTTTAGTATCTTCTTGCCTCAAAACTTCTTACTTACTTTCCCGACCTCTAAGTAGAACACCTAGAAATGTAGGAGACGTAACTCATAAATTTGTCATAAATTGTGTACTAAGCTACAAGATTGGTGAACCGACAACAGAAGGGTTCGGCCCAAGCAACTACCGGAACTTACACTACCGGAAGTCGCAAAAACCCAAGTACCGGGACTCACTCTACCGGGACTCTCTCTCTACCGGGACTCTCTCTACCAGGACTCTCTCTACCGGGACTCTCTCTACCGGACTCACTCTACCAGACTCACTTTACCGGGACTCTCTCTACCGGACTCACTCTACCGGGACTCCCTCTACCGGGGATCGCAAAACCAAAGTACCGGGACTCACTCTACCAGGACTTAGGTTTCTTACCAGCGCCAGGCGGCTGGTTAAATCAAACTTTCACTCGCTCAATCGAAGAAACAGGTTACGAGAAGAGTTTACAATGGTTCCCATTGCAACTCAAACATCCCAAAAATTCCTTAACCCAAAACCTCCGATTCACTCAACCAACACTGCTAATTACCACTTTAATAAACAGAACTCCAAAACCCAATTCTAAACACAGAGCAGAAAACTAAGGAGACGAAGGTGGTTTAGATTGCATTACCTCAGCTTGATTTGAGAGTTTCTTCCCCTTTTTCTCTTCAAATTGCAAGAATTCTCCAAATCTCCACTCTACGTCTTCTCAGCCGCAAAACACTGAAATGAAATAGAATTCCCTAGGGTTTTGAGCCCTTTTATACTCCATCCCAAAAATACAAACTAGCCCCTCAACTTTCACTTATTAACAAAACTTGACGAAAAGCGTAAAACTTTCCAATTTGGTCTGGGTCGTTACATTAAAAAAATCATTTAAAATCTTACATCTGAATATGAATTTTTTTTGAAATTCAGACATAGTTTGAACAAGTAATCAAAAAATTTTATCATCAAAAGGTTGTTCGTCTTAGAATGATCAGAGATAAGAAATGAAAACAAACCTTTTAATCATTATGAAATGATTTCCAGAAGATATTAATGCTCACCCTTGACTTTAGCAGTACTTGACCATATATGAGACATAAAGATAAGATAGAAAAAATAATAGAAAGAAAATAATCCACAAATTGAAATATTTGTATTTCTCAGAAATGAATTCTTAAAAGTTAGATTTCTGAAGTATTGACTCGGAATATCTGAACTCAAGACTCAGAAGTTCTGAACTCAAGAGTCAGAAATTCTGAATACAAGACTCGGAGTTTTGAGTACACTACTCAGAAAATATTTCTTAAAAAAAATTTCATTTCAAAAAAATATACTCAATTAGTTAGATTAAGCATTCCTATTTTACATATGAGAAAAGAGAACCTTTTGTGATCAAGAGGCTTTGTGAACAAGTCAGCCAATTGATACTTTGTATGCACAAAGTGCATCTCTATAGTTCCCTTTTCCACATAGCCCTTTATAAAATGATACCTCACATCTATGTGTTTAGTCTTTGAATGTTGAACAGGATTTTGAGTAATGGCAATTGCACTTTCTGAGTCACAGTAGATAGGAATTTTGTTGAGCTGATATCCATAATCCATGAGTTGTGTTCTCATCCACAAAGTTTGAGAGCATGAAGCAGCAGCAGCAACATACTCTGCCTCAGCAGTTGATGTGGACACACCATTCTGCTTCTTTGATGCCCAACTTACTATCTTACCCCCCAAAAAGTGACAAGCACCAGAAGTACTTTTTCTGTCCAACCTACTTCCTGCATGATCAGCATCAGTGAAAGCAGTCAATTTAAAGTCTGTTTCTTTTGGATACCATAAACCTAGATCAGGTGACCGTTTGAGATATCTTAAAATCCTTTTGACAGCCAACATATGTGATTCTTTTGGGTTAGACTGAAATCTAGCACAGAAACAAGTAGAAAACATGATATCTGGCCTACTTGCAATTAGATAAAGTAAAGATCCAATTATGCCTCTATAGAGTTTGTTATCTACTGAAACTCCTTTGAGATCAGCATCTAACTTTATGTTAGTTTCCATAGGTGTTCTCATAGAAGTACAATCAGACATCTTGAACTTTTTCAGAATGTCTCTGACATATTTTCCTTGATTTATAAAAATACCATTTGGTAATTGTTTGACTTGAAGACCAAGGAAAAAATTCAGTTCACCCATCATGCTCATTTCAAATTCAGATTTCATGACTTTAGAAAAATCATCACACAATTCTGCACTAGTAGAGCCAAATATTATGTCATCAACATAAATCTGAATAAGAATTAAATGCTCACCCTGTTTCTTTAAAAACAAAGTTGTGTCAATCTTACCTTTCTTGAACCCTGAAACTAACAAGTGTTAAGTAAGAGTGTCATACCAGGCTCTTGGTGCTTGTTTTAGACAATATAAAGCTTTATCTAAAATATAAACATGGTCAGGAAATTCTGGATCAACAAAACCTTCAGGTTGATGAACATACACCTTTTCATTAAGTATATCATTCAGAAAGGCTGATTTGACATCCATTTGATATACATTGAAATTTTTGTGTGAAGCATATGCCAAAAATATTCTGATTGCCTCTATTCTTGCCACTGGTGCAAATGTCTCATCATAATCAATTCCTTCTTGTTGATAGTATCCATTAGCAACCAATCTTGCTTTGTTTCTGACAACAACACCTGACTCATCCTTTTTGTTTCTGAACACCCATTTAGTTCCAATGATAGATTTACCTTCAGGCCTTGGAATTAGTCTCCAGACTTTGTTTCTTTCAAATTGGAGCAATTCCTCTTGCATTGCTGAAATCCAATCTGGATCCTCTAGGGCTTCATTGGCTTTCTTAGGTTCAATCACACTTAAGAAACCAGCAAACATTGCTTCATTTGCTGTAGCTGATCTGGTTTTTACTCCTGCTGATGGATCACCTATCACTTGATGAATAGGATGATCTTTAGTCCACTTCTGTGAACTAGGAAGCACATCAATCTCTGAAAAATTGTTGTTTGTATCATTCTCATCAATGATGGCTTGCAATTCTGAACTATCCCCTTGTTATGATATATGTGTAGGTGTCCCATCCAAGTTTGGATTCTGAGCAATGAAGTCAGAATTCTGAGTGACTTGTTCAGAGTTCTGAATACAAGGTTCATAATTCTGATTACAAGGTTCAGAATTTTCATCACTTGTATTTATCAAAGTTGGAAATTCCTCAGATGGACCTTTATCAGAAATTACAGTTGATTGAACTACTTCTGGAGTTCTATTTTTCATCTCTTTGACCATCTTTGGGTTTTCAAACTCTGCATATGAATCAGAAATTAGTTCTAGAAAAGCATCCTTAAACAATAAATTGAGTTCTGAACAAATAGGATTAGAATTTGTATCAGAAGTCATTTTTGTCTTGTTCTGCATGAGTTCTGAACTGTCTTGTTCAGAAGTCTTCATTCTGGCTTCATCAAATGTTACATTGATGCTTTCCATCATCCTCTTGTTCTTCTGTTGTAGATTCTGAATGCTTTGGAAGTTAATGAATAACCCACAAAGTATCCTTCATCTGCCTTTTTATCAAATTTATCAAGATTTTCTCTGTCTTTAAGAAAATAGCATCTGCAACCAAAGACATGAAAGAATTTGATTAATGGTTTTCTTTTATTTATCAGTTCATAAGTAGTCTTATTTAATCTTTTATTGATTAAAGTTCTGTGCAATTGCTTCAGCCCATAAGAAAGTTGGAAGATTTGAATAAGCCAGCATAGTTCTTGCAGCTTCAACTAGAGTCCTGTTTTTCCTTTCAACAACACCATTTTGTTGAGGAGTTTTGACTGCAGAGAAATTGTGAGAAATCCCAGAATTTTCTAAAAAATTCGGAAGAGTCTCATTTCTGAACTCTGTTCCATTATCACTTCTGATTTTCTAAACTAGAAGTTGTAAGAA
The DNA here is from genome assembly GCA_033807775.1 of Saussurea involucrata. Classification (NCBI taxonomy): domain Eukaryota; kingdom Viridiplantae; phylum Streptophyta; class Magnoliopsida; order Asterales; family Asteraceae; genus Saussurea; species Saussurea involucrata. The sequence continues at coordinate 45,709,516 of CM066324.1, forward strand.
CACTTGAATTCTTTTGATAAAGTTTATCAAGATAGTAGCAGCTTCTGACTTAGCTCTTAAGAATTCAACCCATGTGTATCTGTAATATTCATCAACAATTACAAGCATATACTTCTTTCCTCCCATAGACTGAACTGAAATAGGACCACAAAGATCTGTATGAGTCATTTCCAATGGTGCTTTGCAAGATGAGTCCATTTTTAATTTGTGAGAACTCTTTTTCATCTTGCCCATTTCACAAGCTGAGCATAATGATTCTTTTTCAAATTTAATCTTTGGTAAACCTTTAACCAGATGATTTGCAACAAGATTATTCAGATCTTTGAAGTTTAAATGAGAACATCTTCTGTGCCACAACCAGCATTCATTTGCAGTTGAATTTGATAAAAGACAAACAGGATTTAATGTTTGTAATTTTGAAAAGTTAACCACAAATAAGTCCATGTGTCGTTTGGCCCAGAAGACTTTAAGATCACTCTCAGTTAAAATCATGCAACCTGTTATTTTGAACTTGATTTGACAAAGACTGTCTAAAAACTGACTTATGCTGAAAAGATTATGTTGTAATCCCTCAACATAGAAAACTTTTTGAATTGTCAGATCTCCTTTTGTTAAATCCCCATAACCTTTAACTTGACCTTTGTTGTTATTGCCAAAGTTTACTGCTCCTCTAGCCTTTTCTATGAAATTTGATAGAAAAGACTTCTGACCTGTCATGTGTCTTGAAGCTCCTGAATCTAAAAACCACACATGACAGCCCTGCAAAAACAATCAGTTAGTTTTAGGTACCCATTTTGGAATGGGTCCTTCTTTGTTAGCTTTGTTATCTGATTTATCAAAAGTGCCTTTTACTTTCCATTCAAAATCTTTCTTTAAACGCCATTTTCCTTGAACTTTTATGAAGTCAGAACATTTTCTGTTCACAAACTTGTTCAATTTCTTCTTGAAAGTTTTAAATTTGGATGTTGAAGTATTTTCAACTTTCTTTTCTTTCACATTAAGCTCTTTCTCATTCTTTCCTTTGATTTCAGTTTGAGGCTTCACCTTTTTTATCTTTTCTTTTCTCTGAGTTTGAGGAACAAAAACAGTTTTCTTTTTTGTATTCTGAATATCTTTTCTTATAAAAGAAACTGATGTTATTGTGATTGGACATTTCTGAGAATATTGAAAAGAATCACTACTACATTGAACACAAATGAGATTTTTCTTTGCAAGTAACAACAGATCTGTACCATAAGTCTTTTCACTGTTATTGCCATTTTTCAAAGTACATGAGCATTTATTACAAAAACTATGTGCTTTTGGTATAGAAGCAGAATTCAATCCAATCTTCTCATAAACTCTTTTAAGATCATCTTTCCTTTTGCTTTCCTCTTTTTCTGAAAAATTCAACTTGTTTGTGTTAGAGGATGAAGTAGATGATTCACCTTTTTCATATGTACTTGACTCATTAAAGAATTTATCATTAACTTTTAGAGCATTAATCTTGAAAAGATCATATTCAGCTTTCAGTTTCTCAAGCTCTGTTATTTTCTGAATAAAGACACTCTTTTCTTTTACAGCTTCTTCAAGTTTAAAATCCACTTCACAGTAATCATTTTCAAGTTCATCAAAAGATTTCATTAAGTCCTCAAGTTCATGACTTACAAGATTAAATCTCTTTTCAAGTTCTAAAAAGTCTTCTGACTTTGTTTCAGAATATTTAGTTGACTCAGAATTTTGACTCTTTGAATCAGAATTCTGATTAACAGACTCACACTTCTGACCTTCAGAATCAGAGCTCTGACTTGAACAATCAGAATTCTGATTAGAAGATTCAGATTTCTGACTAACTGTTTCAGAAACCTTACTAGTATCAAATATACTTTCTATGTGTAGGATCCAGATCCGTGCAACAATCGTGTTTATGTGAATAAGAAATATGAACGAAGAATTTAGTCACAAAGGCTGCCCACTTAGCTATTTGATCAGGGAATAATCGTTACAATACTGAAAGCTAAATGAGACGACTAACTCTTTTTCTAAGGTAGTTGCACATTATATATGCTGGGCCCGTGGTAACAAGCCCACGGCCCGTTCACTATGGACTAAGATTAAAGAAATACAAATTACACCCTTGAACTTTAAATCAACATATAAAACCTGCCCTAACAATCTCCCCCTTTGATTTGAAGTTCGAGTTCGCGCTCTAGCTCTTGCCAGTTGAATACATATCGTTTGCGCAAAGCGAAGTGAACCTCAAAAAATCTGATTGCACGGCGATAGTCGATGCAGTCTTCAATCATTTCCAAAGCTTCCCGAGCAGTTGTTTCGTTTGGATTCGGGACATACGAATGCTTCGGATTCTCAGACTGGTGCTGAATAATTTTTCGAAGAGCATCTCTGATCTTTAGAAGCGTGCCGTCACAAAATCTGTCTACCTGACTGAAACGCAGAAACTTCTTTTCGTTCTGTTCGTTGTTGTAGACTATCCCGAATTCAGGTTGTAGCAGTAAAGAGTTCTCGGGATACATCTTCAGCTCAGGAGCCTTCAGATTTGGTTTTATCAGATTTACCTTCTTAGCCCTGTTCTCGACAGCCATTTGAAAATCCGTTAAGTATGACATCATGATAGTACGGACCAGGTGTCGACGAACGGCTTCGAGTGCCTTTGTAATCTCCAGCGGTCGAATGGTTCTTGAACGTAAGTCTTTCAGTAATACCAGAAAGTCGAGCGGTCGGAGGTTCTTGAAATCAGCTTCAGAGAATCTCCATTCATTACCATCTTCGCGGCGAACGGTGAAGACTGGATAGACGATCCACATGATGCGGCATGAATGGATGTTAAGAACCTCAGTGATTTGATGCTTTGTTCTGACTTGACTGACTGGTAGACACCGCTGCATTGCAAGAATGTAACGCCGTTGGTATTCAGGGTCGAGGTTGTAAATACCAAGGCAAAAGGTTGGCTCGATCGGGCGAAGTTTGTGGACGAACAGCTTTTTCAAAGATTCCTCCAGATGAGGGATAAGTACCTTGATCTTCTCCCAACGGTTATGTTGTTGTTGAGGAAGGGGAGGAAGATCAGAAGCTGTCGTTGGAGGAGTAGTTGTCGGTTGATCGGCAGAAGTAGACTCGGGTCTTGTTGATGATGTTCTGGCGGGTTGAGCATAGTGAACGGGGGGTGCTCCATATAGATTTTGGAGCAGGAACTGATCATAATCAACATTGTCGTCCTCATCAGTGGGAAAGACCAAGTTTACCTGGAGATTTACGGCACTGGCAGCTTTTTCGTACCATGCATCTTCGGTCTCCGGGTTGGTCTCACACGCTGGATCTATCATGTCCAGTATCGGTCTGTCTGACGAGTCAAATTCGACCAGTTCCTGTGTTGAACCCTCGGGCTTTTCAACCGTCGGGTCTTCTTCATCTGAGATGTCCATATCGATGACCATCTGGGCTAGAGGCAACTCGGCTTCTGGTTCGTCTGTTGTAGTTGCCGCAGTTGGGGGTTCCTGATGAACCGCAGATGTACCTTCAGTGTGGAGCAGGGAGGCGGTCTCGGTTAGACGTTGTCGCTTCTCCCCCTCACGGTGATCAGGATCCTCTTGGTCATCGTGCCTACGTTTGAGACCGCCGGCTTGACTCTTACAAGTGTCTTCGAGTGAGCGGACCCTCTCAGATAGCGTGGCAAGCGCTTTGTTGTAGTCGTTGAGGGTTGAGTCAATGGCGTCAAGGCGTGATGTGATGGACGAAGTAGGAGCAGTGACCTGGGATCGTAGAACGGAGATCAGGTCTGCTTCAGCAGATGCGGTAGTGTCGGATTCCTGGAGAAGCTGGGCTAAGAGCATCGTCTTTAGAGTATCCACCGAGTAAGTAGGTCGCGGTTGAGGCGGTGGGTGCCCGGAGACAGATTCAGTGCTGACGAGAGAGCTCTTTCCTTTGAAAGCATGCGTCGCTTTGGCAATCTCAGCGGCTACATGTTCCTGCATTTGTTGTTCCATAACCTGTCGGACAGCCTCAAGGGTGCTGTCCAGAGACCCTTTTGACACGAAGTCGGGTAACGTAACTCCGGGCTCACTTAGAGGACCCGTTGAGGCATCTACCACTGGGGTAGAGCCACCTACGTTCACAGCTGGCATGATGATGACTGTGGTAGGATTTCCGTCCAATCCTCGTGTTCCGGCAGTCGGAGACACTATAGACGTTCCGGTCGGGTCACTAAGAGCCGCGACGTGGTGTTGTTCCTCATCAAGAGTCCTAGGCGAAGAATGATCAGTAACAATTGGCTCTAGACTCGATGGTGCACGCAAAGAAGTCGAGACCGGGGGCTGCTGGTCTCTTATTTCAACACCAGCACTCTCCGAATGAGAGACCGGTGGAAGTTGTGCTTGTTCCCCGTGTAATATTGAAACATCCGTGTGTTTTGAGACGGATGAGTGGCTATGGGGGGGTGTGCAATTGCTCCGCTGGGTCCACGGAGGCTTCTTCAATACCCCGTCCCAACGGATGAGACGGGATAGTAGATGTGGCAACCCAGATAACACTCGGTGTGGGTCGCTCTTGAGCCTCGTTATCTTTACGGCTCGATCTTTCCTGGTTCAACTTTGAACGCAGTTCTCTCCTTCTCGCATGTTCTAAGTCAACACCTATATCTCCCTCAGACGTCCTAGGGAGCAGTTCGGTTCCAGATGGTGGAGAGTCAAGTGGAATGCCAGTGGAGAAATCAGGGTTGGGTCCGATACCGCGAGGGATTTGCGTTAGGCGGATGATGCGGTCGGTATCGGAGTCCGTGGAGTCGGATTCCACTTCTTCCACTTGGGTACTGGGAGAAGGGGGTTCGGTTATATATGGTTCGGTGGTGTGATGGAGGCGTGGTCTCGAAGAAGGACCGGGTTGGGCCGAACTGGAACCGGGCTGCGATTCCGCTACACCACCTACACTCGTCCCCCTTCCTCTCACTACTAACGTTCCCCGCCCGACAGCACCTGCTTGTCGGGCCCTTCCACCTCTCACTCGGGGACCCTCACGTCTCTCGGGTCTATGTCCCTGGGCAGGTCCCTCCGGCTCTGGCTGGACCATGGGATTCCCTAACTCTCCCCTATACGCAACTACCCCCGGTGCAGCGGGATCGGCTATGGCCAATAGGGCGGCAGGAATGGGCGAGGCAACCGCATCAGATGGATTACGGATTACCATGAATTGGAGGTGGCGTATGGGACATACCGGATGTGTGAGTCGTCGGGGAATGGCGGGAATGGCATCCATGTGTTGGCGAACGGCAAGCGAAAGGAAACGCGGATATGGAAGAAACTTCTTCTGTTTGGTGCCGCCGATATGTCGGATGGTGGTCACAAGTTCACGCCAGATGATCATGGCGAAGTCGATGTGGCGGTTGTAGCACACAGCGTGAACAAGGCGGAGAAAATCGCCGGTACATTGGTCAATTCCTTTCCATCGGGCGGAAAGGCATCGATTGAGAATTGTGAAGAGCGTGTACCAAATTGGTGCCAAGTACTTCCGATTGAAGACCGATGGCCGTTGAAGATCAGAATTGTACCCAAGAGCACGCATTTGGGCGCAGAGAGTCGCATCGTTGACGGCAGGATCGTACCGTTCATGGTTGTTGGCAGTGGCCTCAGGCAGGGACAGTAAACGGCGAAACGAATCTGGCGTCAGTGTAAACGGTTGATTGTCTATCTGAGCCGTGATGGTTTGGGTGTTGCCGATCGTACGGACTTGTGCTGTCAGCCAGACTTGGAGTACGTAGAGCAATGGAATGTCGGTTGTGCGAGTGAGTGCCTCTGAAATGGGATGGCGCATCAGGATGTCGAGTATTACCTGATGTTGTGGGTTTGGCCTGAAGAGCACCGGGTCGAGGTAGTGGTTGTTCGCCTCTAGCTCGATGCCATGGTCAGGGTCGACCAGTGCAGCATCATCTACTTCGTCTATAATTTCCTCCTCCTGAGGAATTTGTTCTGCCGGGTTTTGTTGATCCGCCATTAGTAAATCTGTCAAAATAGCACGCGGTTAGGAACATAGACAGAATTACAAATGTAGGTGCGTACCTTTGCGTTGAATGGCTCAATCTGAGACAGATCGAGGACTGGTTCTGATAGAAACAGGCAAGAATTGGACAGAACAGGGGAGTTTTCCGGATGAATGAAGTGTCTGGACAACATGAGTTGTCCGGACAACAAAGGAGTCCGTGTAGACGTGAAAGATCCGGACAAAGTCCCCTGATTGGCTGAGTTTCCGGATAAAGGTTATGTCCGGGCTCCAAACGTATCCGGTAGTTGAACTTACCGGAAACCATAAGGATTCCGGACAACTAGTTTTCCGGACGTTTGAGAGATTCCGGATAGATCATCCATACGTTGAGTATTTCCGGACAAAACCTCATGTTGATGATGGTGTCCGGACACAATGATAGTGTCCTGACGAAACCGCTTGGTGATAAATCGACCAGATCGTGATTTAAAATTCAGTGTGCATGCAACTAAGGATACTACAGTCCATTCTAGACTACCTTGGGCATTTCCTAGCAATCGTACACCGAAAGAAACCCAAATCGTTTGGATCCAAGGGTTGTTTTCCGGGTTGAGTAATCTCGATCAAATCGTGGTTTGATCGAGATGCAATAAGGATTAAGACGCGGAGGAAATGAATGATGGGTAACCATGAACAACATACCTAATTTTGGAATGAAGTGCGTGTTTGAAACGTCCGATTGAGGTGAGGCTCAGCGACAGAGAGAGAGTTCGGGGTTTAGGGTTTTTTCGAGTATTTTCCGGATAATGAAAATGGAGAAACCCGGGTGTCTTATAAGACCCGGGTGGGATCCGGGGACTTTGAGCGACCCGGGTATGGCCGGACAAACAGAGGAGTCCGGACATCCTGAAGTGTCCGGATACCACTGATTTGGCATTGTCCGTAGAATTACCGAAAAACTGGTCTGCCAGGGATCTTTCTCTCGCTCCCCCTCAAACTGAGCAGAGGGGGGTTTCAGTGCTCCCCCTTGAATTGAGAAGAGGAAATCATTGCTCCCCCTCAAATTGTGCAGTAGGGTGCAAATAGGGGAACCAACACACCAAATATGGAGTGGTGATTAGAAAGCTTAGTATCGCTCCCCCTCAGGTGTTGACCAAGTTGGACTTGGGAGTGCCCACACACATTAAAAAAACTTTTTACCTGTTTAAGAAAAACTGTGTGTGACGCTCCCCCTCAATAGATTAGAATACTTACCTGATAGGACAGTTAGCTCCCCCTGAACTGTAACACCCCGTTTCCCAATTTACGTGAATTAACTATCTCTTTTGGGGTTGAGTTAATTTTTGGGTCGTTATGTACGTGTTCAGGAATCTAGGGGCCAGTTTATCAATTTTGTAAGATGAGGGTGTGTTTTGGCATGTATGTAAAGGGATGGAAACCCTAAACACCCTCATTTGCAGCCATTTGTTTCTTTAGCAAAGAAGAGAGAAAAGAGAAAGGGATTTTCGGAGTTCTTGTGAGCTGCTGTGAAAGATCGACCGATTCTCCTTCGTTAACCGTTGGATCGTCGTGAAATTTGGACAGCGACTTCACGACCCTCTAATATACATTCCGACCGGAGGGATTTGGCATCGGAGTTCCCAGTAGAGAGAACCAAGTGTCCGAAGTTGCTGTATTTTTCCAGGCGGAGTTCTTGTGAGCTGCTGTGAAAGATCGACCGATTCTCCTTCGTTAACCGTTGGATCGTCGTGAAATTTGGACAGCGACTTCACGACCCTCTAATATACATTCTGACCGGGGGATTTGGCATCGGAGTTCCCAGTAGAGAGAACCAAGTGTCCGAAGTTGCTGTATTTTCCAGGCGAAAGATTTGGTGATTTTGGAAGATTCAAGTTGTGAAAGGTTCTAGGAGGATTGTTGTTCGCGGACTAGAATTGCAAGGTATGTGTATTATGTTTAGAAATCAATATAAACGGGGCGTATGAAATTGGATGTTTGGCAAAGTTTTATGGTATTTGGACTATCCTAGCTATGTCATTTCGGGATGAGAGATGGGATAGAATTAGAGTTCCATTTTTGGGCTTGTTATGATATGTGTATGTATGAATGTTATAGGTGGTACGAGGTGATTATTATACACTGTGAAGTACTTGGTAATTGACATCTTGACAGGTGAGTACTCTACCTATATTATGTAAGTTATGTGTATGTAGTTGGATTGCATGTGTGATTATGTGTATGTTTGGCTTTACCAAAGGAAAGAGTACCTATGGTGGTAGTAATACCCCTAGGGAATATGTTATGTATGAAGAGGCCTGGTACCAGTGTCTAGTTATGACCTTCCTTATTGGCTTTGTGCCTTGAGGAATGGAAGGATGTTACATGTATGTGATTGCTATGTTTATGCAAGTATGTATGCATGATGATATGTGGTATAGGTGCGTGCTCACTAAGCGTAAGCTTACCCCGTTGTTATTCATCTTTTAGTGGCAGGTACATCTTCAAAGAATAAAGGAAAGGCTCCAGCTTGAAGCTTTTGGATTTGCGGCAGCTCAGCAGCTTATATTTTCTTTTGATGAATGATAGTTTTGGATTCTCTAAGCTTTTCAGTTGAATATTGTTTTTCTCAAACTTATTGGTTTTAAGTTGCAAACTTGTACTCTTTTCTATAAGATTATGGGATTTTATCTAAATGTTTTAATTACAAATCTTCCGCTGTATTTTAAGGTTACTTTCCGTTAAATGAGTGTTTTAAAGATAAGGGATGTTACATGAACACATTAACAAATGGTGAAAGCACAGAGATCGGGAAATAATAAACAAACGACGGTAATGGTATAAAAGACACACGAAGAAAGAAGAAAAATGGACGAAACTACCTTACAAATACAGAAACTAAATCTACCTGAGTAACCGAGACAAGTAGAATACCAGTACGAGGAAGTGTTTACGTAAACGACCAGAGTGTAGACACTGGATGATGAGTAAATAGTGACTCGTAGAGGTATGGAACTTGGCAAGGGTACACAAACGGATTAAGTTTTCAGGTTTAGCATACCTAGCTTGAACACCAGAGTTTTAAAACGCTTTTCGTCCAAGGCTTTGGTAAATAGGTCTGCCAACTGATTCTCAGTATTTACGAAGTAGAGTTCGATAGTACCTCTTTCAACGTGATGCTTAATGAAATGGTACCGAACGTCTATGTGCTTTGTCTTGGTGTGCTGGACCGGATTGCTTGAGATAGCAATAGCACTCTTTGAGTCACAGTAGATCGGGACCTTGACATACGTGAAACCGTAGTCCTTGAGTTGTGTCCTCATCCAGATGACTTGGGAACAGCAGCTTGCGGCGGCCACATATTCCGCCTCGGCAGTTGACGTTGAAACGCATTGCTGCTTCTTTGATGCCCAGCTTACTAGACTATCTCCCAGGAACTGAATGTGCCCCGAGGTGCTCTTCCGATCCATCATGCAGCCCGCGTGATCGGCGTCAGAATAAGCTGATAATCCAAAACCTGTCTCTTTCGGGTACCATAGGCCAAGATCAGCAGTACCACGTAAATAACGAAAAATTCGTTTAACAGCAGTCATGTGGGACTCTTTGGGGTTGGATTGATATCGGGCACACAGGAAAGTCGAGAACATTATATCCGGTCTACTGGCAGTTAGGTACATTAATGAGCCAATCATTCCTCTATACAGCTTCTGATTCGCATCCGCTCCATTGGGATCGGCGTGAAGCTTTGTACTAGTCGCCATGGGAGTTTTCATTGGTGAGGCCTGGTCCAATTGGAATTTCCGAAGAATATCCCGAATGTATTTGGACTGGTTAATGAATATTCCGGTCGAAAGTTGTTTAACTTGTAGACCAAGGAAAAAATTCATCTCACAAAGCATACTCATTTTAAAATATTTTCCCATTAGTTTGGCAAAGTTCTTGGCATATAGAGGATTGGTAGAACCGAAAATAATGTCATCAACATATACCTGAGCCAAGACGATATGACCTGCTTCATTCTTTATAAAAAGAGTAGAGTCAATTGTACCTCGTGTGAAGCCTTTCTCTAATAAGAACTTAGAGAGTGTGTTGTACCACGCTCGCGGGGCCTGTTTGAGACCATATAGCGCTTTGTCTAAAATGTAGACATGGTCAGGCTTCGATTCGTCCACAAAACCTTCTGGTTGTGACACATAAACTTCTTCTTCGAGATCGCCGTATAGAAAGGCTGTCTTCACATCCATTTGGAAGACGGTGAAGTTCTTGTGCGCGGCATATGCTAGAAACATGCGAATTGCTTCGATTCGTGCCACCGGAGCATAGGTTTCATCAAAGTCAATTCCCTCTTGTTGACGATATCCCTTAGCCACGAGACGCGCCTTGTTGCGGATAACAATACCGTCTTCGTCCTTTTTGTTCTTGAAGATCCACTTGGTGCCGATCACCGTTTTGTGTTTTGGACGTCGAACCAACCGCCACACTTTTAGAGCTTCAAATTGATTGAGCTGTTCTTGCATGGCAATTATCCAGTCCGAATCTTCAAGCGCTTCACGTACGGTTGTTGGCTCTATCTTGCTTAAGAAGCCGGAGAAGAGACAGAAGTTGGCGGAAGCGCCTCGCGTACGAACGGGTGTAGAGGGATCACCGATGATTTGATGGAGAGGATGTGCCTTCGTCCATTTAGTGGTGTGTGGAAGCGGCTGTTGGGTGGAATGAGAGGTGTCCGGATCCACATACGAACCAGATGGGAGGTCTTGTACGGCTTCAAGAGTAGCAGGTTGAGTTCGTGGAGGAGGTGGGGAAGGATTCGCCAATGGTTCCACAACGTCTGTTTCCGAGGAATTCAGAAGTTGATCGTCGGTTGTCGAGGAAGACGAATCTGTAGGAACGATCTCAGGAACTGGTTTTGGGTCCTCCGGGGGAATCACAGGAACAGGTGACTCAGGCGATGACGGCTGATCTGTCTCCATTGTTTTAGAAGGCGAGCTTGTAGAAGGCGGTGGACCAGTGAGGTTGTCCAAATCTTCAAGACGAGCAGCTTCAATCCGAGGAATAGCTGAGACAGATGGGGAAGCATTAAAGATGTCATCATAAAAATGCTCAAACAATAAATCTAAATCAGAATAAGTTGCATTCGATGAAGATGCACGATTTGGATTTACTGTCATTTGTGTAGATCCCGAACTGGAAGGTCCGGAAGCTAACACACCAGTTAAACCGGGTTCTGAACTGCGATGTTCAGAAGCCAAATATGCGGCTTCGTTGAATGTCACGTTTATGCTCTCAACAACGGATTTAGTCCGTGTGTTGTAAACGCGATAAGCCTTAGCCTGCATTGAGTAACCGATGAAGACTCCTTTATCCGCTTTGGGGCTTAGTTTGCCGAGATCATCTTTGTATTTCAGTACGTAGCACGTGCATCCGAACGCGTGAAAGTAGCCAATAGTCGGAATGTGATTATTCATGATCTCGTAGGGCGTCTTGTTGAATCGCTTGTACAGAATCGTGCGATTTTGCGTGTAACAAGCTGTAGACACTGCTTCGGCCCAAAGATATAGCGGTAGATTGGCTTGGGAAAGCATTGTGCGTGCCACTTCGACTAGGGTACGGTTACGTCTTTCCACCATACCATTTTGTTGAGGAGTGCGTGCGGCAGAAAAGGTGTGCGAAATTCCTACGGAGGAGAGATAACCGTCCATCTTGGAATTCTTGAATTCCGTCCCGTTGTCGGTTCTGATGGATTGAACGTGTTGACGCTTGTTCAACTGGACCGTCTTGAGATGCTCGATGATGATCTCAGGAGTTTCATCCTTTGAGCGGAGAAACATCACCCAGGTGTAACGGGAGTAATCGTCCACTATCACCAGAACGTACTTTCGCTTGTTGATACTCGCAACACGCATCGGTCCACACAAATCCATGTGAAGAAGTTCGAGAGTCCGTGAGGTGCTGGGAGTGTCCTTTGGTGGATGGGATGCACGCTTCATCTTTCCCTTCTCGCATGCCTCGTACAGATGATCCTTCACGAACTGAAGGTTGGGCATGCCTCTAACGTGTTTGCCGAGCACCAGCTGATTGATGTTTCTAAAGTTGAGGTGCGAGAGTCGTCGATGCCAGATCCAAGCTTGGTCGGAAGAGGCCTTTGACATAAGGCAGACAGGGTTATCAACTGAGAGGGCTGAGAGGTCAATGGTGTAGAGGTTGGTCTTGCGATGCCCAACTAGAAGTGTCTCACCGTCGTCGGTGAGGATTCTACACCTTGTCTTTTTGAAGCTGACCTCGAGATCTTTGTCGCAGAATTGGCCTATGCTGAATAAATTGTGGCCCAACCCTTGGACGTGTGACACCTTTTTGATGGTGATCTTATCATGGACGATGTCGCCGTAGCCCACAATCGGCGACCGTTCGTTGTTGCCAAATCTCACGTCTCCTTGATATTCTTCTTTGTAGTTCATGAGAAGCTCCCTCCTTCCGCTCATGTGTTTGGAGCATCCTGAATCTAAGTACCACACATGACCGCCCTGCAAAACAAGATTAGAGAAGTTTAGGTACCCAAATTTGATTGGGTCCTGGAGGGTTAGGAGTGGCTCCCTTTGAAGAAACCTGTTTGGGCACATTTTTCCTTTTAGGTGAAGAGTTTACACCTATCGGGGTTGCAGAGTTGTGCGTCTGTCGCCTCTTAGGTGCAGATTGTACACCCGCGGGAGGAACAGGTTTTGTGCCAGGTTGCCTTTTAGGAGCCGGATTAACCTTGGTAGGAGCAGTCCATCTAGGATTGGATCTAGCCTCCCGCCGTGGTTGAACCATTGAATGATTACCCCATTTATGAGATGGATTGTTCTTGTAATTACGGGGACTGCGTTTTGCATAGAGATTATGTACACAAGATGGTGCATACCAATCATTTTTCAGAATGTCATAAAAGTTATTCCCACCACTATTAGAACAGCAAAGACAATTATGTGATAAACGAATCAAGTGTTGAAGAGAGTTTAGTTTAACAGGAAAAGACACTACTTTTTCCAAACTAGCTTCAAAATCATTCCAACCACAATTTGAACAACACACGCAATCATGCAATAAGCGAGCCAAATGTGGAAGAAAATTCACTTTAACCGGAAAAGAAACTTCAAAATAATACTGATGATTCCAATCACTACTGTCTTTGTGTATTCTAGAATTTAAAACATGGGGAAAGGACTTTGATGCATCCTTCTTGGCAGAATCCTCCTTTAGCCACTTTGGTGTTTCTCGTCTAGCTTGACCATTTTTATCTGCAACAGCAGGTACAGAATGATCAGTGACTTTTGAAGAAGTTAGAGGTTTAACGGGAACTGGTTTAGTCTTTTGCTTTGACTGTGACGTAGTTTGGAAAACAGGTTTGGATTTTAAAAACTTCGTCACAGCTGGGGCCTTAGAGTTTGAAGAATCACCCTTTTCAAAATTGACTTTATGAGTCACAACCGGGGATAAAAAATCTGTGTGACTCGGAAGAGGTTTGTCGAAAGGGAACGACTCGAACTCTCCCTCATCATCACCTTCTGAGTTCATGAATTCAGAAAAATTTACTTCAGGAATGTCGGGACTTGGACTGGTGGAGGAAGGCGAGGAACTCTTCGTGCTTGTGTGCTTTGGGGAATTTGGTGCGGAAGCTAAGAAAAAATTAGAGTTCAAATTCCTTAAAATACTCTCGTCTTGAGAAGCATAACCGGTTTGTGAAGTGGAAATCTTGTCTAAATAAACTTTGCACGAAGATTTGTCAGATGAATTTGAGGAAGATTCGGGTGAAATCTCCTTTTTATATTGGAGTCGGTCAATTTGCTCTTGAAGCTGACCATTTTTCGCATATTCTTCCATCTTTTCTGTTGCCAAAGCAGACAGTTGAGATGTAAGTCGATGGATTTCACTCCGAAGGATCTCCTGTCCTTCATCAGACACAGCTTCGGTTTTGACCGGTTGTTGTTTCTCAAGTTTGTCAAGTAAAGCTTGCTTTTCTTTTGTCATTTCAGACAATTTAGATGAAAGCGTATTGATTTCCCACAGAAAATTTTCCTTTGCTTCACTTGTCATACCATCGGTTATCTCAACTTTGAGTTTCTCAAGAGCTTTGTTTAAATCGTTCTTCTCATTTTGAAAAACCAGCCGTTCTCTTTCCAATAACTCCTCCAACTCTACTATCTTTGCTTCCAAGATGAGAGGGGGAACATAGAGTTTAAACTCATCCGTCTCAGTCTTGGTTGCTGGTGCTACATCCTCATCCTTCTTGGAGGAATCCTTAGGTGTTGGCACTTTGTAGGGGTCGAAGTAGTCATTGGAAAGGTACTTTTTGTTCTTTTGATAAGAGTAATTTAGAGGTTCATAGCAAAATGGAAGTTGAATTCCGAGTTTGTGTGTGCGCTTGTATTCCTCTGTTTCCTCTACTTTTTCAGGTTCTAGGGGAGCAGTCCACTTGATTTTGTACTCCGGGTACTTTGTAGATAATCCATAACAGGCAAAATCGTACAAAATGGGTACATGCCCTCTTCCCTTTTTTAAATAGTGGGGATTATCATATCCGATTCCCCACTCTTTGTTAAAATATGTGAACTCTTTGGGTTTGTTCAGGAAAATGGTTTGATCTGTTTGTCCCCTTTGGTGGAGTTTGGTTTCAAGGTTTAGGATTTTAGCCACATACTCCTTGTGTTGAACTTGAAGGGAAGAACATTGATAAATAATGTCTTCTTTCTCAGTCAAGCACTGATCAAGCGGACGCTGAAGTTCAGATATTCTGGCCCTTAAGTCATTGGGTGCTAATGAAAGAATTTTGCATTTATCCTTTAAATCAGCATTTTCAGACTTATACTTCTCAGTTAACTTTATTTGAACATTAAGCTTTTCTGTTAGAGTTTTAATTTCAAGCTTTTGTTCTTTAGAAGTGGCCTTAAAGGATTCAGCCTGACCATAAAATGATTGCATAGCACTTAAAAAATCTGGTTGACAAGATTCACATACCTGATTTGCAAGTGCAGCTGCGGTTTCCTCATCAGTGGAGGAATGATATCCCATGAAGGCATTAGCAACTTCATCTTCATCTTCATTGTCAGATCTTTGCAGCCAGTAATCATCCTCAGCGAACATTGCTTCTCCAGTCGCCTTTTGTTTTGCTAAAGCTAGCTTAGCCTCGTAGTAGTGGACATTCTTCACTGTAGGCTGGCGGCAGTCTTTGGCAAAGTGACCAAGTTTCCCGCAATTATAGCATTTCACGGGCTCATCTTTCTTCTTGCGGTCAACTTTCTCAGTCTTGTCCTTCTTTTCAGTCTGATCTTGCTCATCAACCTTCTTCTTACCTTCGTATCTGTCTTTGTAGTCATGACGCTTGTTGGCAGAAGTGGAGTAGCGCTGACCATTAGACGTTGGTTTCTTGTAAAACTGTTGTTGCTTGAAGGTCTTTGTCAGGAGGGCAATGGCTTTCATGAAGTCGTTTACTTCACTATCAGAATCTTCATCTTTTTTCTCTTCCAGTTCAGAATCAGAAGAATTATGCTTTTGAGCCCGTTCGGTGTGTCGGCTCGAAGATCTTCCCTTGTTAGTGGAAATTAGAGCAATGGGATCAGCTACAGGCTTGGGTTCAGTCTTCTTTTCGACAAGCAGTTCATTCACTTCATCTTCATCCTGAAGAAGTGTCTCATAGAGTTCATTTATGCCGATTCTTTCAATCAGGTTGTTATGCCTGACATGAGAAGCAAAAACTTTCCATTCGGGTAAGAGATTGTTGAGGAACTTGAGAGCATTCTCAGTGTTCGACCTAACTATCCCATTCTTGTTCAGCTCATTGAGTAGAGAGCAGAAACGTTCATAAGCCTGAGTAAGAGTCTCGCCAGGACGCTGCTTGAAACCATCGAACTTGGTTATAGCAGTATTGATCTTCAGCTGATTTCCCACTGCACTTCCACGGATCATTTTGGCAACTTGGTCCCACATGCCTTTAGACGTGGCTTTGTAGCTGTCGATGGCGGTGTAGATAGAATTGGGAAGATCTTGTACCAGATATCTTTTTGCCTGTTTCTCCCCTTCTATCCTCCCTCTTTCAAACTCTGTCATTTCGACAAAGGACTTTTTCTCTTTCTTGGGTCCAGCACTTGCAGTAGCTGCAATATCCTTCATTGGTGGCACGATGGGACCTTCTTCAAGAGCTTGCTTGATGAACTCATAGTTGTCCTTTGATTCAATGAAAATCATGAATCTGTCGCGCCATTGACTGTATTCGTTTGGGTATAGACATGGGGGCTTGGTGTCGGTACCAATTGCAAGTGCATCATGAGAAATAGACATCTTTGGTTGCAACGGAGTGATCGTCAGACGGGTATATCGATTCGAGATGAGAACCTAACGCAAGATTCTAAGAGTGGAGTCCTAACGCAGGTTCTAAAGTGGACTACAGTGGTCTTACCGGATAGTAATCCAAGTAAGGTAGTGATCTGAAAGTATCTGGATTGGATTTACGAAAACACAGCTCAAAAAGTGCAGAGTTGTCCGGATAAGCAGGAGTTGTCCGGATATCTTGAGTTGTCCGGATAACCAAGGTTACCGGATGCTCTGAAGATACCGGATGGCAGTAACCGGCAAATCAAGACTTTACCGGGTACTTAGAAGTTTCCGGAAAGAATGATGTGTCCGGATACTTCGATGATTCCGGGTAAATGAGGATTTCCGGATAAAACGAATTCCGGATACTTTGAGTTGTCCGGAACTAGATTACCCGGAAAAATAGAAATTTGAAAGAATTACCCGGATAATTGACTTACCCGGATGGATGACTTACCCGGAAAGATGACTTGTCCGGATGGAACCACAAACGTCCGGACACCTTGATCTGTCCGGAAAACGCGGCTGTGGTGTCCGGACTCTGCGGCTGTTTTGTCAAAATCGATCGAAAATTCCACTAGGGTTACTCTAATGTGTTCCTGAAAGGTTAGAAACAATCCCAAGCACAAAACAACAATGACCCAATCGATTTTAGAGCAAAAACAACACCTTTTGATAGCAAAAATCGAATTTTTGAGTAAGAACACTACCAAAATTTTAGAACTTGTTTTGCAAAATTGACCAATCAAACGAACGAATTAGGATGTGAAATTTTGCAGAAACTCTTAGAATGATAATGCTAACACAACCCAATAAGTGAAAACAACTGATTTTGATTGAATCAAAAGTCAAGAATTCAAGAAAAAATCAGACGAGCAAAAGTCAAACTAACCAGAATTTTGATGAATTCAAACCTTGGAATCGATCCGTCCGTCTGCTCTGATACCAATTGTAGGATCCAGATCCGTGCAACAATCGTGTTTATGTGAATAAGAAATATGAACGAAGAATTTAGTCACAAAGGCTGCCCACTTAGCTATTTGATCCGGGAATAATCGTTACAATACTGAAAGCTAAATGAGACGACTAACTCTTTTTCTAAGCTAGTTGCACATTATATATGCTGGGCCCGTGGTAACAAGCCCACGGCCCGTTCACTATGGACTAAGATTAAGGAAATACAAATTACACCCTTGAACTTTAAATCAACATATAAAACCTGCCCTAACACTATGTCAGAATGAGAAAAACTTTGTTGTTTATTTTTGTAACTGACATTTAGAGAGTCATATTTGAATTTAGTGTCATTATATCTGGGTTTCTCTTCTGTTGGTTTAGAAATTTCTTTCTTAACCTTATTTTCTGAAACATCTGATTTTTCTGTTTTTGATTCAGAAACTGTTTCCTTTGTCTTTTTAGAATTTGATTTCTGCAAACTATCAGAACTTGTTATAGAACTTGCAGGTCTGATGAAAATTTCAACAATTTATGGAATTTTTGGTTTAGGAACTTGAAGCTTTTCAAAATCATACAAGTTGACTGGAGCTCTTTTCAAAACAACATTTTTCTTCTAATCCCAATCCCTTCTTTGGATTATAAAATCTTGTATCTTTAACATTGCTTGTTAAAAGATTTAATGTTTGCTGAGTCTGACCTCTTTTCAAGTTAAGATCTTCTAATTCTTTGATTTTGGTGTATAAATTCTTTCTTTCCTCAAATAGCATATCAAACTTTATTTGTAAATCACCCTTTTCATCTTTAACCTTTGAAAGCTCATTTTTTAATTCAGAAAGATTTTTCAACAATTCAGAATTTTCAGTTTTAACTTTCTGTTTCTCAACCTCAGATTCCTCATACTGTTCTCTTATTACTTCTTTTTCAATTCTGAATTTGTTAACCAGACTTCTTTCTCCTTTTATCTGTTTTCTCAGTTTAACAAACTCAATTTTCATGTCACCAATCTGTGTCATTAAATCAATTTCAAGTGTAGAATGTACCTTAGTGGATGACTCAGAATCAGCATCTTCAAAGTCAGAATCATCCTTATTCATCATTTTTGCCATATAACTCTGCAGCTGTGAAAAATGAATGCAGTCATCTTCATCTGAAGTGTAATACAACCAATTTTCCTGTTCAGCTAACATTGCCACTTCATCATCTATTTTCTTGGCTAGCTGAGCCTTTTTTGTGTAGTACTCATAATCCTTCACAATTTTTACTTTGCAATCCTTTGCATAGTGACCAGACTTTCCACATTTGAAGCACATATTCTTTTCTTTTCTTTCTTCCTTCTCTTCTCTATTTTCTTCTCTTCTCTCTTCCTTCTTTTCATATTTACTCTCTCCTCTTTCTTCTCTTCTCTTGAAATCTGAATTTCCCTGCTCTCTCTTGTAATTTCCCTGAAATTTACCCTTTCCATACCTCTAGTTAAAAGTGTTAGTCAACAAAGCTAACTTCTCAACAATTATTTTGATATCTTCATCTTCTTCTGATCACTCTTCCTTATCAGATTCCTCCAGCTTTGGTATCTCAGATAGATACGCAGTCTTCTTGGGTGCTTTAACAATTTTGGACTTGACAGAAAAGCTAACTGTTCTGCAACATTTTTCTTTTCTTCAACAACAATCTTAACAGAGTCTTCATGCTGATTAAGTACACAAAATAGATCATTGAGATCTTCTTCACACATATCCTTATTCATTTGTAGACTGATAGCAAACGATGACCATTCTGAATTTAGATTGTTCAGAAATTTGTAGTTTATTTCTGACTTTGTCTTTTTCAGCCCATTTCTTCTCAAATCATTCAGTATAGTGAAAAATTTACTATACGTCTGAGTCAAACTTTCTGATTCTTTAGCCTTGAACCTTTCATAAGCATTTATGTTTTGATTTAACTTTTCTTGTATTGATCTGACAGTTCCTAACATTTGTCTTTCCAGTTCATCCCACATTTCCTTGGCAGATGATCCACTGTCAATTCTGTTTAGAACTTCATTTGGGACGGCCAATGTCATCAATGTGATAGCTCTTTTGTCTATAGCATGCCTATTTTTCTGTTCAGCTGTGTATTGAGAGAAATTCTTCTTCACCCTTGTTGCAAGAATATCTGGAGTTGTCTCTGTTTCAGGAGTTGCAGCCACATCGACATAGACTTCAATAGGACCTTCTCGGATAGAAACCATCAGATTTTCATCTATGTTATCCAAGAATTGGATCATTCGGATTTTCCATTGCTGGTACTCTTCAGGTATGAGAAAAGGTGGCTTTGTTTCAGATCCCATGGCTAGATACTCTTTTGAAGACATGATTGTAAGATATTTCAACAGAGAGACAAATTCAATTTCTTGAACAAACACAGAGAGAATTTTAAGAATTGCTAAGAATTCAAGAAATTCAAATAGCAGCGGAATCAATTGACGATTTGATCAAGAAAACTTCAAGAATGCGATCAGGAAACCCTTGAGAACACGATCTTAAACGAATTTGTTTGTTGATTAGCTCTGATACCAATTGTAAGTTTAGGATCCACTCTTACAATCAATATATCAATGTATAGAACAGTAATTGAGAAGTAATATGATCGAACCAACTAGTATTCAATGAAGAACAAACTTACAGATCTTAGAGAGAGAGTATCTCAAAGATTACAAAAGATGAATACAAATATATGCGGGAAAGTCAGTTAGCGTAACAGTGCTAACCATTATATATACTGTAACGGAAATACTAAAGCTACAGTACATATATGAAAGACTAATAGGAACAATACACATGTTCTAATTAGTTAACTAAATACAAAGTAAAGCATCTAGTTATAAGTTCTGAACATGTTGTTCAGAACTTCTGAACATTATTCTGATTAGGCTTCTCAGAACTTTTGACTCTTCTTCTCAGACTTCTATACTTGGCCAACTTTCTGAGCAATACTTCTGAGTCTTCTTAGTCAGAACTCTGACTTTTCACTTCAGAACTTCTGAGCCTTCTAGTCAGAATTCAACACTTAGTTTATTGACAAAACTCAGATCTAACAATCATGATCTTCACGATAAATGAATAAAGTTGTGTCTATAGCTCCCTTGACGAATCCGGATTCAAGCAAAAAGGCTGACAATTCGTCGTACCACGCACGCGGTGCTTGTTTCAGGCCATACAAAGCTTTGTCAAGACGATACACATAATCAGGTTTGTCTTTGTTAACAAACCCCTCTGGTTGAGATACATATACTTCTTCTTTAAGTACCCCGTTCAGAAAAGTTGTCTTTACATCCATCTGATGTACGGTAAAGTCTCGATAAGCTGCAAATGCTAGAAACATTCTGATGGCTTCTAATCTTGCAACCGGCGCGAATGTTTCATCGTAATCTATGCCTTCTTGTTGTCGATAACCCTTTGCTACCAAACGAGCTTTATTTCTCACAACAATACCATCTTTGTCCTTTTTGTTCTTGAAAATCCACTTAGTGCCTATTATACTTTTTCCTTTAGGCCTTGGAACAAGTCTCCACACTTTCAATGCTTCAAACTGGTTTAACTCTTCCTGCATGGCAATAATCCAATCCGGATCATTCAATGCTTCAGATACCTTCGATGGTTCAACATTGTTTAAAAAGCAAGCGAATAAGCATTCATTTGACGTCGCGGACTTGGATCTTGTAGAAATATTTGTAGAAGGATCACCAATGATTTGATGTATTGGATGTGCCTTTGTCCATTTTGCTGAGTGAGGGAGGGGATCAACTGTCTCTTAAACACTTTCCAAAACTTGAGAAGGAGGATCAGGTATTTCTGCTTCACTTGAAGAAACAGGTATCACTTCTGGAATTGGAGGAGGTATCTCAACTACACTCTCAGATTCAGATTCTTGAACTGACGGTTGATTAACAATCGGATTTTGGATTTCTTCCTCATTAAGTTGAACAACTTCAATTTCTTCGTGAATCTGAGATGAATTCATTTCATCGATTGTCACCGGCTCCACGTTTTCAGATATCACTTGTGGTTCTCCAGTAACCACTGTTTGATCTTCAGTTGCCTCGTATTTAGAAACGACTGGAACTACATCATTGACAGAGTTAGTTGCAGCGGAACTAGAAGTAGATGCATTCACAGTTTCCTGATTTGACACATTAGAAATAACATCAATATTAGTAGAAGACACATCATTATAAAAATGCTCAAATAATAAATCAAGATCAGAAAGCGTATTAGAAATCAAATTCGGATCCCGAGTTGTCGGTTGTGGAACAGGTTCTGAACCGATTTGTCCAGAAGCTAAAATTCCTGTTAAATCGGGTTCTGGTCATGTTTGGCCGGAAACCATTTCTTCAGATTCATCAAATTTGACATTTACGCTTTCCACCACCTTTCTAGCTGAAGTTAGATATACTCTATATGCGGCTGAAGTAAGAGCATAACCAAGAAAAATTCCTTCATCTGCTTTCGGACTGAACTTGTTCAAATTTTCCCGATCATTCAACACAAAACATTTGCACCCAAAAGCTCGGAAATATTTGACATTTGGTTTGATTCCGTTCATAAGCTCATAAGGAGTTTTGTTGAATCGTTGATGAAGGATAGACCTGTTTTGTGTGTGACATGCCGTAGACACTGCCTCAGCCCAATGAGATAAAGGAAGACCTGAATAAGCAAGCATAGTACGAGCAACTTCAACCAAGGTTCTATTTCGTCTCTCCACAATACCATTCTGTTGAGGTGTTCTTGCGGCAGAAAACTGTTGAGTAATACCATTTTCTTCATAGAACGCTTGTAGAATACTGTTCTTGAATTCTGTACCGTTGTCGGATCTGACAACTTTCACTGCCTTTTGCTTATTAGTCTGAATGGTCTTGATGAGATTGATAAGGATTTCTGGAGTTTCATCTTTTTACTTCAGAAACTTCACCCAAGTATATCGTGAGTAATCATCAACCACCACCAAAACATACCTTTTCTTCCCAATACTTTTTGTCTTCATTGGCCCACACAAATCGACATATAAAATATCAAGAATATCCTTTGTGCAAAAATCAGGTTTCGGCTTGTGAGGAACTTTCTTCATTTTGCCCTTTTCACAATCTTGGCAGAGATGATCTTTTTGAAATCTCAGGGATGGAAGACCTTGAACCAGTTCATCTTTGGCTAATCTATCCATGTATCGAAAGTTGAGATGAGCCTGTCTTCTATGCATAGCCAGCTTTGTTGAGTTGTTGCTTTTGACAAAAGACAGATATCCGAGGGGGTGTTAATAGTTGAGAGATCCATGGTGTACACATTGAATCTCCTTTTGCCAACTAATAACTCTTTTCCGTTGTCATTTTTCACATCAACTCTTTTGGACTTGAAGCTAACTTCTAACTCTTTGTCGCAAAACTGTCCAATGCTGAATAAATTGTGACTTAGACCGTCAACGTAGCTCACTCTTTTCACAGTAATGTTTCCTTGGACGAGATCTCCATATCCAAGAATAGGTGATGTTGCGCAATTTCCAAACTTAACACGTCCACATGACTTTTCTTTAAAGTTAGATAATAAAGACTTATTGCCAGTCATATGTTTGGTGCATCCAGAGTCCAGATACCACAAACGACTTGGCTGCAAATAAGCACATCAAATAGATTTAGGTACCCATATGAATTTGGGTCCTTTCTTGTTAGTCCTGTTCTTTTTAAAGTCTTTATTATTATAATATGCATGTGAATTATAGAACGAATCATGAACAAAATCAGTATCGGAAGAATCAACACTACCACCAGAATTACAGCTTGATGAGCAACACAAACCATCATTTGCAATTTGAAACATTTGCTTTATTGAATAACGCGAAGAATTTTTACAAGCAAATGTATTCTTATTACAAATTCTGTCATCTATGTCGCTCGACTCAGAAGTTGACATTTATGGAGGTATTCGTTTGATTTTCCAGATTTGCCTTGGCCGCTTGTTCACAACCCTATCTGAAAAAGTAGAATAAGAAGAATCAGAGACATTTTCAGAATTGGAGTTTGATTCTTTGACTTCTTTGACCTTCTTCTTTTACGACGTTTAGTTTTATAAAAATTTGTATTTATCGTAAAAGTATCATCTATTTTCTCCGTTTTGATTTCAGATTTCGAAGAAAGAACTTTATTTAAAACATTAATCTTTGAAACAATTTCATTCTCTTTTCCCTCGGAGTTATTTTCTTTTTCATTTTCAGATTTATCAGACTCATAATCAGTTTCAATATCAGAAGAGAAAAAGTTTTGGTTTTGATCAACATCCATTTTATCATCTTTAAAATCTGCTTGTACATTCCTTTTATCTTTATCAACAAAATATTGTTTGACTTTTACATCTTCTTTAAGACTAGAATCCATACATATAGAGAATATGTTGCTTTCTAGCTCAGACAAGATGTTTTGATCTTTTAAAATTTCTAACTTAGATTCAAGATCAACAATTTTATTTTCAAGACTAACGATTTTAGCTTCTAATACTAAAGGAGGAATATATCTTTTAGTATCATTCAATACTTTGGATTTATTCTCCTTGTTAGTATTATTAGCATATATGTCAAAATAATCGTTTGATAAAGAATCTTTGTTGGAATTTTTAGACTTAGAAATGTACTTCGCATTTTCACGAGTATAAACAAATGGAAGTTGCATTTTAGTAGTAAGTTTCCTTTTCTCTTCTTCTAATTTTAAAACTTCCTCGTCATTTGTCCAATTAATCTTAAAATGAGGAGCATATCTACCGAGATGTAAAAAATCGAATTCATATAAAGTAGGAACTTTCGTTTTAGCCTCTTCTAAAAAATGTGGATTTTCAAATCCATGTCCCCATTTCTCCTTTATAGAAATATAACTCCTTGGGTTATTTAAGAAAACTGTTTGTTCAGTTTGACCTCTTAAATATAGTTTCTCTTCTAACTCTATAATTTTATCAGAAAACATATCTTTTACCTTGGTCATAGAGTTCAAAGATTCAAGACAGGATTTGTTCATTTCTTCTAATTCTTCTATCTTCTTTTGAAATTTATCTTTTGTGTCTATCAAAATTGTCTTTTCATCTTGAATATTTATTTGAAGCTTTTTAATGGATTTTGATTTATCATGATTAATTTCTTTTTCAGAAAGAAGTTTTGAACGAAGCGTACGAATAGCATTTGTGACTATGTTCATCTGAGATAAAATAAAATCATAATCAAATTGAGAAGGTACCTCAGATTTGTCGCTTGCACTTTCTTGATCATCAGCCTCATCATCACTTGCATCATCCCCGATGAAACACATATCAGCAGTTTCTTCATTCTGGGTTTCATCATCGGAGTAATCCAAAAAATATTTCTCTTCAACGAGCAAAATCGTTCCATTCTCCTTATTCTCAGCCAATTCTAATTTCTTCTTGTAGTAAGATGAGTCACAAACCACTTTGACTTTACATTCTCTAGCCATATGTCCCGTTTTCCCACATTTAAAACAAGTAACTACCTTCTTGTCATCTTCTTTCATTTTCTCCTCTTGTTTGGTAGCTACAAATTTTGGGACAAAGGGTTTCGTACCACCACTTTCTCGATCTACTTTTCTAGAGCCCGAAGAAAATCTCAGATTGTTCGACCCCGATCTGTTGTGATACTTCTTTTGATAGTGTTGAGTAAGAAGTATCATAGCTTGATCTAACGCTTCACCATCATCTTCAACACTTCCATCAAACGCATTATCTATCAAACTTTTCTCGGCTAACTGACTTGCCAACAAAGCAATCGGGTCTATTGTCTTGACCTTATTTTTCTTATCTAACTTGGCCTTCTTTTCTTTGACCATATCTTCATCAGTCATCAGAATCTCATATAGCTCTTGAATCTGCATCGAAGAAATTCGCACATCATTCCGAAGCCTATGACATGATTTGCTCCATTCTGGTTGAAGTGCATTCAAAAACTTCAAATTTGCCTCTAACTCAGTCTTCGTGACTTTGATCTTATGAAGATCATTTATGACCGCCCAAAATCTGTCAAACACACTCTTCAAGGATTCATTCTCTTTCGCTTTAAACCCTTCAAAGTTGTTCATAAACCTTGTCTGTTTTAGCTGAGTAGCAACCGCCGATCCTAGCATTATCTTTTCAAGTTGTGACCACATCATCGTCGGATTATTCTTGAAGCAATCAATTCGGTTGTAGATGTGATTCGGGAGAGCTTGTATAAGAAAGCCCTTTACTTCTCTATCCCCTTGAAGTCTCAAATTCTCTTCAGGCATATAATCACTAACATTTTTGAGAGTCCTTGAAGCCGGAACAGTAGCGGTTGCCGGAATATCCACATAAGGTTTGACAAAAGGCCATTCAGTAAGAGAACACATTATATTTGCTCCGTTATTTTGCGTCTCTATGAAGTTAATAAATCGGTCTTGCCATTGAGAAAATTCGTTTTCGTTGATTAGAACCGGAGGCCTTGTGTTTGACCTTAATGACATCATGATATCATTCTTGAACGAATTTTCTTGAAAAGCCATAGTGAACACAGAATACAGCAGCTGAAACTCCGAAAAATTTTGCTAAGTCAGAAAGTCGCTAGAAGTAGTGGCGCAATGCTCGAAATGCGCCAAAGACGGTGGCGCAAACTGGAAAATGCGCTAAAGAAGATGGCGCAATCTAGACTTGAAAATTTTCGAACTCTGAAAAAATCTTCTCTTAAGCTGGCGAAAGTGTCAAATGCGCTACAGATGGTGGCGCAAAGTGACAAATGCGCTACAGTAGGTGGCGAGATTCTCACTTGTCCAAAAACAAAACTGAAGGCTGAAAGAGGAAGACGCAAAGTTCTATGATGCTGGCGCAAAGCTGATGAATGTGGCGCAAAGTCTGGATCTGGTGCAAAGTTTGCCAAATCGATCAAAAACACACTGATTTGCAAAATCAGTGATTCTAGCTATTGCCAATTTGATCGAAAATGAAATCCCAACACAAAATACACAAGAATGTTGTCTGAAAACGTCTAAAACGATGTCTGAATCGAACGAACAGAAGAAAATATCGCACAGTCCAGAAAACCACAAAATCTTCAAATTGATGATCCAAAACTCTGAATTAGCTCCCGATCCGTGAAGAAACAATGTTCTACAATCCAAACCGAATCCAAAGAACTAAATCCTGATCAAATTCGACCAAAAACACTAAAATTTGTTAAAAACTCCAGAAAATGAGATTTTCTTGAAGAAAATTCAAGGAAATCGATCAAATCTTCTTGTGTAATCAATAAAAAATTATGTTTGATCACTAGAAATCCTTCTCTATATCTTGAATCTGCTCTGATACCAATTGATAAACCAAAATCTATCAAGATTAGAGAGAGAGAATCTAGAGAGAGAAATATGCCATCTGTTACTCTCAAAATATGAACTGTTGTTTACAAAAGCTAACACAAGGGTTTATATACCCTTGACTATAGAAAGTCAAACTAGACTTATTACAAGCTTAAAATAGATAAGCCTTGATTACAACACTAAAAGTAGCATTAACACTCTGTATAAGCTTCATGTTGACCTCTGCGGTCCTATTTTTGTATAGAGCTTAGGAGGCAAAAAGTATATACTTGTCCTAGTTGATGAATATTCGAGATATACGTGGGTTGAGTTTGTTTGAAAGAAGTCAGATGTTCCTCAAATCTTGATCAATCTAATGTGAAAAATCCAAGTCTTGTTTGAGTGCAAGGTACAAAAGTTAAGGAGTGACAATGGCATAGAGTTCAGAAACTTTACCATTAAAACATACCTCACAGAAGAAGGAATCTCTCAGAACGTCTCTGCCGCACGAACTCCACAACAGAATGGCGTAGTTGAACGAAGAAATCGCACTCTAGTGGAGGCCGCAAGAACTATGTTCACTACATCTGGATTACCCACTTTTTTCTGGGCAGAAGCAATATCTACCGCATGCTTTACTCAAAATCGTTCTTTGACAGTGAGAAGACACACGAAGACACCTTCCCACTTAATCAACCAGAGGAAGCCGAACATAAATTTCTTCCATGTGTTTGGGTGCAGATGCTTTGTCTTGAACGACAGAGAAAACCTTGGGAAATTTGACCGAAAAGCAGATGAAGGAAAGTTTATTGGATACTCTGCCACATCCAAAGCCTACAGAGTCTATGTTCTGAGGACAAGAACGATCATGGAAAGCATAAACGTTTCTTTTGACGACTCATTTCAACTGACTTCTGAGCAAATCAATTCAGAACTCGAGCTAAACAATCAAGCCTCTAGCGTCTCAATCTCTCGAGAAACATAACTAAATCTGTTGTTCGAAGATGTGTTTAATGACGACGATGATCCCTCTGCGAATGGTCACAAACCTCTGTGGACCAAGCACCTCAAGGTATATCCATAACTGGTCCTTGAAATACTTCACCCTCTTCTACTACATGTGTAGGTACAACAATCGAGGGGGAGCAAGCAGAGGATACAATCAACAAGAACTCCACAACAGATCAACAAGAAAATCCTACACCTGTGACCACAGAGGATTCAACCCCAGAGCAAAATGAGGACTCCACATCAACATCGACAAATGATTCAACCCCAACTCAGTCTGACAACCCAACTCAAGCTGAAACTTCAACTCCAGCCACAAGTGCAAACGAAGTACCTTCCACAACAGAGGATGTGCATGAACCATTCCTCACCCGACACCTAACCCGCAGGACATGGGCATATATGCTTTAAAAGCCGCTTTACTCGATAAGCTCTTGTCCCAATCCAACAATAGTACATCATCTGAAGCCGACCTAGTGAGTCTTCTACGCTCACAAACTCAACCCCAAGTCACTCATACAGATGCCCAAACCCAACTAAACACTAAGCTTGATACCCTTACCACAACCCTTACTCGAAACCTTATCCGAGAGGGTTGCCAGCCTCGAAAACACCTGCAAGGGTCAAGCCCAGGGCTCGAAAAGAAGACATGATGACCAGGAGTATCCTGACCAATATGAGGGGGAGAAGAGACAAAGACTGACCGAGCTGTAAACCACAGTGAGAGAACCTTTAACCGACACTCTAGCTGAAATGGAACCACACAGACAGCCAGGCGACTCAGATATGGTTCAAGACATGGAGTTATCTACACCGGTCAGAGATCAAGTGCCAGAGTCAGCACACCCGATGGTTGAAAAGCCCGAGGGAGAACCAGAAGATCTTGTGATGCTGACGGTTCTGGAAAGGCCAGTCCTGGAATTGATAGATGAGGACTCGGATGGCAATCTGTAAATAGAAAAAGAATGGAGAGGGAAAGCAGTTTCAGCCATTCAATTTGAGACGGATGCTCTATGGAATTTCTCAGAGGATTTATTGGTGCTGCACTTTTTTTCTTGGCAGGAACAAGTTATGATAGAATATGTCTTGTTTATCTCGACGAAATGGGCGGAGTAGCTATCCCCATGCCAAAAAAATTTACGATGTACAGTAGCTTTTCGATGGCTTCCCTTGCATTACCGGGTATGAGTGGTTTTGTTGCAGAAGTTATAGTCTTTTTGGGAATAATTACCAGTCAAAAATATCTTTTAATGCTCAAAATTGCCATCACTTTTGTAATGGCAATTGGAATGATATTAACTCCTATTTATTCATTATCTATGTCACGCCAGATGTTCTATGGATACAAGTTATTTAATACTCCAAACTCTTATGTTTTTTGTTCTGGACAACGCGAGTTATTTGTTTCGATCTCCATTGATGATGACGAGTTTAGGAATGACGAAGACTATGATCAGTTCCTCCTTCAAAGTGAACGGGTAATTGATTCTCAGCACGATACACATGACACTGCAGGTACCTCTGAAATTCCAATTCCCGAACCGGAAACGGCTCAACCTCAACCAATTCAACCAGTTAGTTGGGAGACCGTCCGAATCCTGGTTCCATACTTAGAAGAATCACACAAAATGATATTCGTTCACTGGATCAGACCACTTGACCCAATTATGTGTCACAGGGTCTCAAATGTGTCAGAATCGATTCGTTCTTAATATTTGGAGGCGATGAAAAGAAGCAGAATGGTCCACGAAGTCGGAACCAGTCACAGAATAACTGAAATCATGGAGATCGTGTCCGATAGAGTTCTGAAGGTATGGTTCCGAATTTTTACTGTTAAAAGGGATGATGGAAAGGATTGGGTATTCTCAGAAGCCGATTTCAGACACCTGGACCTGAATGACTTCCCGGTACTTCTCAAAGAGTTAAAGACCCGTACTATCCAACCACTACCATACACCAAAGCCCTGGAAACTATAAAGAGATTCATGAAGTGCACCATTACACTCGCTTACATCAACTACTTTCAGATGGGGATAGAAAGCAATCAGAAGAAAGTGAATATTCTGAAGCCCAATCTGACTCTTCCCGACTCCGAAGACTTACAGGTACATACTCTCCCGCCCAAACCAGAAATAGAGATCGTGTATCTAAATGAAATCGGGGAGAAACGTTTCATGAGGATCAATGAGGTGCATAAGTTCAGTGAAGGGACTTTGATGAAGATTCAGAATGTGCTGAAGAAGATTATTGAAGAAGAGGAAATAGTTTTGTCAGAGAATTATGCCAACGTCTGAAATTATCTTGCCAAAGAGCTCCTCAAAGAGATTGAAGAAAGGCTGGAATTTAGAAAATCCATCCGACACTTTGAAATCCTTTTTGCTATCAGGAAGCGATATGTCCCGAACTGGCGTGAGATCGAACTTCAATTTAAAGGGGGAGATTGTTATGTCTTAATGTCAGTTGAATCGAAGTATAGGGACCAATATCGTCAATTCTTGTAGCTATCCCTTTAGGGATATAAATAGCTTGTTTTGTTTCATAATTAAGGTTAATGACCTAATTACTTTTCCTGATTACATTTTGTACGGCTACATTGATTTCACAGTTTCTGCTATTCAATTCAAGTGAGATTTATGACATTCATATCATATTGTGTTGATTCATTGATTTTCACTTGTTAATCTAGGATCCACAGATAGAATTCTCAAATAAACATCATAAATATCTCAATAAATTTCAACTCGTGCAATAACAAAATAGTGTGCATTTCAATTTCACCTTTGATCCACAGAAGGACTGGAATAAAATAAATCATATAAAACTTGCAATGAAACGTAGAATGTAAAGTAGTTTCATGCATCTTAAACTCGATCCCTAATTACACATGAATGACCAATTATAAATCAAAATGTGCAATATTGCATGCTCTTGCAAAACTCAAAGCAAATATTGCATGACAGTTTTGTTTCCAAACTCCCTCATTTAGCAATGAAATAACATGAAACAAAATTCCCAACAAAACATTGCATTGAATAAAATTCTTGACAAAACTCATAAACCAACACAGGCAAAAAATCAAGCCTGCACATTTCAAAGTTTTATCCATGCATCACAAAATTGCATAAAAAAACTCAAAAGGCACCTATACAATTGAATGATGCCAAAAATTGCACCTCCAATGATAAAATAGCATTAGACAAGGTCATCAATAAAATATCATAAAACTCCTCAATGAATACAAACCCATGCAATAAACCAAACTGTGAATGCAATTTAGATCAAGTAACAATGGAATCACAAACTTGGATCTTGTATTGAGATGAGAGAAATTACAATATGTGAATTAATAACACTTTTTGTCTCTAGATTCTCTCTCTAGGATCTATCTCTCTCAATACTACAAACTTAATGTATAAGATACTCTCTCAACTACTCTCATACATGGAACTCACAAACAACAACTAACATAATCTATTTATACTTCTACATATATAAGGCATAGTAAACTACAAAGTAACTAGCTTTGACTTTCTTCATTTATATTTTTGACTTTCACTTTAGGTTTGACTTCATCTTCGTCTCTAATATATTGTGATCTTATATACAATATATTTGCACTAACAATCTCCCAACTTTGTATTTGAGATCCCAACTTGTCTTGTCAGGGCTCCGAATCTTCTCCTCAACTGGACTTTGTCTTCACCAAACTTTCTTTATGAAGTTGAACAAACTTTGTCAACAAATTGAACAAACAATCATGAAGATGAAACAATCTGCCCTTTTTAAACAGATACAGTCTTCAGGATAAATCTTCATGATCTTCACAAACTTTCTCTTTCAAATTTCAACCAACAGCGAATCTTCAGAATAAGTCATTTTGAATTCCACAAATAAGCTTTAGATATTCAGGCTTAGAGCTTTGATACTACGTATACTAAGCTCATCACCTTCACATCTTTGCCTTGTAATCCACTGAATGTATCAATTAAAAATTCAAATTACTTTAGAATCAATCATTTCAGCCCAACTATAATCTTCAGATCCAACGACTTTTCTTCCTCAGATCTAAGATATTAAAGTTTGGATCTTCTCTTCTACAATAAACTCGGTCAAAAAATAAGTTTCTTCAAATAAATTCTTTTAACTCCCCTTTGATCTTTGCATACCCCCCTCTATGTGACCGTCAATATCTTTGAATCTTGATATTTATATCATTTCTCCCCACCCCCATGATGATTATAAGAATCATGATAATCAGGTATATTCAAAGACTAGATGGTTGAGTAGTAAAACATTAGATAAAACTTTGACTTGTTTCTGTATTAGCCCTTTGTGGATCCCAGATAAGTGCAATTAACGAATAATCAATCAATCAGAAAGTAAGATTTCGATATGCCAGCTCTCTATTGATTGGAATGAATGCAGAGAGTTTACAATGTGTATAAATCAATAATAAAGTGATTAACCCTAAAAAGCATTTAACAAAAGCTATTTATACCCCATTAGGGTATTTACAAAAGTCCCTCCTCAAATTTATAACAACCAACAATTTAAGCCCTAACAATATCCCCCTTTGGATTAAAGTTGGCGAAGGTGTCAGTCTAAAACATAATGGCGTCCGATGGCGAAAGCGATATCGAAACGTCTCAAGTCTCGACGGTACTGAATCCTCTCGGTAAGTAGTTCCAAAGAATCATTGACTAAACTTCGATATTTGGGATTTAAAGGCGCCTTCTTGTTGTCATCACGAACAATCTGAACTCGGAGTTTGTATTGAAGCAACATCAAGGTACCATCGCTGTATTTGGCGATCTGGCTGAACCTCATAAACTGCATATGGCCTTTTTCGTTCAAGTATGTTATGCGGGTACATTCTTGATGTTTGGAAGACTTTGGTCTGGCCGTAGCATGTTTATCCTCGGTTGGTTGCTCTCCAGTCCCATCTGAAAGTCTTCAACGTATGACAATGTAATAGCACTCTTCATATACCGTTTGACGGCATCCAGTGCTCTAAGAATTTTTTTGGGACGAATGGCACGTGTCTTCATATCTTTGACAAGGAACAAGAGATCGGTTAGTTCAAGGTTTTCAAAATCAGCTTCTGTAAACTCCCATTCTCTTCCCTTATCTCTAACTATCTTAAAGGTCGGGTACCACACGTTGAACAACCATTTGGATTGGATCTCAGTGACACGTCTAATCTTGTACTTGGTTCTTACTGAGCTGATTGGCTTTGGCTTTGTCTTTCTCATATTGATGTACGCGATCTGCTTCAGTGAGTCTTTCATAGATTCGATACCATACAGGGTCGTTTGCTTGTAGTGGCGAATCCAATGGGCAAAGATTTTCCGATAAGTTTCTTCCAAGAAGGGGTGAATATCATGACTCGTTCCTACTTTAATGGTGGATCCGGTTGAGCATTGGTTGATTCACCTTCTGCTCTGTTGGATTCTTCTACTGTGTAGGTTCTAATTGGGACCGGTGTTGTAGGAATGGAGGACGTTGGGTCATCTTTCAAGGTTTATTCGAGAATATAGTCATAGTCAGCCTGTAGCATAGATTCTTCTTCATCAAAGCTACATAAGAGGCCGATTTCTGAATGTATTGCTATTAGAGCACGTTCTGTTAACGCTCGTTTAACTGTTGGATTGGCTTTAGGGTCAGTGTCGATCAGTGCCCAATCATCCGCTAACCATCTGTGATATTCCTCGAGCTTTTCAACTGTTGGACTGACGGGAACTAGAGCAAGGTGATAGTATTCAGTTTGATTGTCGGGATTCGGGTTTTCGGCATCGATTATCGTATCTTTATTGCTTGTTCTTGGCTGCATTGCAGAAGTGTTTGTACCCTGTTCTGTCGTTTCAATATGTACTGTACGTGTTTCTATTGATGGTGTTGGCTCTCGCTCAGTGGTTCTCATTCCTTTCTCCCCCTCATGCTGATCTAGATCCTTCGAATCATCATGCTTCTATTTAGCACCCTGAGCTCTTGCACGTTGTTTCAAGCGCGGCAACCCTATCAGAAAGTGTAGCTAGAGTTCACTGCACATCCTTTAAGGGTTGAGGTAATTTGGTCAAGGTGGGTGGTTAAGTGTGTGTGGTTAACTTGGGGTTGGGTAGGATATGTATGAGAGGGTGGGACTTGGAGTCTAAGGAGGCTTACAAGATCCGCCTCAGACGATGTATTGATGTTTGCCTGGGACACAATTTTGTCTAGTAGAAGGGCTTTCAGGGCATCGACAGATAGATTCTGCGGGCTTGGTGCATATGGAGGAGGTGGAGGTGGTGTTTGGTTTACGGGCTCGGTCATTACGCCTTTTCCTCTGACCAGACTTTTTAAACATGCCATCTCGTCTTGTATTTTCCTTTAAGGCGCCGTCCATGTATTACTTGGAAACGAATTCTGGTAAGGTAACTCCTGGGTCACTTATACTTCCAGTTGTAGTAACCACTGTGGATTCCACATCGGTACTGCCTACGTTCACGGTTGGCGTGATATTAGCTGTGGTAGGACTTCCACCCAATCCTTGTAAAACATCCGAAGTTGAAGTTACTATGAGTGTTCCGATCGGGTCACGAAGAGTCCCGATGTTAGACGAATGATGTACACGTGTCCTATTAAAAGAAAGAATTTCATCAAGTTACACTAGACTCAACGGTGCACCCAAAAAAGGCAAGAACTGGGGCTGGTGTTCTCTTATGTCAATACCCGTACTCGGCTGGGCGGTTGAAGGTCGGGTACCACACGTTGACCAACCGTTTGGATTGGATCTCAGTGACACGTCTAATCTTGTACTTGGTTCTTACTGAGCTGACCAACTTTGGCTTTGTCCTTCTCATGTTGATGTACCTGATCTGCTTCAGTAAGTCTTCCATAGATTCGATACCATACAGGTTCGTTTTCTTGTAGGGCGAATCCAATGGGCAAAGATTTTCCGATATGTTTCTTCCAAGAAGGGGTGAATATCATGACTCGTTCCCACTTTAATGGTGGATTCGGTTGAGCATTGGATGATTCACCTTCTGCTCTGTTGGAATCTTCTTCTTTGTAGGTTCTAATTGGGACCGATGTTGTAGGAATGGAGGATGTTGGGTCATCTTTCAAGGTTTTCTTGAGAATATAGTCATAGTCAGCATGTAGCATAGTTTCTTCTTCATCAAAGCTACATAAGAGGCCGACTTCTGACTGTATTGGTGTTAGATTAGGTTCTGTTAACGCTCGTTTAACTGTTGGATTGGCTTTAGAGTCAGTGTCGATCAGTGCCCAATCATCCGCTAACCATCTGTTATATTCCTCGGGATTTTCAATAGTTGGACAGACTGGAACTAGAGCAACGTGATAGTATTCAGTTATATTGTCAGGATTTGGGTTTTCTGCATCGATTATCGTCGCTTTATTGCTTGTTCTTGGTTGTGTTGCAAAAGTGCCTGTATCCCGTTCTGCCATTTTAATTAGTACTGTACCTGTTTCTACTGATGGTGTTGGCTATGGCTCAGTGGTTCTCATTCTCTTCTCCCCCTCATGTTGATTTGGATCCTTCGAATCATCTTGCTTTTCTTTAGCACCCTGAGCTCTTGCACGTTGTTTCAAGCGCGGAAACCCTATCAGAAAGTGTAGCTAGAGTTCGCTGCACATCTTTAAGGGTTGAGGTAATCCGGTCAAGGCGGGTGGTTAAGTGTGTATGGTCATCTTGGGGTTGGGTAGGATGTGTATGAGAGGGTGGGACTTGGAGTCTAAGGAGGCTTACAAGATCCGCCTCAGACGATGTGTTGATGTTTGCCTGGGACATGATTTTGTCTGGTAGAAGGGCTTTCAGGGCATCGACAGGTAGATTCTGTGGGCTTGGTGCATATGGAGGAGGGGGAGGTGGTGTTTGGTTTACGGGCTCGGTCATTTTGCCTTTTCCTTTGACGAGACTTTTTAAACATGCCATCTCGTCTTGTATTTTCCTTTAAGGCGTTGTCAAAGTATTACTTGGAAACGAATTCTGGTAAGGTAACTCCTGGGTCACATAGACTTCCAGTTGTAGTAACCACTGTGGATTCCACAGCGGTACTGCCTACGTTTACGGTTGGGATGATATTAGCCGTGGTAGGACTTCCACTCAATCCTTGTAAACATCCGAAGTTGAAGTTACTATGAGTGTTCTGATCGGGTCACGAAGAGTCCGGATGTTAGCCGAATGATGTACAAGTGTGCTAGACTCAACGGTGCACCCAAAAAAGGCGAGAACTGGGGTTGGTGTTCTCTTGTTTCAATACCCGTACTCTTCAAGTGAGAGACAGATAGATTTTGTGAATTATCCCCGTGAGAAATTGAAATGGATACCTGTTGAGAGGTACCGGCTAGGGTGGTTGTGCACTTGCGTCGCTAGGTCCACGATGGCTTCTTCAATATCCTGTCCCAACTAATGAGACAAAATAGCAGATATGGATACCTGGCTGACACTGGTTTCGGGAAGGTTGACCGATAATTGTCTCCTTTTCAGACCATACCGTTCATGATTTCTTTTACTCCTCCCTTCTCTCCATCTCACAGACTCTATATTTTCAACTACATCTCCCTCCGCTCTCCTTGTGTCTCCCATATTTGGCAAAGGGTCGGTTGGAGTCGAGGGTGTGGTGGATGTGGATGGAGAATCTTTTGTGGCTGGTGGTCGTTAGCCGATGCGGGGTGGAATCCATTTTAGACGGAACTGTCTATCTTCATCGGAATCGGTGTTGTCCGAAGAAGACGACGATGGGTCAGGAATGGGTCATGGGGAGGCTACATCGTCCTCGTCCTTATCCCTTAGCATGAGTGAGTCGCTGACTAACAGTATATCGTGTACAGCATCGGTGGCCCAGGTAGTCTAGACTTGGGTTTGGTGGCTTGAGCAGGGGTTAGTTGTATTGGGGGTGGTGGTAGGGTGTGACGGCTAGAACTACCTTGCATACCTACAGCACCGCCCGCGCCAAATTCCCTTCCCAAGTTTTCTCTCAACACACCCCGTCCGGGAGCCCCAGCTACTCGGACTCTACCTCATCTTGTTCTCGGACCCTCACACCTCTCAGGTCTTCCTCCCCGGGATGGTCCCTCCGGCTCTGGCTGGACCATGGGGGCTCCTACACCTATCGCTCGCTTATAATCTATCACACTCGATGCTGTAGGATCGGCGTAAGCTAGTAGGGCATCAGATAAACGCATCGGCTGGGCGGTTGAAGGTCGGGTACCACACGTTGAACAACCGTTTGGATTGGATCTCAGTGACACGTCTAATCTTGTACTTGGTTCTTACTGAGCTGACCAACTTTGGCTTTGTCTTTCTCATGATGTTGTACCTGATCTGCTTTAGTAAGTCTTCCATAGATTCGATACCATACAGGGTCGTTTGCTTGTAGGGGCGAATCCAATGGGCAAAGATTTTCCGATAAGTTTCTTCCAAGAAGGGGTGAATATCATGACTCGTTCCCACTTTAATGGTGGATTCGGTTGAGCATTGGATGATTCACCTTCTTCTGTGTAGGTTCTAATTGGGACCGATGTTGCAGGAATGGAGGATGTTGGGTCATCTTTCAAGGTTTGCTCGAGAATGTAGTCATAGTCAGCCTGTAGCATAGTTTCTTCTTCATCAAAGCTACATAAGAGGCCGACTTCTGACTGTATTGGTGTTAGAGCAGGTTCTGTTAA
The DNA here is from genome assembly GCA_033807775.1 of Saussurea involucrata. Classification (NCBI taxonomy): domain Eukaryota; kingdom Viridiplantae; phylum Streptophyta; class Magnoliopsida; order Asterales; family Asteraceae; genus Saussurea; species Saussurea involucrata. The sequence continues at coordinate 45,746,786 of CM066324.1, forward strand.
CGCTCGTTTAACTGTTGGATTGGCTTTAGAGTCAGTGTCGATCAGTGCGCAAGCATCCGCTAACCATCTGTTATATTCCTCGGGCTTTTCAACAGTTGGACTGACAGGAACTAGAGCAACGTGATAGTATTCAGTTATATTGTTGGGATTCTGCATCGATTATCGTCGCTTTATTGCTTGTTCTTGGTTGCGTTGCAAAAGTGCTCGTATCCTGTTCTGCCATTTCAATTAGTACTGTACCTGTTTCTACTGATGGTGTTGGCTCAGGCTCAGTGGTTCTCATTCTCTTCTCCCGCTCATGCTGATCTGGATCGTTCGAATCATCATGCTTCCGTTTAATACCCTGAGCTCTTGCATGTTGTTTCAAGCACGGCAACCCTATCAGAAAGTGTAGCTAGAGTTCGATGCACATCCTTAAGGGTTGAGGTAATTCGGTCAAGGCGGGTGGTTAAGTGTGTGTGGTCAGCTTGGGGTTGGGTAGGATGTGTATGAGAGTGTGGGACTTGGAGTCTAAGGAGGCTTACATTATCCGCCTCAGACGATGTGTTGATGTTTTCCTGGGACATGATTTTGTCTAGTAAAAGGGCTTTCAGGGCATCGACAGATAGATTCTGCGGGCTTGGTGCATATGGAGGAGGTGGAGGTGGTGTTTGGTTTACGGGCTCGGTCATTTTGCCTTTTCCTTTGACCAGACTTTTGAAACTTTCCATCTCGTCTTGTATTTTCTTTTAAGGCGTTGTCAAAGTATTACATGGAAACGAATTCTAGTAAGGTAACTCCTGGGTCACTTAGACTTCCAGTTGTAGTAACCACTGTGGATTCCACAGCGGTACTGCCTACGTTTACAGTTGGGATGATATTAGCCGTGGTAGGACTTCCACTCAATCCTTGTAAACATCTGAAGTTGAAGTTACTATGAGTGTTCCGATCGGGTCACGAAGAGTCCCGATGTTAGCCGAATGATGTACACGTGTCCTATTAAAAGATAGAATTTCATCAAAGTGTGCTAGACTCAACGGTGCACCCAAAAAAGGCGAGAACTGGGGTTGGTGTTCTCTTGTTTCAATACCCGTACTCTTCTAGTGAGAGACAGATAGATTTTGTGAACAATCCTCGTGAGAAATTGAAATGGATACCTGTTGAGAGGTACCAGCTAGGGGGGTTGTGCACTTGCGTCGCTAGGTCCACGATGGCTTCTTCAATATCTTGTCCCAACTAATAAGACAAAATAGCAGATGTGGATACCTGACTGACACTGGTGTCGAGAAGGTTGACCGATAATTGTCTCCTTTTCAAACCATACCGTTCATGATTTCTTTTACTCCTCTATTCTCTCCCTCTCACAGACTCTATATTTTCAAAGACATCTCCCTCCGCTCTCCTTGTGTCTCCCATATTTGGCAAAGGGTCGGTTGGAGTCGAGGGTGTGGTGGATGTGGATGGAGAATCTTTTGTGGATGGTGGTCGTTAGCCGATGCAGGGTGGAATCCGTTTTAGACGGAACTGTCTATCTTCATCGGAATCGGTGCTGTCCGAAGAAGACGACGATGGGTCAGGAATGGGTCATGGGGAGGCTACATCATCCTCGTCCTTATCCCTTAGCACGAGTGAGTCGCTGACTAACAGTATATCGTGTAGAGCATCGGTGGCCCAGGTAATCTAGACTTGGGTTTGGTGGCTTGAGTAGGGGTTAGTTGTATTGGAGGGTGGTGGTAGGGTGTGACGGCTAGAACTACCTTGCATACCTACAACACCGCCCACGCCAAATTCCCTTCCCAAGTTTTCTCTCAACACACCCCGTCCGGGAGCCACAGCTACCCGGACTCTACCTACTCTTGTTCTCGGACCCTCGCACCTCTCAGGTCTTGCTCCCCGGGATGGTACCTCCGGCTCTGGCAGGACCATGGGGGCTCCTACACCTATTGCTCGCCTATAATCTATCACACTCGATGCTGTAGGATCGGCGTAAGCTAGTAGGACATCCGATAAACGCATCGGCTGGGCGGTTGAAGGTCGGGTACCACACGTTGAACAACCGTTTGGATTGGATCTCAGTGACACGTCTAATCTTTTACTTGGTTCTTACTGAGTTGACCAACTTTGGCTTTGTCTTTCTCATGTTGATGTACCTGATCTGCTTCAGTAAGTCTTCCATAGATTCGATACCATACATGGTCGTTTGCTTGTAGGGGCGAATCCAATGGGGAAAGATTTTTCGATAAGTTTCTTCCAAGAAGGGGTGAATATCATGACTCGTTCCCACTTTAATGGTGGATTCGGTTGAGCATTGGATGATTCACCTTCTGCTCTGTTGGATTCTTCTTCTGTGTAGGTTCTAATTGGGACCGATGTTGCCGGAATGGAGGATGTTGGGTCATCTTTCAAGGTTTGCTCGAGAATGTAGTCATAGTCAGCCTGTAGCATAGTTTCTTCTTCATCAAAGCTACATAAGAGGCCGACTTCTTACTGTATTGGTGTTAGAGCAGGTTCTGTTAACGCTCGTTTAACTGTTGGATTGGCCTTAGAGTCAATGTCGATCAGTGCCCAAGCATCCGCTAACCATCTGTTATATTCCTCGGGCTTTTCAACAGTTGGACTGACAGGAACTAGAGCAATGTGATAGTATTCAGTTATATTGTCGGGATTCGGGTTTTCTGCATCGATTATCGTCGCTTTATTGCTTGTTCTTGGTTGCGTTGCAAAAGTGCTTGTATCCTGTTCTGCCGTTTCAATCAGTACTGTACCTGTTTCTACTGATGGTGTTGGCTCTGGCTCTGTGGTTCTCATTCTCTTCTCCCGCTCATGCTGATCTGGATCCTTCGAATCATCATGCTTCCGTTTAATACCCTGAGCTCTTGCATGTTGTTTCAAGCACGGCAACCCTATCAGAAAGTGTAGCTAGAGTTTGATGCACATCCTTAAGGGTTGAGGTAATTCGGTCAAGGCGGGTGATTAAGTGTGTGTGGTCAGATTGGGGTTGGGTAGGATGTGTATGAGAGTGTGGGACTTCGAGTCTAAGGAGGCTTATATGATTCGCCTCAGACGATGTGTTGATGTTTGCCTAGGACATGATTTTGTCTAGTAGAAGGGCTTTCAGGGCATCGACAGATAGATTCTGCGGGCTTGGTGCATATGGAGGAGGTGGAGGTGGTGTTTGGTTTACGGGCTCGGTCATTTTGCCTTTTCTTTTGACCAGACTTTTTAAACTTGCCATCTCGTCTTGTATTTTCCTTTAAGGCGTTGTCAAAGTATTACATGGAAACGAATTCTGGTAAGGTAACTCCTGGGTCACTTGGACTTCCAGTTGTAGTAACCACTGTGGATTCCACAGCGGTACTGCCTACGTTTACGGTTGGGATGATATTAGCCGTGGTAGGACTTCCACTCAATCCTTGTAAACATCCGAAGTTGAAGTTACTATGAGTGTTCCGATCGGGTCACGAAGAGTCCCGATGTTAGAAGAATGATGTACACGTGTCCTATTAAAAGATAGAATTTCATCAAAGTGTGCTAGACTCAACGGTACACCCAAAGAAGGCGAGAACTGGGGTTGGTGTTCTCTTGTTTCAATACCCGTACTCTTCAAGTGAGAGACAGATAGATTTTGTTAATAATCCCTGTGAGAAATTGAAATGGATACCTGTTGAGAGGTACCAACTAGGTTGTTAGAGCATTATTGTATTCAAGATTTACTGTAAAGTCAATGTACTGTATGAGTCTATACAGTATTGTGAATGCCTTTATACCTTGTATGTTATGGGTATAAATAGGCTTGTCTAGACCATTTGTTAGAAACACTTCAAAACACTTTAGAAAGCTTTAGTAATCTTTTAGAAACCTTTTGTAATCCTTTGAGCTCAATACATGGATGACATATTTGCTCTCTAGATTCTCTCTCACTACATTCATATCTTATTGCTAGAGATTTGGGATTTCACATTTGGTATCAGAGCTAAACAGAAGATTCAAGCAGATCGAAGACCAAATTGAAGATTTTTTACACTAAAGCTGAAGAATTCGGATTGGGTGTTCATCACTGTTCATCAAGAATTCTAACCCTTCTTCATTTACTATTCATCCAGATTTCATCTTTTCTTTAATTTTTGATCTTTTGGATTGATTCTTGACATCATTGCACTCGGATTTGATTCCTGAACATCTTTAATTCTTGGATCAACACCAAAATCTGCACAGAATTTGCAGATCTGATCATTTTGTATCATTTTTGTTCGAAAACTTTTTCTACTATTTTTGGATCAAAATTCGATTAAATTGATCGAATTAGGATTTGTGATTAACTAAGAAAGTGTGTGGAATCAAATTTCGAACAAATCTGTGCAAATTTCATAACAATTGATCAAGAATTGAAAAAGTTATGGCTGATTTAGTGATTTTCGTGTTCGAAGTGCAGAATTCGGATCATTCTTGGTGAATTCGGATCATTCTTGGTGAATTCGGATCATTCAAAGAAGAATTCGGAGTGTTCTTGGAAATACAAGTGTAGAATTCGACTCAAGAAGGATTCGAATTGATTGAATTCGAACCCAGCTAGATTCGAATTGAGGAGAATTCGAACCGTGTTAGATTCGAATTGAGGAGAATTCGAACTGTGTTAGATTCGAATTGAGTTGATTAAATTTTCCAAGTGTTGAATTCGAACCCTTAAGCATCCGAATTCATAGAATTCGAACCCTTAAGCATCCGAATTCATTGAATTCGAACCCTTAAGCATCCGAATTCATTGAATTCGAACCCTTAAGCATCCGAATTCATTGAATTCGAACCAAGTTAAGTCCGAATTGAGTGAATTCGAACCCTTCAGCATCCGAATTCATTGAATTCGAACCCTTCTTCATCCGAATTCATTGAATTCGAACCCTTATTCATCCGAATTCATTAAATTCGAATCCTTCTTCATCCGAATTCGTTGAATTCGAACCCTTACTCATCCGAATTCTTGTGAATTAAAAAAAAAAAAAAAAAAAGTTTTTTGAGAAAATTTTTTATCCCGAAATTTTTTCTATAGTGTATTTCATACACTGTGAGAGTTTTTCAAGAAAAATTTTTATATATTTTTTTGTGTATTTTCATACACTGTCTGCTTGATCTTCTGAACGATCAATTTCTAGCAATATTCAAAATGGTTTTACAACAAGTTATTGTTAAAAGCAGTGGTGAAGATTTGAAGCAAACTCTGAAAAAGGAGATTCCTCCAATTGCAAAAGTTTTTGTTAAACCAAATGTAAAGTTGCAACAAGTCATTATAACAGAAACATCTGTTAATTCACATGTATCTGTTAAACCAAATAATGAAGTGTTGCAACAAGTCATAATAACAAAAACACCTCCAAAGCCACTTGAAAAAGCTAAGGCAAATAATGGAATTTTGCAACAAGTTATTTTATCAGAAACATCTCCTATATCAGAAACTCCTGTTAAAGATAATGCTTCAAATTCTTCAACTCCTATTTTAAATAAAGCATTGGAAGAAGAAAATGTTAATCTGAAAAGACAAATTTTAGACATCTCTTCTTCAAATGCTAAACTTACTAAAAGAATAACTGATCTTGAAGTTTATATTGCAGATCTTGAAGCAAAGAAAGACAACTCAAGTCTGCACGATCAAATCGAGAAACTTCAAGAGAAAGTAACAACTCTTAAAAAGGAAAATGCTGATCTGAAGAGCATTGAAGACAGGAGAGAGAAGATTCTTAAAGAAAAGGAAATAATTGAACTTAATTGTATAAAACTTTCAAAACAAGTTTCTGACTTTGAGAAAGTTTTATTTTTAGAAAAAGACAAGCTCGAAAAAGAAAGAGCTAAATTTGAAACTGAACGCAAATCTTTTGAAATTAAAAGTTCTGAACTTTCCGTGAAAATCTCTGAATTAGAAAATCTTTTGGAAAAGGAAAGAAAAGATTTCACGGAAAAGAAAAATCTCTTTGAAAAGGAAAGTAAAACTCTTAAAAAGAAAAATATGGAAATTTTCAAAGAGATTACTGATAAAAGAAAGTTTTTGGAAAAAGATTTTGAATCGGAACGTGAATATTTTGAAGATGTGATTCTTAATCTTACCAAAAGATTATCTGGTTTATCAGCTGATATTATGAAGGATCAGTTGATCAAATCTGATCTCCAAAAGAAATTTGATCTAATTTCTAAAGAGAAAAATGTTTTAATAAACAAAGTCAAAGAACTTGAAGACGTCATTTTTAAATTTGATGTCTCAAAGCAGACTGGTCATAATTCTATCTTTCAGACTCCATTTGTTGATTCAAATGATTCTGAATGCTCTTTTAAAACTGCTTCAAGTTCAAGTTTTAAAAACATTTCTTCTAAACAATTTAATAGATCAACAGATTTCTCAAAAGGTCGGATTCGTTCAACAAATCTCTTCTATAATCCTCTGTTTGATAAATCAGATAACAAAACAAAGGTGCCTAAAATTAATACTTCCAAATCTGAAGAAGTTCCAGTCTTCAAGAGGGTGAAGATGGAATGGAGAATCAAAGGCACAACAATTCCAAAGAAAGATGTGCCAAAATCATCTGTATCCACATCAAATGCAAAGAAGAACAATGCGCCAAAAGGTAAATCTTCTGCTAAACTTAATCCTATTCATTCTGTAAATCATCTGATTAGGTTGGCACATAAGAAAATCTGTTGTTCTTACTGTGGATCAAATGATTTTGTGCATAAAGATTATACTTCTTATTGGTATGGTTCTTACAGTATTCCTTGTAAGAAATCTATACCTAACCCACTAGGACCCAAGTGCCATTGGGTACCAAAATCTGCTTAATCTGTTTTGCAGGTTCTTCATGTGTTGTACTGAATTGTAGATACATACCACACACATGACTGAAAACAGAAGAGAAGCGGCGTATTTTTTGAAAAATATTTGTACCATTAAGGGGGAGACAAATATTAATGGTTTCTAAACATATCAGTTTAGGACCCGTACTTCAATGTTTATGGCTTTTGAACATATCAGTTCAAAACCCGTGCTTCAACGACTATGGCTTCTGAACAATTCAGTTCAGGACCCGTACTTCAACGACTAAAACTTTTAAACAAATCAGTTTAGAACTCACACTTCTCAGGTGATATCCTTAACTGTTACATCTTTCTGTTTCAAGGAACGTGGTAAATGGTAACATTGGATTATATTTTGTGTCTACTACTTTGAAAATTTGAATCTTTACAAATTTAATTCAATGAGATAAAATTTTCAATTTTCATTCAATGAATTAAATGTGTGCTAAAAGATGATTTTACAAGTATTTTTGTATTATCTGAGTTAGATTTGCTTCAACTTTCACCTCTGAAATAAATCGAAAGGTAAGCAAAACATGAATGAAATTATGCTGAATGCTCAAAGATATGTGAATCTGGACTTATATAGAATATAATGCTCAAAAAGCCTATTTATCAGAATGATGAATGGAAACGAAAATATGGGGGAAGCACTATGATTAAGAACCAAGTGATTGAGATATCATTCATATTTTGTGATGGAAATTCGAACTTATATAGAATATCATTTAGTTTGAAAGTTTGTGCCTGTGGCCTTTCTGGTTTGGGAGAGTAAGTCCTAAGGGGTGCTCGACACCTAGTCCCTAAGATCAACTGGTCTGGGATCGGCTGACCCAAATCCTGCAATAGAACCAGATAGAAAGCCATGTTTTACTAGTAAAAATGGGTTTAAGATATATCGATGTGGCCTTTCTGGTTTGGGAAATTAAGTTCTAAGGGGTGCTTGACACCTAGCACCTAAGGCCAACTGGTCTGGGATCTGCTAACCCAAATCCTGCTATAGAACCAGATAGAAAGTCATGTTTAACGGTGTATCTTATTCTTACTAAACTTCTTGATCAAAAGATGCCAATGAGCACAAAATCAAAAGATGCCAATGCGCACAAAATCAAAAGATGCCAATGTGCACAAAATCAAAAGATTCAAATGTGCACAATATTAAAAGATGCCAAAGAGCACATATCTCTTGAAACTTGGGAAAATACAAAGTCGCGATAAACCCGTAAATTTGTGAAAATTCTGATTTTGGACAAATAGTGTGAGTAGAGCAAAGTATTCTTATAAGTTTTAGAATTGCATATGCTTGATGCTAATCATATTTCGCATGTTAGCACACCAAATAGATTTAATAAAGGGGTTGAAACTGAACATTTTTAACTTGATATGCGATGACTTGTTCTTGAATCCAAACACATGCATTTGATTTCAGTTGATTGAAAAATTTGTTAAATTTCGTTAAGCTGAATTTCTTTTATAAAGTGTTCAAATGATCAAATGTTTGCAGTTATAAAATGAAATTCAATGAATTTTATTTTCCTTGTGTAAATTTTTTAAAATTTGTATATTGTGCGTTATTGAAATATATGCATACTTTCAGGGGGAGAAAATAAATTGCTCCAGAATTCTTATTTTGAGGGGGAGCAAGGTTATTCTGTAAGGAGGAGATTGTTAGCAATACTCAAAGACACGACTGAAATTGAAAATGGTTTTCGATGCTCACCATCATCGAAAAAGGGGGAGAAAAGTTTAATTTCAATTTCATGTCAAAGAGCTTTCAAATCAAAGATATTTCAAGTCAAAGATTCGTGAACAAAGACTGAAGATTGGGGAGAAGGATCATGTGAAGTCCAAATGTTGCTGAATTTGGTTATCTTAGTTCTGAGTGGTTATCGGAATGCGCTTACACCTAAAAGTTCAACAATGTGGATGGTTTCACATCTTTCTGATCCAAACTCTAATCGTTTCTGATTTATCTTGTTCCGAATTGATGGTTCTATATAAAGATATGAAATCCATGTTCAAGACTTGAAGACAATATGTTGAAGATTGTATTGAAGAAGGTTGATTTTTCAAAGAAAAAGACAATGACTTTTCATGTTTGTCTGAAGATTCTTCAAAGCTGAGTTCTTAAAGAGTGTCAAAGCATATAGTTCGCCGTGAACTAGTGGAGATAAAGCTACTTGAAGATAGTTTGATAAAGTGTCTGTTTGAGAAGATTGACTTTACAAAGAGCTGAAGACTGCTGTTATTTTTTTAAATCTTGAATCCAAAGGGGGAGATTGTTAGAGCATTATTGTATTCAAGATTTACTGTAAAGTCAATGTACTGTATGAGTCTATACAGTATTGTGAATGCCTTTATACCTTGTATGTTATGGGTATAAATAGGCTTGTCTAGACCATTTGTTAGAAACACTTCAAAACACTTTAGAAAGCTTTAGTAATCTTTTAGAAACCTTTTGTAATCCTTTGAGCTCAATACATGGATGACATATTTGCTCTCTAGATTCTCTCTCACTACATTCATATCTTATTGCTAGAGATTTGGGATTTCACATAGGGGGGTTGTGCACTTGCGTCGCTAGGTCCACGATGGCTTCTTCAATATCCTGTCCCAACTAATGAGACAAAATAGCAGATGTGGATACCTGGCTGACACTGGTTTCGGGAAGGTTGACCGATAATTGTCTCCTTTTCAGACCATACCGTTCATGATTTCTTTTACTCCTCTATTCTCTCCCTCTCACAGACTCTATATTTTCAACTACATATCCCTTCGCTCTCATTGTGTCTCCCATATTTAGCAAAGGGTCGGTTGGAGTCGAAGGTGTGGTGGATGTGGATGGAAAATCTTTTGTGGCTGGTGGTCGTTAGCCGATGCGGGGACGAATCCGTTTTAGACGGAACTGTCTATCTTCATCGGAATCGGTGCTGTCCGAAGAAGACAACGATGGGTCAGGAATGGGTCATGGGGAGGCTACATCGTCCTCGTCCTTATCCCTTAGCACGAGTGAGTCGCTGACTAACAGTATATCATGTAGAGCATCGGTGGCCCAGGTAGTGTACATTTGGGTTTGGTGGCTTGAGTAGGGGTTAGTTGTATTGGGGGTGGTGGTAGGGTGTGACGGCTAGAACTACCTTGCATACCTACAACACCGCCCGCTCCAAATTCCCTTCCCAAGTTTTCTCTCAACACACCCCGTCCGGGAGCCCCAGTGACCCGGACTCTACCTCCTCTTGTTCTCGGACCCTCACACCTCTCAGGTCTTGCTCCCCGGGATGGTCCCTCCGGCTCTGGCTAGACCAAGGGGGCTTCTACACCTATCGCTCGCTTATAATCTATCACACTCCATGCTGTAGGATTGGCGTAAGCTAGTAGGGCATCAGATAAACGCATCGGTTGGGCGGTTGAAGGTCGGGTACCACACGTTGAACAACCGTTTGGATTTTATCTCAGTGACACGTCTAATCTTGTACTTGGTTCTTACTGAGCTGACCAACTTTGGCTTTGTCTTTCTCATGTTGATGTACCTGATCTGCTTCAGTAAGTCTTCCATAGATTCGATACCATACAGGGTCGTTTGCTTGTAGGGGCGATTCCAATGGGCAAAGATTTTCCGATAAGTTTCTTCCAAGAAGGGGTGAATATCATGACTCGTTCCCACTTTAATGGTGGATTCGGTTGAGCATTGGATGATTCACCTTCTGCTCTGTTGGATTCTTCTTCTGTGTAGGTTCTAATTCGGACCGATGTGGCAGGAATGGAGAATGTTGGTTCATCTTTCAAGGTTTGCTCGAGAATGTAGTCCTAGTCAGCCTGTAGCATAGTTTCTTCTTCATCAAAGCTACATAAGAGGCCGACTTCTGACTGTATTGGTGTTAGAGCAGGTTCTGTTAACGCTCGTTTAACTGTTGGATTGGATTTAGAGTCAATGTGGATCAGTGCCCAATCATCCGCTAACCATCGGTTATATTCCTCGGGATTTTCAACAGTTGGACTGTCATGAACTAGAGCAACGTGATAGTATTCAGTTATATTGTCGGGATTCGGGTTTTCTGCATCGATTATCGTCGCTTTATTGCTTGTTCTTGGTTGTGTTGCAAAAGTGCTTGTATCCTGTTCTGCCGTTTCAATCAGTACTGTACCTGTTTCTACTGATGGTGTTGGCTGTGGCTCAGTGGTTCTCATTCTCTTCTCCCGCTCATGATGATCTGGATCCTTCGAATCATCATGCTTCCGTTTAATACCCTGAGCTCTTGCATGTTGTTTCAAGCACGACAACCCTATCAGAAAGTGTAGCTAGAGTTCGATGCACATCCTTAAGGGTTGAGGTAATTCGGTCAAGGCGGGTGGTTAAGTGTGTGTGGTCAGCTTGGGGTTGGGTAGGATGTGTATGAGAGTGTGGGACTTGGAGTCTAAGGAGGCTTACATGATCCGCCTCAGACGATGTGTTGATGTTTGCCTGGGACATGATTTTGTCTAGTAGAAGGGCTTTCAGGGCATCGACAGATAGATTCTGCGGGCTTGGTGCATATGGAGGAGGTGGAGGTGGTGTTTGGTTTACGGGCTCGGTCGTTTTGCCTTTTCCTTTGACCAGACTTTTTAAACTTGCCATCTCATCTTGTATTTTTCTTTAAGGCGTTGCCAAAGTATTACTTGGAAACGAATTCTGGTAAGGTAACTCCTGGGTCACTTGGACTTCCAGTTGTAGTAACCACTATGGATTCCACAGCGGTACTGCCTACGTTTACGGTTGGCATGATATTAGCCGTGGTAGGACTTCCACTCAATCCTTGTAAACATCCGAAGTTGAAGTTACTATGAGTGTTCTGATCGGGTCACGAAGAGTCCCGATGTTAGCCGAATTATGTACACGTGTCCTATTAATAGATAGAATTTCATCAAAGTGTGCTAGACTCAACGGTGCACCCAAAGAAGGCGAGAACTGGGGTTGGTGTTCTCTTGTTTCAATACCCGTACTCTTCAAGTGAGAGACAGATAGATTTTGTGAACAATCCCCGTGTGAAATTGAAATGGATACCTGTTGAGAGGTACCCGCTAGGGGGGTTGTGCACTTGCGTCGCTAGGTCCACGATGGCTTCTTCAATATCCTGTCCCAACTAATGAGACAAAATAGCAGATGTGGATACCTGGCTGAAACTGGTTTCGGGAAGGTTGACCGATAATTGTCCCCTTTTCAGACCATACCGTTCATGATTTCTTTTACTCTTCTATTCTCTCCCTCTCACAGACTCTATATTTTCAACTACATCTCCCTCCGCCCTCCTTGTGTCTCCCATATTTGGAAAAGGGTCGGTTGGAGTCGAGGGTGTGGTGGATGTGGATGGAGAATCTTTTGTAGCTGGTGGTCGTTAGCCGATGCGGGGTGGAATCCATTTTAGACGGAACTATCTATCTTCATCGGAATCGGTTCTGTCCGAAGAAGACGACGATGGGTCAGGAATGGGTCATGGGGAGGCTTCATCGTCCTCGTCCTTATCCCTTAGCACGAGTGAGTCGCTGACTAACAGTATATCGTGTAGAGCATCAGTGGCCCAGGTTGTCTAGACTTAGGTTTGGTGGCTTGAGTAGGGGTTAGTTGTATTGGGGGGTGGTGGTAGGGTGTGACGGCTAGAACTACCTTGCATACCTACAACACCGCCCGCGCCAAATTCCCTTCCTAAGTTTTCTCTCAACACACCCCGTCCGGGAGCCCCAGCTACCCGGACTCTACCTCCTATTGTTCTCAGACCATCACACCTCTCAGGTCTTGCTCCCCGGGATGGTCCCTTCGGCTCTGGCTGGACCATGGGGGCTCCTACACATATCGCTCGCTTATAATCTATCACACTCGATGCTGTAGGATCGGCGTAAGCTAGTAGGGCATCAGATAAACGCATCGGCTGGGCGGTTGAAGGTCGGGTACCACACGTTGAACAACCGTTTGGATTGGATCTCAGTGACACGTCTAATCTTGTACTTGGTTCTTACTGAGCTGACCAACTTTGGCTTTGTCTTTCTCATGTTGATGTACCTGATGTGCTTCAGTAAGTCTTCCATAGATTCGATACCATACAGGGTCGTTTGCTTGTAGGGGCGAATCCAATGTGCAAAGATTTTCCGATAAGTTTCTTCCAAGAAGGGGTGAATATCATGACTCGTTCCCACTTTAATGGTGGATTCGGTTGAGCATTGGATGATTCACCTTCTGCTCTGTTGGATTCTTCTTCTGTGTAGGTTCTAATTGGGACCGATGTTGCAGGAATGGAGGATGTTGGGTCATCTTTCAAGGTTTGCTCGAGAATGTAGTCATAGTCAGCCTGTAGCATAGTTTCTTCTTCATCAAAGCTACATAAGAGGCCGACTTCTAACTGTATTGGTGTTAGTGCAGGTTCTGTTAACGCTCGTTTAACTGTTGGATTGGCTTTAGAGTCAATGTCGATCAGTGCCCAATCATCCGCTAACCATCTGTTATATTCCTCGGGCTTTTCAACAGTTGGACTGACAGGAACTAGAGCAACGTGATAGTATTTAGTTATATTGTCGGGATTCGGGTTTTCTGCATCGATTATCGTCGCTTTATTGCTTGTTCTTGGTTGCGTTGCAAAAGTGCTTGTATCCTGTTCTGCCGTTTCAATCAGTACTGTACCTGTTTCTACTGATGGTGTTGGCTCTGGCTCAGTGGTTCTCATTCTCTTCTCCCGCTCATGCTGATCTAGATCCTTCGAATCATCATGCTTTCGTTTAATACCCTGAGCTCTTGCATGTTGTTTCAAGCACGACAACCCTATCAGAAAGTGTAGCTAGAGTTCGATGCACATCCTTAAGGGTTTAGGTAATTCGGTCAAGGCGGGTGGTTAAGTGTGCGTGGTCAGCTTGGGGTTGGGTAGGATGTGTATGAGAGTGTGGGACTTGGAGTCTAAACAGGCTTACATGATCCGCCTCAGACGATGTGTTGATGTTTGCCTGGGACATGATTTTGTCTAGTAGAAGGGCTTTCAGGGCATCGACAGATAGATTCTGCGGGCTTGGTGCATATGGAGGAGGTGGAGGTGGTGTTTGGTTTACTGGCTCGGTCATTTTGCCTTTTCCTTTGACCAGACTATTTAAACTTGCCATCTCGTCTTGTATTTTCCTTTAAGGCGTTGTCAAAGTATTACTTGGAAACGAATTCTGGTAAGGTAACTCCTGGGTCACTTAGACTTCCAGTTGTAGTAACCACTGTGGATTCCACAGCGGTACTTCCTACGTTTACGGTTTGCACGATATTAGCCGTGGTAGGACTTCCACTCATCCCTTGTAAACATCCGAAGTTGAAGTTACTATGAGTGTTCCAATCGGGTCACGAATATTCCCGATGTTAGCCGAATGATGTACACGTGTCCTATTAAAAGATAGAATTTCATCAAAGTGTGCTAGACTCAACGGTGCACCCAAAGAAGGCGAGAACTGGGGTTGGTGTTCTCTTGTGAACAATCCCCGTGAGAAATTGAAATGGATACCTGTTGAGAGGTACCGGCTAGGGGGGTTGTGCACTTGCGTCGCTAGGTCCACGATGGCTTCTTCAATATCCTGTCCCAACTAATGAGACAAAATAGCAGATGTAGATACGTGGCTGACACTGGTTTCGGGAAGGTTTACAGATAATTGTCTCCTTTTCAGACCATACCGTTCATGATTACTTTTACTCCTCTATTCTCTCCCTCTCACAGACTCTATATTTTCAACTACATCTCCCTCCGCCCTCCTTGTGTCTCCCATATTTGGCAAAGGGTCGGTTGGAGTCGAGGGTGTGGTGGATGTGGATGGAGAATATTTTGTGGCTGGTGGTCGTTAGCCGATGCGGGGTGGAATCCGTTTTAGATGGAACTGTCTATCTTCATCGGAATCGGTGCTGTCCGAAGATGACGACGATGGGTCAGGAATGGGTCATGGGGAGGCTACATCGTCCGCGTCCTTATCCCTTTGCACGAGTGAGTCGCCAACTAACAGCATATCATGTAGAGCATCGGTGGCCCAGGTAGTCTAGACATGGGTTTGGCGGCTTGAGTATGGGTTAGTTGTATTGGGGGGTGGTGGTAGGGTGTGACGGCTAGAACTACTTTGCATACATACAGCACCGCCCGCGCCAAATTCCCTTCCCAAGTTTTCTCTCAACACACCCCGTCCGGGAGCCCCAGCTACCCGGACTCTACCTCCTCTTGTTCTCGGACCCTCACACCTCTCAGGTCTTGCTCCCCGGGATGGTCCCTCCGGCTCTGGCTGGACCATGGGAGCTCCTACACCTATCGCTCGCTTATAATCTATCACACTCGATGCTGTAGGATCGACGTAAGCTAGTAGGGCATCAGATAAACGCATCGGCTGGGCGGTTGAAGGTCGGGTACGACACGTTGAACAACCGTTTGGATTGGATCTCAGTGACACGTCTAATCTTGTACTTGGTTCTTACTGAGCTGACCAACTTTGGCTTTGTCTTTCTCATGTTGATGTACCTGATTTGCTTCAGTAAGTCTTCCATAGATTCGATACCATACAGGGTCGTTTGCTTGTAGGGGCGAATCCAATGGGCAAAGATTTTCTGATATGTTTCTTCCAAGAAGGGGTGAATATCATGACTCGTTCCCACTTTAATGGTGGATTCGGTTGAGCATTGGATGATTCACCTTCTGCTCTGTTGGATTCTTCTTCTGTGTAGGTTCTAATTGGGACCGATGTTGCAGTAATGGAGGATGTTGGGTCATCTTTCAATGTTTGCTCGAGAATGTAGTCATAGTCATCCTGTAGCATAGTTTCTTCTTCATCAAAGCTACATAAGAGGCCGACTTCTGACTGTATTGGTGTTACAGAAGGTTCTGTTAACGCTCGTTTAACTGTTGGATTGGCTTTAGAGTCAGTGTCGATCAGTGCCCAATCATCCGCTAACCATCTGTTATATTCCTTGGGCTTTTCAACAGTTGGACTGACAGGAACTAGAGCAACGTGATAGTATTCAGTTATATTGTCGGGATTCGGGTTTTCTGCATCGATTATCGTCGCTTTATTGCTTGTTCTTGGTTGCGTTGCAAAAGTGCTTGTATCATGTTCTGCCGTTTCAATCAGTACTGTACCTGTTTCTACTGATGGTGTTGGCTCTGGCTCAGTGGTTCTCATTCTCTTCTCCCGCTCTTGCTGATCTTGATCATTCGAATCATCATGCTTCCGTTTAATACCCTGAACTCTTGCATGTTGTTTCAAGCACGACAACCCTATCAGAAAGTGTAGTTAGAGTTCGATGCACATCCTTAAGGGTTGAGGTAATTCGGTCAAGGCGGGTGGTTAAGTGTGTGTGGTCAGCTTGGGGTTGGGTAGGATGTGTATGAGAGGGTGGGACTTGGAGTCTAAGGAGGCTTACATGATTCGCCTCAGACGATGTGTTGATGTTTGCCTAGGACATGATTTTGTCTAGTAGAAGGGCTTTCACGGCATCGACAGATAGATTCTGCGGGCTTGGTGCATATGGAGGCGGTGGAGGTGGTGTTTGGTTTACGGGCTCGGTCAATTTTCCTTTTCCTTTGACCAGACTTTTTAAACTTGCCATCTCGTCTTGTATGTTCCTTTAAGGCGTTGTCAAAGTATTACTTGGAAACGAATTCTGGCAAGGTAACTCTTGGGTCACTTAGACTTCCAGTTGTAGTAACCACTGTGGATTCCACAGCGGTACTGCCTACGTTTACGGTTGGCATGATATTAGCAGTGGTAGGACTTCCACTCAATCCTTGTAAACATCTGAAGTTAAAGTTACTATGAGTGTTCCGATCGGGTCACGAAGAGTCCCGATGTTAGCCGAATGATGTACACGTGTCCTATTAAAAGATAGAATTTCATCAAAGTGTGCTAGACTCAACGGTGCACCCAAAGAAGGCGAGAACTGGGGTTGGTGTTCTCTTGTTTCAATACTCGTACTCTTCAAGTGAGAGACAGATAGATTTTGTGAACAATCCCCGTGAGAAATTGAAATGGATACCTGTTGAGAGGTACCGGCTAGGGGGCTGTGCACCTGCGTCGCTAGGTCCACGACGGCTTCTTCAATATCCTATCCCAACTAGTGAGACAAAATAGCAGATGTGGATACCTGGCTGACACTGGTTTCGGGAAGGTTGACCGATAATTGTCTCCTTTTCAGACCATACCGTTCATGATTTCTTTTACTCCTCTATTCTCTCCCTCTCACAGACTCTATATTTTCAACTACATCTCCCTCCGCTCTCCTTGTGTCTCCCATATTTGGCAAAGGGTCGGTTGGAGTCGAGGGTGTGGTGGATGTGGATGGAGAATCTTTTGTGGCTGGTGGTCGTTAGCCGATGCGGGGTGGAATCCGTTTTAGACGGAACTGTGTATCTTCATCGGAATCGGAGCTGTCCGAAGAAGACGACGATGGGTCAGGAATGGGTCATGGGGCGGCTACATCGTCCGCGTCCTTATCCCTTAGCACGAGTGAGTCGCTGACTAACAGTATATCGTGTAGAGCATCGGTTGCCCAGGTAGTTTAGACTTGGGTTTGGCGGCTTGAGTAGGGGTTAGTTGTATTGGGGGGTGGTGGTAGGGTGTGACGGCTAGAACTACCTTGCATACCTACAGCACCGGCCGAGCCAAATTCCCTTCCCAAGTTTTCTCTCAACACACCCCATCCGGGAGCCCCAGCTACCAGGACACTACCTCCTCTTGTTCTCGGACCCTCACACCTCTCAGGTCTTGCTCCCCGGGATGGTCCCTCCAGCTCTGGCTGGACCATGGGAGCTCCTACACCTATCGCTCGCTTATAATCTATCACACTCGATGCTGTAGGATCGGCGTAAGCTAGTAGGGCATCAGATAAACGCATCGGCTGGGCGGTTGAAGGTCGGGTACCACACGTTGAACAACCGTTTGGATTGGATCTCAGTGAAACGTCTAATCTTGTACTTGGTTCTTACTGAGCTGACCAACTTTGGCTTTATCTTTCTCATGTTGATGTACCTGATCTGCTTCAGTAAGTCTTACATAGATTCAACCGTTTGTATTGGGTCATTTGGTTGTAGGGGCGAATCCAATAGGCAAAGATTTTCCGATAAGTTTCTTCCAAGAAGGGGTGAATATCATAAGTCGTTCCCACTTTAATGGTGGATTCGGTTGAGCATTGGATGATTCACCTTCTGCTCTGTTGGATTCTTCTTCTGTGTAGGTTCTAATTGGGACCGATGTTGCAGGAATGGAGGATGTTGGGTCATCTTTCAAGGTTTGCTCGAGAATGTAGTCATAGTCAGCCTGTAGCATAGTTTCTTCTTCATCAAAGCTACATAAGAGGCCGACTTCTGACTGTATTGGTGTTAGAGCAGGTTTTGTTAACGCTCGTTTAACTGTTGGATTGGCTTTGGAGTCAGTGTCGATCAGTGCCCAATCATCCGCTAACCATCTGTTATATTCCTCGGGATTTTCAACAGTTGGACTGACAGGAACTAGAGCAACGTGATAGTATTCAGTTATATTGTCGGGATTCGGGTTTTCTACATCGATTATCGTCGCTTTATTTCTTGTTCTTGGTTGCGTTGCAAAAGTGCCTGTATCCTGTTCTGCCATTTCAATCAGTATTGTACCTGTTTCTACTGATGGTGTTGGCTCTGGCTCAGTGGTTCTAATTCTCTTCTCCCCCTCATGCTGATCCAAATCTTTCGAATCATCATGCTTTCGTTTAGCACCCTGAGCTCTTGCACGTTGTTTCAAGCGTGGAAACCCTATCAGAAAGTGTAGCCAGAGTTCGCTGCACATCCTTAAGGGTTGAGGTAATTCGGTCAAGGCGGGTTGTTAAGTGTGTGTGGTCAGCTTGGGGTTGGGTAGGATGTGTATGAGAGGGTGGGACTTGGAGTCTAAGGAGGCTTACAAGATCCGCCTCAGACGATGTGTTGATGTTTTCCTAGGACACGATTTTGTCTAGTAGAATGGCTTTCAGGGCATCGACAGATAGATTCTGCGGGCTTGGTGCATATGGAGAAGGTGGAGGTGGTGTTTGGTTTACGGTCTCGGTCATTACGCCTTTTCCTTTGACCAGACTCTTTAAACCTGCCATCTCGTCTTGTATTTTCCTTTAAGGCGTCGTCCAAGTATTACAATGAAACAAATTCTGGTAAGGTAACTCCTGGGTCACTTAGACTTCCAGTTGTAGTAACCACTGTGGATTCCACAACGGTACTGCCTACGTTCACGGTTGGCGTGATATTAGCCGTGGTAGGACTTCCACTCTATCCTTGTAAAACATCCAAAATTGAAGTTACTATGAGTGTTCCAATCGGGTCACAAAGAGTCCCGATGTTAGCCGAATGATGTACACGTGTCCTATTAAAAGAATGAATTTCATCAAGTTGCGCTAGACTCAACGGTGCACCCATAGAAAGCTAGAACTGGGGCTGGTGTTCTCTTGCTTCAATACCCGTACTCTTCAAGTGAGGGACGGATAGATTTTGTGATAAATCCCCGTGAGAAATTGAAATCGATACCTATTGAGAGGTACCGGAGTGACTAGGGGGTTGTACACTTGCGTCGCTAGGTCCACGACGGCTTCTTCAATATCCTTTCTTAATGAATGAGACAGAATAGCAGATGTGGATACTTGGCTGACACTGGTTTGGGGAAGGTTGACCGATAATTGTCTCCTTTTCAGACCATAACGCTCATGATTTCTTTTAGTATTCCATTCCCTCCATCTCATAGACTCTATATTTTCAACTACATCTCCCTCCGCTCTCCTTGTGTCTCCCATATTTGGCAAAGGGTCGGTTGGAGTCGAGGGTGTGGTGGATGTGGATGGAAAATCTTTTGTGGCTGGTGGTCGTTGTTTGGGCAAAAAATCACGTCGCCCGACCATGACCAAAACAGGTAAGACGCATGTCCTAAGTTATATCTTGTATTAAGATAAGGTCTCAACAAGAACCCAGAAAATATCCGTCGTCTCCCGTAAAAGGTAAGTCGTACGTCCCCCATGATGCTCGACCATAGCATCGCCCGTCTCGTACGACCATCGCGTAAGATCACCATACGTCTTCGACCAAAACTAACGTTAACCGTGACTGTTACGTTTCGTTAAGTGTTTAATGCAGGAGTCAAAGCTATTAAAGGAGCAACGGTTATATCCGACGCAAGCTGTTACTCGTAACGGACGAAGACCATTATGGATGATCATGCCGGCAGCCGTTACAGACCGTTGCGACAATTAAAGCTGTTAATGAAGCAATCAATGAGCTAATCAAAGCTCCCAAAGACTATAAAGCTAGAGCCGAATCCTCATTTCATGGGGACGGAACATCGAACATCGAAGTAGAAATCATATGGAGATCATCTGAAGGACATCTGCAGAGTAATCTACTACAATCATTCAACTCAAGAATCACACTACGAACTCAAGAACACTCGAAGAAAAGCTCAAGTCATCGCTCTCGACGCACGACAACAGCCCTCGACCAGAAGTTTACACTTTGTATTTGTTAATGCCAAAAATCGCACCAAAGGGACAACTTAAGGTCGATGTGGACTTAATCAACTAAAGAAAGGATCTTCCGACGAGACGTGCGACGAGGGAAAAAATAAACAAGACAAGGAATTTGATGACGTAGGAAAAACCTCAATCGAGGAAAAAACCTGCGGACGACAGTGGGTGTCGTCGCTGCACTATGGTCGCCAATCAGGGGCGACGTCCTTGGTACTGGCGTCGGTCTTACGATGATTACAATACAAATGAAGGAAATACTTCGAAATGTAAAATACAAGTGTTTGAATGTAAAAACAAGTGTTTGTCGTGTGTGAATACAAAGTGTGAACTTCTGGTCGAGGGTTATTGTCGTGCGTCGAGAGCGATACTTGAGCTTTCCTTCGAGTGTTCTTGAGTTCGCAGTAGGGTTCTGGCTTTCAGTACTTGATCTCCAGAGTTTGAATGTTCTTTGCTATGAGTTTGGATGATTTTTTCTGCTGTTTGGTGATGCTCGCTGATGTATATTGGATGTTCGCTGATGTCCCCTGAAATGAGGCTTTAGCTTGTCTTTTATAGTCATCGCGTCATTAATTAGCTCCATTAATGATTTGATCAACGGCTACAACGGCTGGAAACGGTCGTCGGAGTGATTATCCATAATGCTCTTCGTCCGTTACGGCTGCTTGCTATTAATGTGGTAACAGTCAAGGTTAACGTTAGTTTGGTCGAGGTCGCATGGTTCTATGCGACGGTCGTACGGGACGGGCGATGCTATGGTCGAGCGTCATGGGAGACGTACGACTTACCTTTTACGGGAGACGACGGATGTTTTATGGGTTGTTGTCGAGACCTTATCTTAATACAAGATTTGGATTATAATTCGCGTCTTACCTGCTCTGGTCGTGGTCGTACGACGTGATTTTTTTGCCCAAACAGTTTGCCCCCAAAATTTGAAAGAAGGATAGCAAATCCGAGTTTTAAATTTTGTTAGTCGAAAAAATATGACAAGTGATGGAAATTACCTTAGTTACCTTGGAACTAGGCTGGTCCGCTCTTAACTGAACGAGAAGTCGAAAGGAGAACGAGGTCGTGACATCATGCTGACGTACGATGATGCCAGGTGTCGGTGATTTAATGGGGCATATGAAAGTCGGGAATGCGTGTCGATCTTTTGAAGGGCTCGACCTGTCACGATTTCTTGCATAAATAGAGATCAAAATGGATTGTTTTCTTCAAGCTTTCGAAAAGTCATCTTTTTCCAGAATCTTGACTTTTTCCAAATCTTCGGTGACTGAGGATCTACCGTGGGCTATGATACCCAAATCGATGACGATGTTGGTTGCGATAGACGCGATGTCCGTGGATTCTGCGCATCTGGCGACGATGTTTTCTGCTACCACGTCGACCCTTTCGTCAGCCGACAGGGGCGAGGGTGTAAAGACGGGAGAGAATGATGGGGATTTTATGGAGATCAACTTTGTGTTGTCTTCATCCATCTTGACTGACTATGTCCTCGTCAGGATGAAGTCGCTTCCGCTTCTGGGGAAATATCAGCTCTTATATTTGAAGGAGCATTTTCCAGGGATCTCTATCGAAGAGATTGGACTGTGTTTAGCCGTACTGGCGTCTTTCGTAAGTTTTTCTTTCGAAACTTGTGTTACCGATGTTTATTCCTTCGATGAGAGTTTTGCTAATACGTTCCTTTTGTAATTGTGCAGATGTTTTTGTTTTCCTTCACTAAACACGTGAGGAAACTGGAGGTGTTGGAGTAGAGGTCGATTGTCGGAGAGAAGATATTCCTTCCTCCAACCTTAACATTAATCTTAAGAGCCACATTCTCAGAATGCCATGGCGCGAAAGGTTGGGAGACAACTCTGGCGATACTCGTTTGATCCTTGCATTAGTTCATCAGGATTGTCAGGATTCCGAAGGCTGAGTTTTCTTTGGGCAGAGTTTGTGATTGTTATGTTTCCTTAGATCTTAGGGTAGTTTCTTTTGTTTGCTGAACTCGTGTTTTTAATTACATATGTCGTGGATGAATGTAATATTGTTCATAAAAGTATGAAATAAACGGAGGATCGTGCGACTTAGGCTCTTATTGCAATATAACGGCTGAAACATAAATCATGTATTTGGACTGTAATAATAAACACAAATATATATCATCGATGTGTTAGAACATACAAAGTTTTTCTAAGCTCTAGAAACTTAGATCGAGGGATAGTTTAGACCTAACATGTGACTGTATCATATGATGAAACTTTAGAATATATGCCCCTGTGATCAAACAAACGAGCCATGTACTTGGATACTCATGTCGTGCGTTCCTGCGATAAAGTTCGTTAGAGGTTGGTTGTGGTTTTACCAACGATTTTGCGATGCTTACCGTCGTGCTGAAAACTTTGTATGATAGGAAGGCGATTTTAAAAGAAATATTTTTTCAAATGCGTCGCATTCCAACTTCGTGGGATTTCCTGATTGTCGAGGGTTCGAAGTCGATAGGCTCCTATACCCACGACTTCGGATATACCATAGGGACCTTCCCACTTGGTAGAAAGTTTACCTGCGTTGAGCTCCTCGGTATTCGGGAATACTCGACGGAGGACGTAATCGCCTTCTTGAAAGATTTTAACTTTGACGTGCTTATTGAAATGTCGCTCGACTGCCTGCTTCTGTGACGCCATTATGATCAAGGCCGATTCTCTGAGCTCTTCAAAGGCGTCGAGGTCATAACTCAAATCAACCAAGTTGTGGTCGACGGATGTGTGCCTCGAAGTTGGGAGATGAACTTCGATCGGTATGACGGCTTCGCAACCATAGACGAGAGAGAAGGGGGTTTGCCCAGTGGACGTGCGTGGCATCGTGCGATTTGCCCATAGGACCGAAGGGAGTTCTTCAACCCACCTTCCCTTTGCAGCTTTTAATCGTTTCTTGATCGAGGCTATAATAGTCTTATTGCTTGACTCGGCAAGTCCATTAGCTTGGGGATATCTGGGAGTCGAGGTTGTTAGTCTGATATTCCTGTCATCGCAGAACTGTTGGGTCCGGTCGCTTATGAATTGGGATCCATTGTCGCAGACAATTTCGGATGGAATCCCAAACCTGCATATGATGTTAGTTTGGATAAAGGAGATAACTTCTTTATCCCTAATTTGGGAGAAGGCAGCCGCTTCGACCCATTTAGAAAAGTAATCCGTGAGTACGAGGAGGAATACTTTTTGCCCCGGAGCAGGTGGTAGTTTGCCAACAATATCCATTCCCCACCTCATGAAAGGCCATGGGACAAGCGTTGAGTGCAAAGGCTCCGAGGGTTTATGAGACATACCTGAGTGTCGTTGACAGGGGTCACAATTTTGGACGTACTTGACAGCGTCTTGTCGTAGTGTCGGCCAAAAATACCCTTGGCGGGAGATACGATTACCCAAGCTACGACCTGTTGAGTGATTACCACATTCGCCGTCGTGCATCTCTTGGAGGATTTTCTGGGCTTGATTTTTGCTGATGACGCACCTTAAATTTAAGCCCGTCGATGATCGCCGATAAAGCTTATTTTCGATCATGACGTACTTAGATGGTTTGAATATAATTTTTCGAGCCTCCATTTTGTCTTCGGGGAGTTGGTCGTGCACAAGGAAATTTCGAATGTCGCGTGACCAGTCATATTCTTCGTCTTCGATCTGGATGACGTCTGTGTTTCCAATGGACGGCGTTGCCAGGTGAATCATAGGAATAACATCAAATATTGGTTCAACTAAAGCTGACCCAAGGTTCGCCAATGCGTCGGCTTGAGTGTTCTGGTCTCGCGGAATCTGTTCAATAGAATAAGATTTAAATTTTTTGGAAATTTCTTTTGCCACGCTTAGATATGCTGTCATTTTTGAATCCTTGGCTGCGAATTCTCCATTGATTTGATTTACTACCAGCAGGGAATGGCTTTTGACATGCAGTGCGGTTGCCCCCGAGTCGTGGGCCATATTCATTCCCACGATCAAGGCTTCATATTCGGCTTCGTTGTTGGTGGCCTTGAAGTCGCATCGGACCGAGTATACCATCTTACCCCCCTGTGGCGACTTTAAGACGACACCCAGTCCAGAGCCTCTAATGTTGGATGATCCGTCGACATGTAGGATCTAAGGCACGTCGTCGTGAGTCGCCACAGTGGACACTTCGAGCTCTGCTTCTTTCTCCAACTCAGGGCTGAAATCGACGATAAAGTCTGCCAAGGCTTGTGATTTGATCACGGTCCTGGGTTTGAAATCAATGTCGTAACTACTGAGATATATGCTCCACTTTGCTAAGCGACCGGTCAACTCAGGTTTCCTTAAAACAGACTTAAGAGGAAAGTTAGTTACGACAGTAATAGGATGTGATTCGAAGTAGTGTCGTAATTTTTTAGCAGCTGTGACTAGCGACAAAAGCAGTTTTTCCATGGAAGAATACCTGGTTTCTGCGTTCAAGAGAGATTTTACTTACGTAGTAGATTGGTAATTGTTGTTTTTCGTCCTCTCGTGTGAGTACGGCTTACCGCATTTGGACTGACAGCTAAATACAATTGTAAGACCTCATGATCGTGAGGCTTCGACAACAGAGGAGGCGACGCCATATATTCCTTGAGTTTTTGCAATGCTTGCTCATGATCGTTGGTCCAGTTGAAACCTTTATTTTTCCTGAGGACGTTATAAAACAGATGACATCTATCTGAAGATCGGGAGATAAACCTGTTTAGGGCCGCTACTCGACCAGTAAGCCTTTGGACTTCCTTGAAATTTCGAGGATATTTGATGTCGATGATGGCTTTGATTTGGTCGGGGTTAGCTTCGATTCCTCGGCGAGTGACCATGTGGCCTAAGAACTTTCCAGCACTGACTCCGAAGGAACATTTGGTAGGGTTGGGCTTCATGCTATACTCCCGAAGGATGTTGAACGATTGTCTTAGATGCTCGACATGATCGACCGCTTGCTTTGACTTGACGAGCATGTCATCAATATATACCTCCATTGTGTCGTCGAGATGGTATTTGAACATTTTATTCACTAGACGTTGATAGGTGGATCCTGCATTATTTAGTCCGAAAGGCATAACTTTATAACAGTAAATACCTCGGTCCATCATAAAAGCGGTTTTCTCCTGGTCCTCGACGTGCATTAAGATTTGGTTATACCCTGAATAGGCATCCATGAAGGTCAATAGTTCATGTCCTGCGGTTGCATCGACCATGGCGTCGATATGCGGTAATGGGAAAGGATCTTTCGGGCAAGCCTTATTGAGATCGGTGAAGTCGACACAGACCCTCCACTTTCCATTCTTATTAGCCACGACCACGACATTAGCAAGCCAGTCGGGATACTTTACTTCTCGGATCTTTCAGGTCTTGAGGAGGTTATCGACCTCATCGTTTATTACCTTATTTCTTTCAGGAGCGAATTTACGGCGCTTTTGCTTGACGGGTTTAAACGATGGATCGATATTGAGCTTGTGAGAAATGATGTTAGGGTCAATGCCAACCATATCTTCATGCGACCAGGCGAAGCAGTCAGCATATTCCTGCAAGAAAGATATTATCCTTTGCCTAAGGTGGGGATCGAGAGATGTTCCTATCAAGACTTTTTGCTCGGGCTTGCTTGGGTCTAAGATAACTTCTTCTACGCAATAATCACCGATGGCTTTAGGAACATCTTGCACCTTTTCAAGCTTTCCATGCGCTGGGTCAGCGGTTCGCTCCGAGTTTCCGCCATCTGCCATTTTCCTGTGATAGAGAACAGAAGAAACTCCAAGAAACTATTAGTAGAATGCATGTTCGTAGAGGATTTTCTCTAGATGTAGTCCCACGGATGGCGCCAAACTGTTAATGCCAAAAATCGCACCAAAGGGACAACTTAAGGTCGATGTGGACTTAATCAACTAAAGAAAGGATCTTCCGACGAGACGTGCGACGAGGGAAAAAATAAACAAGACAAGGAATTTGATGACGCAGGAAAAACCTCAATCGAGGAAAAAACCTGCGGACGACAGTGTGTGTCGTCGCTGCACTATGGTCGCCAATCAGGGGCGACGTCCTTGGTACTGGCGTCGGTCGTACGATGATTACAATATAAATGAAGGAAATACTTCGAAATGTAAAGTACAAGTGTTTGAATGTAAAAACAAGTGTTTGTCGTGTGTGAACTTCTGGTCGAGGGTTATTGTCATGCGTCGAGAGCGATACTTGAGCTTTCCTTCGAGTGTTCTTGAGTTCGCAGTAGGGTTCTGGCTTTCAGTACTTGATCTCCAGAGTTTGAATGTTCTTTGCTATGAGTTTGGATGATTTTCTCTGCTGTTTGGTGATGCTCGATGATGTATATTGGATGTTTGCTGATGTCCCCTGAAATGAGGCTTTAGCTTGTCTTTTATAGTCATCGCGTCATTAATTAGCTCCATTAATGATTTGATCAACGACTACAACGGCTGGAAACGGTCGCCGGAGTGATTATCCATAATGCTCTTCGTCCGTTACGACTGCTTGCTATTAATGGCTTAGACTCCTGCATTAAATACTTAACAAACGTAACAGTCAAGGTTAACGTTAGTTTGGTCGAGGTCGCATGGTTCTATGCGACGGTCGTACGGGACGGGCGATGCTATGGTCGAGCGTCATGGGAGACGTACGACTTACCTTTTACGGGAGACGACGGATGTTTTCTGGGTTCTTGTCGAGACCTTATCTTAATACAAGATTTGGATTATAACGCGCGTCTTACCTACTCTGGTCGTGGTCGTACGACGTGATTTTTTTGTCCAAACAGTATTCACATACAACAAACACTGTTTTTTACATTCAAACACTTGTACTTTACATTTCGAAGCATTTCCTTCATCTGTATTGTAACCCTTGTACGACCGACGCCAATACCGAAGGACATCGCCCCTGATTGGCGACCATAGTGCAGCGACGACACCCACTGTCGTCCGCAGGTTTTTTCCTCGATTGAGGTTTTTCCTGCGTCATCAAATCCATTGTTTCTTTATTTTTATCCTCGTCGCACGTCTCGTCGAAAGATTCTTTCTTTAGTTGTTTAAGTCCACATCGACCTTAAGTTGTCCCTTTTGTGCGATTTTTGGCATTAACAGTTTGGCGCCATCCGTGGGACTACATCTAGAGAAAATCCTCGACGAACGTGCATTCTATTAATAGTTTCTTGGAGTTTCTTCTATTTTCTGTTGCAGAAAAATGGGAGCCCCTGGAAATCCGCAGCAAGCCGTCGCTTAGATGTATCAGGAGCTCGAAGTTGCCAGGAATCAACTCAATGCAATGGCAGAGCAGAATCGCAAAGCAGCTGTAGAGATCGCGCGGCTAAGAAATCCTTTTGGACCCCAGAATGGTCCTAGACCATTCATCCAGAATCCAGGTCCGGGACCAAGCCCGTCCGCACGGAATCAGCATCCAGGTCCATTCATGCAGAATCAGCAGCTGGGTCCGTTCATTCCGAATCCCCAGTCTGGGCAGATTCCCCCTCAGCACATCCGACCACCACCCTTGAACAATGGATCCCAACCATTGCAAGGTGGCACCCAGCCGTTTTCCCAGCTGTTCCAAAGTGGTCCGCAACCTTTCCAGCAAGGATCGCAACCTTTCCAGCAAGGATCACAACCTCTCCAGCAAGGATCGCAATCTTTCCAGCAGAGATCGCAGCCATTTCAGCATGGACCACAATCGTTTCAGAATGGACCGCAACAATTCCACTTTGGGCCGCAGCCATATTTTGTTCCGTTCAACGGGGACACCAATGGTTCGTCACATGGTAATGGCACTAGTCCAGGGACCAATCCCTCGACAGGGGCAAATCCTGATCTTAACGATCCCGTCGCCCAGCGTTTGAAGACGTTAGAAGACCAAAATGAGCGCGTCCTGTCCTTGCTCGCCAAGTTGCCTGGGGCAGCCGTGCCTGTCGACGTCTAGCCTCACTCGGGGTATCAGGTGTCGCCCTTCATCGACGAGATCGCCACCGTCGAGGTCCCAAAGAAGTATAACATTCCTGCCTTCACTCCCAAGTATTCAGGTGTGACCGATCCAACCGAGCATGTCGCGCAGTATAAGCAGCTCATGTGGACAATCTCGATTCCACACATGTAGCAGGAAGTATGCATGTGCAAGAGTTTCGGGGCGACTCTCACTGGTCCATCTATCGGGTCGTTCGCCGAATTGGTCAACCAATTCTCCCGGCAATTCGCCATCAGTCGTAAGATGGAAAAGCATACTAGTGATATGTACTATGTCGTGCAGAAGACCAATGAGTCTATTCGAAGTTATTTCAATAGATTCAATGCCGAAATGATCAGTATCCGCAATTGTGACATCAAAACTGCGATCGAAGCTTATAAGCGTTGTCTAGACGATAGTTCAGGTCTATATATCGATCTGACCAAGTATCCCCCAGAGACATTCGAAGACGTCCGAGCTCGAACTTTAGCATATATGAGGGTCGAAGATGATGTCGCCTTTCGTCGCAAGCACACTGACGACAAGAAGTCGTTAGGCGTCAGAAATCCAGAGTTCAAGACAAAGGTTATTTCCAGAATAGAGCCAGCGCGCCAAATTTCAAATGTTCATTTCAAGACGAAAGCAGAGGCCAAGACCGCGACTAAGTTCACTCAGTACCCCAAAATATCCTCTTACGGATTCAAAGGATCTGCAAAGGACTTAGTCGGAGCTCTGAAGACCGCTCAAGCTACCATTCGATGGCCAAAGAAGTCCGACCTGGACGATGCTAAGAAAGACAAATCAAAGTGGTGCGACTTCCATGCTGATCATGGTCATGCGACAGACGACTGTATCGCATTGAAGAAGGAACTAGCATATCATTTTCCGAAAGGAAATCTCAAAGATATCATCGACGATGTCACTATTTCAGCTAACGGACATCGAACGACGACCCCCAAGCATGCGAAGGTCGTCAATTGCATCACCGGTGGTTCAGATGTGTGTGGTCTGACGTATTCAGCGGCCAAGCGTCATGCCAGTCAGGCGCCCGATGATCGGCCTATTCCTCGCTCGTCTAGACCTAAAGGAGATTTAGAGCTAGAAGCCATGAAGATTGTGTTCGACCACGTCGACCTTGGCGACTCGTATCAGAAGCATCACGACGGGTTGATCATTCAGATCACGGTCGGTAACTGTCTAACGCGTCGAGTCTTGATCGACGGGGGCAGCTCAGCAAATGTTATTTTTTTCAACACCATCAAAGCCATGGGAATCGATCGCTCGGAAATCACCCGACGTTCGACGACTTTGGTCGGTTTCAATGGAGAAGCGTCGAGCACCTTCGGAGAGATAATCTTGCCCGTCTACGCCGGAGGAGTCAACAAGCAGACCAAGTTCAGTGTCATCGATTGTGCGTCGGCCTATAACATCATCTTAGGACGACCATGGATCCAAGATATGAAAGCCGTTCCCTCGACGTATCATCAAATGTTGAAATTCCCTACGCCATGGGGAATCCAGGAGATTAAGAGTGAGCCAAAAGTCGCTCGTGAGTGCTACGAGTCTACCTTGAAGCCGCGAAAATAAACCAAAGTTACAAGATCAGGCTCTCGACAAGTTCGTTCCTCTATCCCTAAATTAATATCTTTTTCACAGAGATAAGTCTACTATGGTGCCCGGCGCACGACAACATAGTCAACGCAGGACAATATTTCTCCGTGTCATTCTGTCATTTAAAACCTATATTTTTCTCCCAAAAAGAATAAGGTAATAAATGACAGGTGGCAAATAGAGAGAGTCTGAAATGGTACGTTCTCTAACTCTTTTTCATACGATTTTTTCTCACAAAACGTTTACTGACTTAAACATCGGAGGGTCGTTGGCAAGCCAACGACCAACCCCTGACATCGTTTTATCACAGAATCGCATGACATATTATCGCAGAATCGCACGACAGTAATCATTAAGTCTACTAGATGACTTTAAATTCGCAGAATCGCACGGCATAAACAATCAGGATTTTCTTCCCTGCCCATCCCTCCCCAGGGGCATACGACGCAAATTCCTTGTACGATCTCGTCGTACAATCGCAAAGCCTAAATAACTTACATCTAAGTTTCTTAGCTTCTATACCCTGAATGGATGAAGCGTCAGGCGGATAGAGTAAACAATGTAAAATAAAAACTACAGTACGTTTACCAGTCGCTTCTTCCCTCTCATCCTCCTCTCCCTCATCTTCAGAATCTCCCATCGCGTCCTCGTCCTCGGCCGCCGGTTGCCACGTGACGAAAGATCGATCATCAGTACTATAACTCAGGAATCTGTCGACCTTGGCTCGAGAACCTTCGTTCAGGTGCAAGGCATCGTACTGAATCTCTGAAGACGACAAAAAGCAATGAGTATATCGAAAAAGCATACCTCCCATGTTCCAGTCAGGACGAATCCATTTGCTATTGACGTCAAGAGAGTCAGTACGCACGAATACATACCTCGATTTCCACCCACGATCATTGATGCCAGTTCCTAAAACCAGGGTGCGGTCACCCTTAAACTTGGAATACGGACTGTAACGCCAATTCTTGTCTCTCTTAACATGATAAGCCAACCAGAAATCATTCAGGGTCATAGGGGGATCCCACTTTGCAGACAATCGCTCGATAACCAGAAAAAACCCGCCAAAGTTGGGGCATCAACTGCCCTGGTGACAGGCCAAAATATCACATGAAATTCTTAGATAAAACCGAATACGGCCACTCAAACCCTATTTTGAAGGGATACTCGTATATCAAGAAGCATCCTTTGGGACAATTCTCAGGACGTATATCCCCTGGAATGGTTAACTCTACTTCCGCAGGGATCTTCGCTAGACGCCTAAAGGCATCTAAATCCTCCTGACTCACGATAGAACTCTCTGGTTCAATCGACATTGTTTATCAAACGAAGGAGACGATCGATAAAAAACAAAGCGGAAGAGCAATGCATTATATAAACGCTCTAAACCTCAAACAATATATACTAGGCCGAAGATTTGCAATGATTCGAGTAAGTTCGGACGAAGAATGGAAAGGAATCAAGGCAAAATCTCTTCCCAAATAAACACTTCGAAGTATAGCAAGAAAAGATCTGTCATGATCTTTATTTGTACAAACAATCGCATCAAATCGAATCCCTGGATGACCGCCGCGCATCCCCGTCCTTTCACATGCCCGCCCGGATCTTCGACACCTGTCCTCGATAGCTGGTAAGCATCATCGTACGTCAGCATGACGTCACGACCTCGTTCCTCTTTCGACTTCTCATTCAGTTAGAAGCGGACTAGTCTAGTTCCAAGACGATTAAAGGTAATTTTCCTTGCCTTATTTTCTCACGCGTCTGATTGACAAAATTTAAACTCGAATTTGCCATCCTTCAAATTTTGGGGGCAAACTGTTTGGGCAAAAAATCACGTCGCCCGACCACGACCAAAACAGGTAAGACGCATGTCCTAAGCTATATCTTGTATTAAGATAAGGTCTGAGCAAGAACCCAGAAAACATCCGACGTCTCCCGTAAAAGGTAAGTCGTACATCCCCCATGACGCTTGACCATAGCATCGCCCGTCCCGTACGACCATCGTGTAAGATCACCATACGTCTTCGACCGAAACTAACGTTAACCATGACTGTTACGTTTTGTTAAGTGTTTAATGCAGGAGTCAAAGCTATTAAAGGAGCAACGGCTATATCCGACGCAAGATGTTACTCGTAACGGACGAAGACCATTATGGATGATCACGCCGGCAGCCGTTATAGACCGTTGCGACAATTAAAGTTGTTAATGAAGCAATCAATGAGCTAATCAAAGCTCCCAAAGACTATAAAGCTAGAGCCGAATCCTCATTTCAGGGGGACGGAACATCGAACATCGAAGTAGAGAACATATGGAGATCATCTGAAGGACATCTGCAGAGTAATCTACTACAATCATTCAAGCTCAAGAATCACACTACGAACTCAAGAACACTCGAAGAAAAGCTCAAGTCATCGCTCTCGACGCACGAAAACAGCCCTAGACCAGCAGTTTACACTTTGTATTCACATATAACAAACACTGTTTTTTACATTCAAACACTTGTACTTTACATTTCGAAGCATTTCCTTCATCTGTATTGTAACCCTTGTACGACCGACGCCAGTATCGAAGGACATCGCCCCTGATTGGCGACCATAGTGCAGCGATGACACCCACTGTCGTCCGCATGTTTTTTCCTTGATTGAGGTTTTTCCTGCGTCATCAAATCCCTTGTTTCTTTATTTTTATCCTCGTCGCACGTCTCGTCGAAAGATTCTTTCTTTAGTTGTTTAAGTCCACATCGACCTTAAGTTGTCCCTTTGGTGCGATTTTTGGCATTAACAGTCGTTGGCCGATGCAGGGTGGAATCCGTTTTAGACGGAACTGTCTATCTTCATCGGAATTGGTGCGCTCCGATGAAGATGACGATGGGTCAGGAACGGGTTGTGGGGAGACTACGTCATCCGCGTCCTCATCCTTTAGCATGAGTGAGTCACTGACTACCAGTATATCGTGTAGAGCTTCGGTGGCCCAGGTAGTCTGGACTTGGGTTTGGCGGCTTGAGGAGGGGTTAGTTGTATTGGGGGTGGTGGTAGGGTGTGACGTCTAGAACTAGCTTGCAGACCTACAGCACTGCCCGCGCCATATTTTCTTCCCAAGTTTTCTCTCAGCACACCCCGTCCGAGAGCCCCAGCTACTCGGACTCTACCTCCTCTTGTTCTCGGACCCTCACACATCTCAGGTCTTGCTCCCCAGGAAGGTCCCTCCGGCTCTGGCTGGACCATGGGAGCTCCTACACCTATCGCTCGCCTATAATCTATCACACTCGATGTTGTAGGATCGACGTAAGCTAATAGGGCATCAGATAAACGCATCGGCTAGGCGTTTAAAGGTCGGGTACCACACGTTGAACAACCGTTTGGATTGGTTCTTAGTGACACGTCTAATCTTGTACTTGGTTCTCACTGAGCTGATCGGCTTTGGCTTTGTCTTTCTCATGGTGATGTACTCGATCTGTTTCAGTGAGTCTTCCATAGATTCGATACCATACAGGGTCTTATTCTTATAGGGGCGAATCCAATGGGCAAAGATTTTCCGATAAGTTTCTTCCAAGAAGGATGCGGTTGAGCATTGGATGATTCACCTTCTGCTCTGTTGGAATCTTCTTCTGTGTAGGTTCTAATTGGGACCGGTGTTGTAGGATTGGAGGATGTTGGGTCATCTTTTAAGGTTTGCTCGAGAATGTAGTCATAGTCAACCTGTAGTATAGATTCTTCTTCATCAAATCTACATAAGAGGCCGACTTCTGACTGTATTGGTGTTAGAGCACATTTTGTTAACACTCATTTAACTATTGGATTGGCTTCAGAGTCAGTTTTGATCAGTGCCCAATCATCCCCTAACCATCTGTTATATTCCTCGGGCCTTTCAACTGTTGGACTGTCAGGAACGAGAGCAAGGTGATAGTATTTAGTTTGATTGTCGGGATTCGTGTTTTATGCATTGATTATTGTAGCTTTATTGCATGTTCTTGGATGCGTTGCAGACCCTGTTCTGCCATTTCAATCAATACTGTACCTGTGTCTAATGATGGTGTTGGCTCTGGCTCAGTGGTTCTCATTCTCTTCTCCCCCTCATGCTGATCTGGATCCTTCAAATCATCATGCTTCCATTTAGCACCCTGAGCTCTTGCACGTTGTTTTAAGCGCGACAACTCTATCAGAGAGTGTAGCTAGAGTTCGCTGCATATCCTTAAGGGTTGAGGTAATTAGGTCAAGGCGGGTGGTTAAGTGTGTGTGGTCAGCTTGGGGTTGGGTAGGATGTGTATGTGAGGGTGGGACTTAGAGTCTAAGGAAGCTTACAAGATCCACCTCAGACGATGTGTAGATGTTTGTTTGGGAGACGATTTTGTCTAGTAGAAGGGCTTTCAGGGCATCAACAAATAGATTATGCAGGCTTGGTGCATATGGAGGTGGTGTTTGGTTTACGGGCTCGGTCATTACGGCTTTTCCTTTGACCAGATTTTTAAACCTGCCATCTCGTCTTGTATTTTCCTTTAAGGCGTCGTCCAAGGGTTACTTGGAAACGAATTTCGGTAAGGTAACTCCTGGGTCACTTAGACTTCCAGTTGTAGTAACCACTGTGGATTGCACAACGGTACTGCCTACATTCACGCTTGGCGTGATATTAGTCGTGGTAGGACTTCCACTTAATCCTTGTAAAACATCCGAACTTGAAGTTACATGAGTGTTCCGATCGGGTCACGAACAGTCCCGATGTTAGCCGAATGATGTACACGTGTCATACTCAAAGAAAGAATTTCATCAAGTTGCGCTAGACTCAACGGTGCACCCAACGAAGGCGAGAACTGGGGTTGGTGTTCTCTTATTTCAATACCCGTACTCTTCAAGTGAGAAACGTATATATTTTGTGATAAATCTCCGCGAGAAATTGAAACCGACACATGTTGAGAGGTGCCAGAGTGGCTAGGGGGGTTGTGCACTTGCGTCGTTAGGTCCACGACGACTTCTTCAATATTCTGTCCCAACGAATGATCAGATTAGCAGATGCGGATACCTGGCTGACACTGGTTTGGGGAAGGTTGACCGATAATTGTCGCCTTTTCAGATCATAACGCTCATGATTTCTTTTACTCCTCCATTCTCTCCCTCTCACAGACTATGTAATTTCAACTACATCTCCCTCCGCTCTTCTTGTGTCTCCCATATTTAGCAAAGGGTCGGTTAGAGTCGAGGGTGTGGTGGATATGGAAGGAGAATCTTCTATGGCTGGTGGTCGTTGGCCAATGCGGGGTGGAATCCGTTTTAGACGTAACTGTCTATCTTTATCAGAATCGGTGCTCTCCGATGAAGACGTCGATGGGTCAGGAACGGGTGATGGGGAGGCTACATCGTCCGCGTCTGGACTTGGGTTTGGCGTCATGTAGAGCTTCGGTGGCCCCGGTAGTCTGGACTTGGCTTTGGCGGCTTAAGGAGTGGCTAGTTGTATTGGGGGTGGTGGTAGGGTGTGACGGCTAGAACTAGCTTGCAGACCTACAGCATTGCCCGAGCCAGATTCCCTTCCCAAATTTTCTCTCAGCATACCCCGCCCGGGAGCCCCAGCTACCCGGACTCTACCTCCTCTTGTTCTCAGACCCTCACACCTCTCAGGTCTTGCTCCCCAAGAAGGTCCCTCCAGCTCTGGCTAGACCATGTGAGCTCCCACACCTATCGCTCGCCTATAATCTATCACACTCGATGCTGTAGGATCGGCGTAAGCTAGTAGGGAATCAGATAAGCGCATCGGTTGGGTGCATGAGGGATTACGGATGACCAAGTAGTGTAAACTGAAAGGGAGGAAAACCTAGTGATTCGGTCGTCGGGGAATGGCAGGATTGTTGTCCATATGTTGTCGGATTGCCACTTGTACAAAGCGAATGAATGGGATGAACTGGCGCTTCTTCTTTCCGCCGTTGTCACGTATGTTTTGAACGAGCTAATGCTAGA
Organism: Saussurea involucrata; assembly: GCA_033807775.1. NCBI lineage: Eukaryota > Viridiplantae > Streptophyta > Magnoliopsida > Asterales > Asteraceae > Saussurea > Saussurea involucrata. Next base: position 45,782,596 of record CM066324.1, read on the forward strand.
TCAAGCCCGCATAGTTTACGTGACGGTTGTAGGCGACGACATGAAAGAGTCGAAGAAAGTTGCCGCTGCACTGGTCGATCCGTTTCCACTTCGAGGAGAGGCACCGATGGATGATGGTAAACATAGTGTAGCACATCGGTCCTAAGTATTTACTATCGATAGCGGAAGGGCGATTCAGAGGGTTGTTGTAGCCAAGGGCTTGAATGTCAGCGCACAGTACTTTGTCGTTGATGAATGTTGCAAAACACTCACGGCCATTTGCGTTAGCCCTCTTCATTTGTTACGACACGAATTTTGTGCCATACCTGCTGCAACTAAAGTTCCGGCACTTGCATTGTGGCGGTTAAGGCATGATTGAGTGGGTGACCGGCTAGAACATTATTCACCACCCTATGTTGTCGTCGGAACTCACCGGCGTCTAGATGGTGGTTGTTTCCCTTGATTTACAGAAATGCATTAGGATGCAAAAGAGCTTTGTCAGCCGCTTGATCGATTTCGGGTTCCGTGCCCTGGTTCGGTGATGGGGGTGCGTCAGCCATTTGAGTACATGTATGAAACCACCAAGTTAGAAAAGAGGACGCGCAGAAACGAAAAGTGGACATAATTGCGTAGTTGCGAAGGTCGGTGCACGCGAAATAAGCATAGAACGAGTCACATCAGAATAAGACATGGTCTGACCAAGGTATATCCGGACAGAGGTAAAGGTACCTAGAAGATTGTGGGATCCGGATGGGGTAAGGAAACCGGATATGGGAGAATCCGGATCTTAATCCGGATAGCAATTGGTTTCCGGATAGCATGGAGTTTCCGGATAGCTTTTGGGTTAGGTGGTTCCCGGATACCAAGCGATACCGGGATGATAAAGGGTGTCCGCTTAAGGCGGTGTCCGGATAAGGCGATGTCCGAATAAGGTCATACCATCCGGATGGTTACATAACGAATAGGGAATCACAATACGCACAAAAACAATACGTAGAGGCCTACGAAATGCAATCTAAACCAACTCTAAGCACATTAATCAAGACAATGTGACGAGATATTATGAGAAACACAACCAAGAAGTCGGTCGATCGTCGTAGGAGACGAACCGACTCTTGTAGTTCTAAATCGAGCAAAATCAGTCGATTAATCATGTGTGTGTGTGACGATTCGTGTATGCAATAGATATGGAAGAGAAATCGAACCACATACTTGAGAGTTGTGCAAGGAATCGACGAGAAATGACGTGAGTAAGGAAATGGGGTATAGCCGAGGGTTGAGGAGGGGTTTATGGTAAGAGTTTCCGGAAAAAATGATGTTTGATCGAGCGACCGGATTATATAGGGCCGACACTATCCGGATGGGTTATCCGGATAGTCCGATAACCCGGATAGTGTCCGGGCGCTATATCCGGATGCCCTTGTTCCGGGTAGATCCGGTTTGGTTGAACTTTTTCAAAAAAAACATTATTTGATAGATTTTGAAAACTTTTTAAATAAAATACTATGTTCAGTACCCTCCCCCTCGAGAGCAGACCCACTCTCCCTCAAAGTCAGGCACTCTCCCCCCTTGACATTTGCGATAATGAAATAAATGAAAACATAAGCCACACTAAAATAGAAAGAAACAAGACAAATTGACTCTTCGCTCCCCCTCAACATATGAGCATGTCATTTGCTCCTCCTGATGCCGCGATTCTTTACTCTGCTTAGGCTTGGGTACAAGACTTTAATGAGACTGAACACTCGAAATAGACAGATAAGAAAAATGAAAAACAAAGGATGACCGAAAAACAAAATAGAAAATACAGAAGTTTAAACCATGTAATTATTGTGATACAACTAGGATATACCGAGAGTGAATTGTTTGATGTGTTTGATGTATAGAAGTTGTATCGAGTTCAGAACAACGTTAAACTTTGAGATTAAGCATACCTAACTTGGACACAAGTTCATTAAATCGTTTTTCGTCCAAGGCCTTAGTGAATAGGTATGCTAATTTACTTTCTGTATTCACAAAATATAGTTCGATCGTACCTCACTCAACAAGATCCCTAATGAAATGGTACCGAACATCTATGTGCTTGATCTTCGTGTGCTGGACCGGGTTGCTCGTGATGGCGATTGCGCTCTTTGAGTCACAGTAGATTGGAATATGTGAGTAGTGAAACCCGTAGTCCTTCAGTTGTGTGCGCAACCAGATGACCTGAGAGCAGCAACTGGCAGCGACAACGTACTCCGCTTTCGCAGTGGAAATGGAGACACACGTTTCTTTCTTCGTTACCCAACTTACCAATTTATCGCCAAGAAATTGGACGTGGCCCGTTGTGCTCTTCCGGACGAGGATACTCCCGGCATGATCAGCATCCGACAACGTTGTTAGTTCAAATCTTGTATCCTTTGGGTACCACAAGCCATGATCAGCCGTACCTTTTAAATAACGCAGAATTCGTTTTACAGCAGATAAATGAGACTCCTTAGGATTAGATTGAAATCGAGCACAAAGAAAGGTTGAAAACATGATATTTGGTCTACTACCGCCAGATACATCAGCGAACCAATCATTCCTCGATAGGTCATAGTGTCCACATCATTTCCGTTAGGATCGGAGTGTAACTTAGTACCTGGGGACATGGGAGTCTTCATGGGCGTACAGTTTTCCATCTGGAACTTCTTAAGGATGTCCGAGATGTACTTAGATTGATTAATGAATATCTCGGTCGACAGTTGTTTAACATGTAGACAGAGAAAAAAATTCATATGGCCCATCATACTCATTTTGAAATGGGATTTCATGAGGACTGAAAAGTTGTGACAATACCTTGGGTTCGTAGAGCCAAATATTATATCATCGACATATATTTGAATTAGAATGATATCCTTACCTTCTCTCTGTATAAAGAGAGTTGTGTTGATTTTACCTTTTGAGAACCCTGCCTTCGTGAGAAACGAGGATAGGGCATCATACCAAGCTCGCGATGCTTGCTCAGACCATAAAGCGCTTTATCGAGTAGATACACGTGGTTTGGATGCGAAGCACTTACAAAACCATCAGGTTAAGATACATACACCTCTTCCTTGACTTTGCCATTGAGGAACTTCGTCTTTACGTCCATCTGGAAGACGATGAAGTTCTTGTGAGCGGCGTACACAAGAAACATGGCTATTGCTTTTATACGAGCGACATCAGCAAATCTCTCTTCATATTCGATCCCTTCTTGTTGTCTATACCCTTTTGCTACCAACCTGGCCTTGTTTGAATGACGATTCCATTTTCGTCCTTCTTGTTCTTGAAGATCCATTTGGTGTCGATGACCGTCTTGTTCTTCGGACGCAGGACCAAACGCCATACCTTGAGGCTTTTGAACTCGTTCAGTTCCTCTTGCATGGCTATCTCCTAGTCAGGGTCGTTCAAGGCTTCGTGGACCGACGATGGCTCGATGTTGCTCAGGAAGATGGAGAAGAGGCACTCATTGCCCATGGCTGCCCATTTCTGGATGTTACTTAGTAGTGTCGGGGTGGTTTTTTCGGACTCCACGGTGGCTCTAGTATGAATGGGAGCGGATGGATCACCTATGATCTGGTCAGTCGGATGTGCCTGAGTCTACTTCCGGGTAAGAGGTAGTGGGTCTGTAGACGGTTGAGAGTTGTCTGGATCGATGTATGAGCCTGGAGGAAGGTCTTGTACATCTTCTAGAGATGGAGTCGGATGTAGAGGGGTGACAGTCAGGGATTGTTCAGGCACTGTGTTTGACGAGGAAGCTTCGGCCGTGTCTTCATTGGATGCATTGTTACTTGTCGTTGGGGAAGAGGTAGGTGATGGAACCACAAGAGAGTCGGTTGATGAGTCCGTATTCGTGTTGGACGACGGTGATGAAATGACCACCGGTGTTGAGGGTCAGTCCTCTGAAGATGTAGAGTTGGGGGATATAGGAGGACCAGTGATCTGTGGAGAAACCACAACAGCTCCATCTACATTCGAAGAGTCATCATTAGTGGGAGGAAAAATATAAAAATCATTGTAAAAATGTTCAAACAGTAGATCTAGGTCAGAACGATGTGTCTTCGACGGAGTGGATGAAGAAAGATCTACTGGAATTTATGCGGCTCCCGATCGAGATTGATTGGAAACCAGCACTCCGGTTAACTCGGGTTCTGAACTGAGATGTTTAGAAGCCAAATCGACCAATTCGACGAAGGACACATTTACGCTTTCTATAACGGTTTTCGTGGTCTTGTTGTAGACTCGGAACTCCTTTGAAGAAGTAGAGTAGCCGATGAAGATCCCCTCATCTGCCTTTGGGTTAAACTTGCCGAGATCATCCTTGTCATTCTTCACGAAGCACTTGCACCCGAACGCATGGAAATAGTTGATGCTTAGGATGCGGTTGTTGATGATCTCATATGGCGTCTTGTTAAAGCGTTTGTTGAGGATGGATGGATTCTGGGTGTAGCATGCAGTGGCTACTACTTCAGCCCACATGAACATGGGTATCTTGTACTGGGTCAACATAGTGCGTGCCGCATCCACCAGCATGCGATTGCGACGTTCCACTACGCTGTTTTGTTGAGGAGTCCGAGCAGCAGAGAAGGTGTGTGAAATCCCAACCGATGTGAGATAATCACCCAAGGGTCGGTTCTTGAACTTAGTGCTGTTATCTGTTCGAATCAATCGAACGGCGAGCTGCATATTGTTCTGGACACTCTTCAGGTGGTTGATGATCAACCCTGGAGTCTCATCCTTAGATCGAAGGAATTTGACCCATGTGTATCGAAAGAATTCGTCCACCATTACCAGCACATATTTCTTATGGTTGATGCTTTGTACCCTCGTTGGACCGCATAGATTCATGTGTATGAGCTCTAAAGGTTTGGAGGTACTTGGAACCGCTTTTGGTCTGTGAGTCGCCTTCTTCATTTTGCCCATCTCACAGGCCGAGCATATATGCTCTTTCTCAAACTTCAGTTCGTGCATTCTTTTAACCAGACCACCTAGCACCAGCTTGTTTATGTTCTTGAAGTTGAGATGAGATAGTCGTCGGTGCTATAGCTAATTTTGTTGAGTCGTTGCTTTTGACATGAGGCACATGGCTTTATAGGTCTTTAAAGAGGCAAGATTGATGGTGTACAGATTCATTCGGCGAGTACCGGCGAGAAGCTCTGTCTCGTCTTCAGTTCGAATACTACACCGCTTCGCCTTGAAATTGACTTCAAGATTCTTGTCGCAGAACTGGTTGATGCTGAAGAGGTTGTGACCAAGGCCTTCGACGTAGGACACCCGCTTGATAGTTATGATGTCCTGGACTAGGTCACCATAACCCCTGATTGGGGCTACATTGTCGTTCCCAAATCGTACATCACCACAATATTTATCTTCGCAGTTGGTGAGAAGCTCCCCTTTACTAGTCATGTGCTTGGAGCATCCGGAATCTAGAAACCGCATATGATTGGGCTATAAAACATAGATTAAGGGTTCTTAGGTACCCATTTGTAAATGGGTCCTAGGTGCAACACCTTTTCTCGGAGCCCGTCCAGATTTGGGTCCTTTTCGATATTTAGAATAAGATAAACGAGAATTATATACATGATATGTGCCAAAGTAATCAGATGCATGTTTATGATCCACGAAATCATTCAATCCACACACATAACAACAAACACAATCACGAGAAAGTTGAATTAATTGTTGAACTAAGTAAAGTTATAACGGAAACTGAAAGTTGTGTTCAACAGACTTATTAAAATCAAAACCATGATTGTTATTGTTCATCCTAGAATGCAAAAATGAATTAAATGACTATGTCTTCTGTGGGCGTATGTTAGGCTTCTTTTTTACCCACACTTGTCTGACAGCTCTCCCCCGACCCGATTTATCTGAAATAGCATTAAATTCATTGTTAGAGGAACTGGAGTAGTAAGATTGTCGTTTAGTCTTTTTACCGGTGTTAGATCGTTTCTTTGACCGTCGCTTAGATTTAGACTTTGATGAATTGGTATGATAAACATCTTTAGAGTTAGAGCATTCTCCTTTTTCAAAATTTATCGGTGTGGGCATTTTATCAAGAAATTGAAGATGGCTTACAAGCTTTGGAGCAAAGTCAATTTTAGAAGTGTCTTTATCAGGACAGACCGTGGAATTCATGAACGCAGAGAACCGTAGTTCAGAGTTAGATGGATCATCATTGTCCGATTCAGATGAGAAACAATTAAAATTTGGAAGGAATCAGCAGCGAAAGGATTTTCAAAATCAAAGAAAACATTCCTTTTTACCAAATCGGTTTGAACCTCCTTACCTTTATTAGAAAAACTCAAAGCCTTGTCATTTATGTCGAGTGACACGCCTAAGAAGGCTTTGCACGAGGAACTATCTGAATTTGTACTGGACGGTTCAACTGAGATTGGGTCGGGGTTGCTATTTTTGATCAGAGTACCATCATTATCAACCTTAGCAACCCTTTCCTTTAGAGCTTCTGCCGCCAAAGCAGACAGATTAGACGTTAGTCTAGGAATCTCAGTTTTAAAAGACGTTCTTTCAAATTTAGATAAGGTCTCGGTTTTGTTTAGTTTAAGCTCTTGAAAGGTAGATAAAAGTATGGTCCTTTCGAAATCAAAAGCATCCTTGTCCCTTTCAATTGATTCTTCGAGTTGGAAAATGATGTTTTCCAATATCAGAGGTGGAACATATTGTTTGAACTCTGATGGATCATGAGATCCTACATGTTTGTGTTGCCTTAACCGGAACAGGAGTTTCTGTGGCTTTGGGAAGTGATCAAATGTTGAAATAATCATTTGAAAGATAAGGTGTTTTGTTTTTTAAATAAGAGGCATTAAGCTTTTCATATACAAAAGGAACCTGCGCATTATAGTTCTTGCGAGGTTGTTCATCTTCCTTAATAGAATCGACATTATCAGGCTTTTCCCTACTTTTGGTAGAGGAATACCAGTTTGTCTTTTGATGGTTTCTTATACTTCATCATTCGGAGACAATTTGGTCCATTTAATCTTGTACTCCGGATATCTCTTATCGAGCCCCAAAAAATTAAATTCATATAGAGTGGGGACTCTTGATAAGATTTTCTTTAGGTAACATGGATTGTCATATCTGAGTCCCCAAAGGGCGTTATAATATTTGAATTCCTTCGGTTTGTTCAAATGAATCGTTTGGTCCAATTGACCTCCTTATAGACTTTGGATTCAAGCTCCTTAAGCTTGTTAGTCAATTTCACATTTTCTTGTTGAACGGTTAATCGAAGATTGACAATCTTATTGTACTCATCCTAAGACCTATTGAGCTTGTCAGTGATTTCAGATAAGTGAGTCTCTAGAGATTCTGTCTTCTTGGAAATGGCTGTACATTCAGTTTTATAGTTCTCAATTATGCATTTACATTCAGCCTTTTCGACAGCTAGTTTTCCTATGGTGTCATATTTTCGTTTAATATCGGCTTCTAGATCACTTATTAGGGCGTCTTTGGTTTTAACCTTTTGTTTAAAAGTGTCTAATGTACGCACCATAACTTGCATATGATTGATGAGTTTATCATGAGTGGAAGCACATTCCTGACATTCAGCTTTATCATTGGACTTGTTCGGAGATTCATCTTCAGATTCGGATGTTCTGGTTGAGTTCCAGTGTAGCATAAGTGTGCTTCAGCATCTTCCTTTTCATCCTCGGTAAGAACGAGCCAGTGATCATCTTCGACCATCAAAGCTTTTCTTGCTTCTTTCTGCCTAGCCAGAAGCATCTTGTTCTTGTAGTACTCAGTGTTCCGTACTACATGTTTTCGGCAATCTCTCGCAAAATAGCCTAGTCTTTCGCAGTTGTAACATTTGACTGGTTCGTCTTCTTCCTTCTCTTCATACTTTCCCTCAGACTTCTTCCCATCATCATTCCTCTTTCTTCCTTCATCGATCTTTCTCTTGCCTTCAAACTTGTCTCTGTAGTCACGTCGCTTGGTTGCTGGAGTACCTCTGGTTGTTGTTGGATGGTTTCTTGAAAAACTTCTTCTTAGCGTACTCCCTTGATAGTAAGTCGACTACTTTCTTAATGCCGTCAAGTTCTGGATCGGAGTCACTTTCAGCTTCATCATCCTCATGCTCGGTCTCACTCTGAACTTCTTCTCGATAAGAACTACGCTGGGCATGTTTTTCCCTTTTGTGAGAAATGAGAGCTAGAGGGTCTTCTTTGAGTTTCTCATTAGGTTTATGATCTCCCATCAGTTCACGGACCTCGTCTTCATCTTGTAGAAGCATCTCGTAAAGTTCTTGCAGAGGAACATTCTCTAGGATGTGATTGTGCCGAACATGAGATACGAACCCCTTGCATTCAGGCTGACGGTTGTTCATAAACTTGATATTATTCTCTGTGTTCGTCTTGGAGATGTTGTTTTTTTGAAGGTCGTTGATGAGAGTACATAATCTTTCGTACGTTTCTATCATTCATTCTCCTTTTTAGTCCTTGCTTCATACCAAGTGAGACAGTTTGTGATCCTCAGTTGATTCCCTACACGACTGCCTTGCATGATCTTTGCCAGTTGATCCCAAATTTCTTTAGCAGTATCCTTGTGGTTGTCAATGTTGCAGTAGATGTTGTTTGGAAGGTTGTATATCATATATGTCTTAGCAAGTCTGTCGCCGTCAGCTCTTCTCGTCTCTTCGGCAGTCATTGTGTCGTAGGGTTTGAGGACTCGTTGACCTGGAGGTCCACCAGCTTGTTCTGGAACGTCCATCATAGGTGGTACTTATGGTCCGTCAGTCAGGGATCAAAGGATCTCGTGATAGAGAGGCTTCGACTCACTGAAGCACATAAAGCGATCTCTCCATAAATTGTATTCTCTTCTGTATAGAATCGGAGGTTTCAGGTCTGATCCTATGGCTAGCGTATCTTGGGCATTCATTATAGTGCACTTTAGTAATCGTGAAACAAGGTAGTGATAAACAAGGTATTAACCTAACTGAAAGGTCTAAGAGTGTAATCGTAATGCAAATCTAGATGTAAAATCGATAGACTTGAGAAAGTAATTACGCAGAGACAATAGCAAAAATAAACTGACAGAGAACAAGTAATAGTACCCGGATAAAAGGTTACCGGAAGTGGAATCCGGAATAGTTACCGGATAAAGGAGAGCCCGGAAAAGGAACCAAGTTTATTGTCCGAATAGTCTTACCGAAAACAAAGAATCTGGATACGTTGTTCCCGGGAACAAGAGTCTGGAGACAGAGTCCGGATATGTAATCCGGTCAGATCCAGGAAGGCAATCCGGTTAGAAGTCCGGATAAAGAGAACCCGGACGCGTTGTGCGGGAAGTTGAGCCCGGTTATTGTATCCGGGAAGTGGCGAATCGGGTAGTAGCGGACACTGGTGAATCCAGAAAATTGAATCCAGATACTGACGAACACAAAACTTACCGGATAGCGAATATTGCATTCGGACACGACGACTAGGTCAAGAATCACTCTAAAAAACTTAGGGTTTGAGACTTATGTGTTCCTAAAAGGTTAGATTGCAACCAAAACACAAAAATAACACTACCCTAATTGATATTCGAAGCAAAAACCCAAGTTTTGATGGAAAAATATGGTTGTTTTTAACAACCCAGACTAAAACTCACACTCTTGAATTCTCCAAAAATCGACTAACCAAACAATTGATTTTGATTCTCAAACTTTACCAACACTGTATCTTCTATTGCGAGATCGAATAGGACGATTAGAACTCTAAAATTTAGACAAAAAATAAGAATCAAATTTTTTTTGGAAAAACCAACCAGTCGACAGAATTCTAAGAACTGACATTGAATCACTTGTTTCTCTGCTCTGATACCAATTGTGGATCCCAGATAAGTGCAATTAATGAACAATCAATCAATCAGAAAGTAAATTTTCAATATGCCGGCTCTCTATTGATTGGAATGAATGCAGAGAGTTTACAATGCGTGTAAATCAATAATAAAGTGATTAACCCTAAAAAGCAATTAACAAATGCTATTTATACCCTATTAGGGTATTTACAAAAGTCCCCCCTCAACTTTAATACAACCAACAATTTAAGCCCTAAACCCCTTTTAGAAAAACACAAATCCATTCAATTCTTTCAATTATGTTTCCAACATTGTTGAGTACCCAGGTGTAACAGCTAACACAGAAGCACATTTAGCAACTGTGTGGATCCCAGATTAGTGCAATACAGTAGAAATCAACGAATGATTAACAATAAACACACAATGATTTCAAGTTGTCATCCATCTATTATTCATTCACCATTCAGAGAATTCAGAGTATAAGGTTACAATGGTTAATGGACGATTAACCTTCAAACTAAGGCTAAATCAACTTTAAATACCTAGGCCTAATGAACTAAGGCCCATGGACCATTATAATGATAAGCCCAATAAGACATTTTCAAAATAAACGTTGAACTTCTATTCAACCAAATTTATTCCCAACAATCTCCCCCTTTAAATTGAAGTTCAACTTCGCGCCAGTTCGGAACATATCTCTTTCGGAGTGCAAAAATAATCTCGAAGCTTCGGATGGCTTTTCGGTACTCGATACGGTCTTCAACAGTTTCCAAGGCTTCTCGGGCGTTTACCTCGTTAAGACTAAGGATAAACGATTTTCGGATTTCTTTTTCCTTAGCAATTATTTCTCTTAAGGCGTCTCTGACCTTTAGCAAAGTTCCATCACAGAATCTTTCAACTTGATTGAAGCGGAGAAACTTTTTTTCGTTCAGCTCATTGAGATAGATGAATTCGAATTCTGGTTGCATCAGCATTGTGAAGGCGGGGTACATCTTCAGTTCAGGGGCTTTCTGATCAGGTTTCAACAGATTTATTTTTTTCGTGCGGTGCTCGACTCCCATCTGAAAATCAGTAATATAGGACATGGTTACCGTGTATTTCAGGAATCGCTTGACCGCTTCAAGTGCCTTTGTGATGTGGAGCGGTCGGATAGTTCGGATTCGGAGGTCTTTGAGGATGGCGTGGAAGTCGTTCAGTCTGAGGTTCTTGAAGTCTGCTTCAGAAAATATCCATTCTTTTTCGTCTTCTCTTTTGACAGTAAAGACTGGGTACTGGATCTTCAGAATTCGGCCAGACCTGATGTTGGTGACTTCGGTTATCTTGTGTTTTGTACTGACCTAACTGACCAGTAGACACCTTTTCATGACTTCAAGGTACTGTTTCTTGTAGGTGTCGTCGAACTTTGCTAATCCTAGGCAGAAGGTTGGATCAAGCACTCATAGTTTGTGGACGAACAACCTCTTCATGGAGTCTTCAAGGAAAGGGATCAAGATTATAATTTTCTCCCATCTTCAGATGGTTGGCTTGTAGATGGTCGTGAAGGTTGGCTTGAGGAAGGTCGGGTATGGCTAGTACCGGCACGCGAATTCTCAGCACCGCCCGCTTCAGTTCCCCTCACAGAATGTAATCTCAGCACTCCTCATCCGGGAGCCCCAGCTACCCGAACTCTACCTCCTCTTGTCCTAGGACCCTCACGTCTCTCGGGCCTAGCTCCTCAGGGAGGTCCCTCCGGCTCTGGATGGACCACAGGAGCACCTAAACCTAACGATTGCCTATACGCTATCATACTCGGTGCTTGCGGATTCGCATATGCCAGTATGGCTTCAGGTATGCGCATGGCTTGTGCGTTGGATGGATTACGAATGACAAGGAAATGTAAGATGAATGGAGGACATATCGGGTGATTAGCGCAGCGCGGAATGTCGGGATTGGCATCCATATGCTGACAGATGGCCAGCTGAAGGAAGCGGATGTAGGGAATGAACTTGCGTTCCTTTGTGCCGCCGTTGTCACGAACTTTCTTCACCAGGTCGTGCCAGATAATCATGGAAAACTCCACGTGGCGATTGTAGATGACGGCGTGCACGAGGCGTAGGATGTTGCCGGTGCACTAATCAATTCCTTTCCATCGCAAGGATAAACACTTGTTCAGGATCGGGAACAAGGTGTACAAGATCGGTGCTAAGTACTTTCGGTTGAACGCAGAAGGACGGTTGAGATCGTGGTTGTACCCCAGTGCCCGAATTTCGGCACAAAGGGTGTCATCGTCAACTGCTGGATCAAAGGCGGCTCGGCCGCCGTCAGTAGCTTCTGGTAAAGATAGAAGTCGTCAGAAAGCGTCTGGCGTGAGTACGAATGGATGGTGAACGATTGTTGTTGTAATCGTGTGACTGTTGTTGCCAGTGACGACCCGGATGGTGTTCAAGACTTGTTGTAAATAGAGAATCGGGACGTCGGTGGTAGCGGTGAGTGCATGACGTAGTCGGTGGCCAAGTAGAATGTCCACGGACACACGGTGTTGTGGTCGGAACTCAGCAGCATCGAGGTGATGGTTGTTCCCCTCGATTTCAGATATGTCTTTGGGATGGACGAGGGCGTTGTCGGCTGCCTCGTCATTGAACTCCTCTTGAGGAAGGTTGCCTTGGTGTTGTTGATCCGCCATATGTGTACCTGAAAGACACGGTATTAGTATACGGCTATTTGCAAGATGATAGTACGTACCTTGGCGATGATCGGCGCAAATTCACTAGAGTGAGAGATAGGGCAGTGAGACATGAAGTGAACTTGGCACAATGTCCGGAGTCAAGGAGTATCCAGTAAGATAGAGTGTCCGGATACAATGGTTACCGGATAACATAAGTTACCGGGTACACAAACTTACCGGACAAATGAAGATTTCGGATATAAGGAGTTACCGGACAAAATGAAACATACCGGACAATTGCAACTTACCGGACAAATGAAACTTACTGGATAAGATACTTACCCGGTGGAATGGCTTTCCGGAAAAACGAGGTTTCCGGAGGATAGTGGTGTCCGGGTACATTGAATGTGTCCGGATAGTTTGAGACTATCCGGACGACATCCGGTTAAGATCAAATCAAGCCAAATCGATATCAAAACACAAATCTAACTACCCTAGGAAGGTTTAAACGAGTATAGGAGCAACAATCGAACAATAATAGAACCTAAAACATCCCTAAACAATCGGAATATCAACCGACCAGGGTTCGATTTTCGAGCGAAGTCGTCGATCGATCGAATGATCGAGTTAGGGTGCGATTGGGATGCTAGAGTGGTCGAAAAAAATTTAGGAGATAGAGGTGAGTAACATACCTGATTTTGAAGTCACAAACACGAAGCAATCGAGTGATTTGAGAGATACTCGAGGGTTTTCACGCAATGAGAGGGTTTTGCAGGAGTTTCCGGAAAAAAAACCCCAATGAAATGGAGCATTCAGATATTTATAAGGGGTCGAGGTATCCGGGTGGTTTGTCCGGAAACCTACCCGGTCCGGATACCTGTCCGGATAGATAAGTGTCCGGATGACCTATCCAGATACCTATCCGGGAACTTTTGAGGAATTTTCAAAACATGGCCCTGGTATTTTCAAAATTAACATTTTCATTCCCAAAACAGTTAGTGAGCTTTTAAAACACGCTCCCCTCAAATTTTGCACATAAAGAAAATACTCCCCCTCAGATTGTGCAAGAGATGTGCTTTTTGAGAAACTTTTGGTTAATCCACACAAAAAAAAACTTATTACATTAAGAAAAAGTGTGTGGCGCTCCCTCTCAAACATAGAATTGACTTACTTGATGGAACTCAGACGTAGGTGCTCCCCTTAACATATGAACAGCTTTGTGAAACGCACAGATGTTAAAAAAATAGGAGACGACAGTAACGAAAATGAATGGAAATCACAAACGAATTTAAAGCAAATAAACGAAATCGACCTAATTAATACAGAGATTTAAATTAAGATGTGCGCGATACAAGTAGGATACAGATACGAGGAAGTGTATACTCGATCATTTGGAGACCAGGCACCAGATGATTAAGAGACAGTTTCTTGTAAGTGTATGCAAATTGTATCAGGCGCATATTCAGGTTACATCTTCAGATTAAGCATACCAAGCTTGGACATAAAATAGTTAAAGCGTTTTTCGTCCATGGGTTTAGTAAAAAGGTCTGCTATCTGCTGTTATGTATTAACGAAATAGGGTTCAATTGTACCGCATTTGACGTGATCCTTGATAAAATGGTACCGAACGTCTATGTGCTTTTTCTATGTGCGATTACCCAGTCCGGATCATTAAGTGCTTCAGAGATGGTGTTGGGCTCGATTTTGCTTAGGAAGCCGGAAAACAAGCAGAAGTTGGCAGAGGCATCTTGCATCTGCACCGAAGTGGCAGGATCGCCGATTATCTAATGGAGAGGGTGTGCGTTTGTACATTTGGTGGGGTGTGGAAGCGGTTGATGAGTCACATGAGAGGTGTCCGGGTCCACAAACTCACCGGGGGGAGGTCTTGAACATCTTTAAGAGATGAAGGACGATTCCTTGAAGTAGCCGAAGCGGGATTCGCCGTTGGTTGAGAAACTTTCGGGGATTTCAGAGGTTGACTCTTTTGAGTGGTAGAGGACGAATCTTTCGGAATGATCTATGGATTAGGCACAGGTTCCTCCGATGGAATAGCCGTTTTAGTAGTCGTGTCCTTTGAGCTTTGAGGAGATTCCAGAGTTAGAGATGCAGTGCTTGTTGAAGGCGGCGGACCGGAGAGATTCGCCGAGTTTTCTAGTTGAGCAGCTCCATCCCTAGGTTGCATAATTACACAAGTATTAGGCATATTAAAGAATTCATCATAAAAATGCTCAAAAAGTAAATCTAAATCAGAATGATGTGATTTTGACGTAATTGCGTGATTTGGATTTACTAGGGGTTGTGTAGATCCCGAACGAGAGTGTTTGGAAGCTAACACACCAGTTAATGCGGGTTCTGAACTGAGTTGTTCTGAAGCCAAATCTGTGGCTTCGTCAAACGTCATGTTTACGCTTTTGATGATGGATTTAGTCCGTTTGTTGTAAATGCGGAATGCTTTAGCCTACATGGAGTATCCGATGAACACTCCTTCATCTGCCTTAGGACTGAATTTGCCGAGGTAATCCTTGCCGTTCAGTACGTAGCAGGTGCACCCGAACACCCGGAAATATTTGACGTTCGGGCTTCGGTTGTTGATGATCTCGTACGGGGTTTGTTGAACCATTTGTTGATGATGGGATGATTTTGCGTGTAGCAAGCGTTTGCAATTGCTTCAGCCCAGAGAAATAATGGCAGCTTCGATTGTCATAACATGGTGCGAGCGGCTTCGACTAGGGTACGGTTCCGCCGTTCTACCACTCCGTTTTGCTGAGGAGTCCTTGCGGCAGAAAAGTTATGTGAGATACCTACTGATGTCAGGTATTCGTCCAGCACATGGTTCTTGAATTTCGTCCTGTTGTCCGTCCGGATTGACTGAACTAACTATCGTAGGTTCAGTTGAATGGTCTTCAGATGGGTAATGATCAGCTCTGGAGTTTCGTCTTTCGAGTGTATAAACTTTACCCATGTGTAGCGTGAGAAGTCGTCGACCATTACCAGGACGTATTTCTTCTTGTTGATGCTGTGAACGCGCATCGGTCCACACAAATCCATATGGATGAGTTCGAGGAACCGGGATGTGCTCGGAGCAGCCTTCGGCTTGTGAGTGGCTCGCTTCATCTTGCCCATTTCGCATGCCCCGCAGAGTTTATCCTTCTCGAACTTGAGCTCGGGCATGCCTTTGACGTGTCCGCCTAGCACCAATTTTTTGATGTTCTTGAAGTTGAGGTGCGAGAGTCGTCGGTGCCAGATCCATGCTTGTTTGAGTTGGACTTCGACATGAGGCAGACTGAATCATCGGTCTTCAGGGATGAGAAGTCGATGGTGTAGAGGTTGGTTTTCCGAGTTCCAACCAATAGCTCCCTTCCGTCTTTAGTGCGGATGCTACACCTTTTAGCTTTGAAGTTGACCTCGAAATCTTTGTCGTGTATTGGCCGATGCTGAACATTTTGTGTCCCAATCCCGCGACGTATGACACCTTCTTGATGGTAATCTTGTCTTGAACGATGTCGCCGTAGCCCTTAATTGGCGCTTTGTCGTCGTTCCCAAATCTCACGTCTCCGCAGTATTTCTCAGTGAAGTTTGTGAGTAGCTCCCTCCTTCCGATCATGTGCTTGGAGCATCCTGAGTCTAAGTACCACACATGACTGTCCTGCAAAAACAAGTTTGGCAATTATAGGTACCCATTTGAAAATGGGTCCTGAAGGGGTTGGTTTAACACCTGACTGGGGAACCCATTTTGAATTGGGCTTCCTTTTGGGCTTAAGAGATTTACGCTTAGGTTTAGAGTTAAAGACATGATAAGAACCGAACCAATCAGATGTATAACGATTATCACTAAAGTCATTCAATCCACAATTAGAACAACACAAACAATCATTGGATAATTGAATCAACTATTGTATTGAATAAAGTCTTAACGGAAAATTAGTACTTTGTTCAACAGAATTATTCGAATCATGAAAACCACAATTATTATTGTTCTTCCTAGAATTGAAAGCAGAATTAAATGACTTTGACTCCGACTTGCACTTGCACTTGTTAGATCCTTTGGCTACCCACTTTGGTTTGTCTTGTTTGGCCCAACCATTTTTATCTGAAAAATCATTAACGGCATGGTCAGCAAAGTTTGAGTAGGAAGGATTTCTATCATTTGATCGACTGGTCTTTTGTCGCGTCTGTGAACGTTTTTGAGAATGAGAATCAGTTTTAGAAACGTCGTTCACAGACGGGGTCTTGAGTTTTGAAGAACACTTGCCTTTAAGAAATTTGACCGGTCGATTTAATGTCTTAGACAGAAAGTCAGTGTGGTTTGGAAGAGGTTTGTCGAATTCAAACTTAGCAAACTCCTCATCTGAACTTTCATCGGAATTCATATAGGCTGAAAATCAATATTAGGCACAGATGGAACAGGATTGGTTGAGGGAGGTGAGGGACACTTTAAATCTTTGTTTTCAGAAGAATCTGTTGCGAAATATTTTTGAAATTCAGAGTTAACATTCTTTTGAGCACAGTTTTCTTGAGACTCTTTTCCTTTTCTAGAAGAAGTTTTGCCAATAAAGGCCTTACACGAAGATGTATCTGAGGCGTCTGTGGAAGGTTCGGGTAGATTCACCTTTTCTTTTTGGAGTTGGTCAAACTTCTCTTGGAGTTGACTTTTACTCACTTGCTCTTGCATCACAGATTCGGTTTTGGAGGATTTGAGTTTGTCAAGTTTAATTAAAAAACTCTTGTTTATCCTTTTGAAACTTAGTCCTTTCCTTTTCGAGTGTCTCCTCTAACTTGACTATTTTTTATTCCAAAACAAGAGGAGGAACATTTCGTTTAAACTCGTCTGTCTCAGTTTTGGTTTTAGGTGTTGGGGCCTCATCCTTTTTAGAGGAATCCTTGGGATTTGCAACCTTGTAGCCATCAAAGTAGTCATTCGAAAGGTACTTGGATTTATTTTTCTTGTAGGAATAGTTGAGAGCTTCATACGCAAAGGGTAATTGCATTTATTGGTGTGTGCGCGTTTGTATTCCTTAGTTTCCTCTTCCTTTTCCTCGAGAGGACCGGTCCATTTGATTTTATATCGGGGATATTTTTTCTCGAGACCAAAGAAGCTAAATTCGTAAAGAGTAGGTCTCATTGTCAAAATCTTTTTCAATTATTGTGGGTTGTCATACCCAATTCCCCATTCTTTATTGAAATAAGTGAATTCCTTAGGTTTGTTCATATGAATCGTTTGATCAGTTTGACCTCATTTATGCAGTTTAGTTTCAAGATCAGTTATTTTCGAAACAAATTCTTTGTGTTGAATTTGAAGAGAGGAGCATTGATAGATAATCTCTGCTTTCTCATCCTCACACTGATCAAGCTTTGAATTTAATTCAAATATCTTGGCTCTAAGATCTTTTGGTGCAATGGAAAGATTTGCACACTTCTCTTTGAGATTGGCATTGTCGGACGTATATTTGTCAGTGATTCTCTTTTGAACATCTAGCTTTTCTTTTAAAGAGTTAATTTCAAGCAGTTGTTCATTAGTGGAAGCCTTATAGGAGTGTATTCTTTTAACAAGTGTTCGCATCTGATCGACTAAGCCTTCATGGATAGGGATACATACCGGACAAAGCTTTCCTTGATTAGACGGAGGAGAGTGGTTTCCCATGAAAGCATCGGCATCTTCTGAATCGCTTTAGCCGTCGGAACGATTTAGCCAGTGGTCGTCTTCAACTAACAGTGTCTTTCTTGTCGCTTTCTATTCTGCTAACAGCAGTTTTGCCTTGTAGTATTCCACGTTATGTACAACGGGCTTTCGGCAGTCTTTGGCAAAGTGGCCCAATTTACTGCAGTTATAGCACGTGACTGGCTCATCTTTGTTCTTTGAATCCGGATTTCGTTCGTTCTTCTCCTTATGATCTGAATGCTTGTGCTCGTCAGAATTTCTCTTTCCCTCATATTTCTCCTTATAATCATGTAGCTTGTTGGGAATAGTAGTGTAGCGCTGATTATTAGAGGAAGGTGTCTTGAAGAACTTCTTTCTTTGAAAAGACTTGGTGATCAGGGCCCTAGCTTTCTTTATTTCAGACCGCTCAGGGTCAGAGTTGCTTTCCTCTGTTTCTTCAGCTTCTGGTTTTGATTCACTGGACTCTTGGGTTCTCTTGGAGTGATGGCTGGATGACTTGCCGCTTTTTGTAGATATAAGAGCGAGGGGATCGGCTTGTGACTTGGAAGATGATTTCTGAGTGCTCATTGTCTCCATGACTTCATCCTCGTCTTGCATGAGCATCTCATAAAGCTCATGGATTGGAACGTTCTCATTCAGATTGTTGTGTTTGATATGAGAAGCGAACACTTTCCATTCTGGAAGGAGATTATTTAAGAACTTAAGGCCATTCTCCGTGTTAGATCGAGTGATCTTGTTGTTGTGGAGCTCGTTCAGAAGAAGGCAGAATCGTTCATATGCCTGAGTTATTGATTCCCTCTTTCGCTGCTTGAAACCGTCATATCGGTTGATGCAGCTGTTGACCTTTAACTGATTTCCTACTTTACTCCCGCTCATCATCTTCTCAACTAGATCCCACATGCCTTTGAAAGTGCCCTTGTAGTTGTCAATGGCCGTGTAAATCTCGTTCGGTAGACTTTGGACCACATATCTCTTAGCATGTTTTTCACCATCAAATCTTCTCTTCTCCCCGTCGGTCATCTGGATATAAGACTTGACCGTAGGTTGAGCCTGAGCACCGTCTGCTTGAGCTGGTACAGTTGTCATTGGAGTTTCTTGTGGGCCTTCAGTGAGAGCTTGCAAGATGTATTCGAAGTTATCTTTAGCTTCGATAAAGATAATAAATCTGTCTCGCCATTGGCTGTATTTGCCTCGATAGAGAGTCAGAGGCTTGGTGTCGGTACCAATAGCTAAGACGTCGCGAGACATCGTGAGGTGCACTAAAGTGATCGTCAGACAGAAGTGTTGATTCAAGGTCGGAAATCCTAACGCAAGGCACTACGAGTGACAGTCCTAACGCAGGGTTCTAGGAGTGACTTAAACTAAAACTGGTAAGAAATCAAATCAGACTTAACGGATTGGAATCCAGATAAAAGTGACTGGATCTGGAAGTGACCGGATACGGGTTGTATGAAGTGTCCGAAAAAAATATTGAATAAAGCAAAAGTTACCGAATAACACGAAGTAACCGAACAAACAAACTTACCGGGTAAAGTAGAGGTTACCTAGAAAACATTGACTGACCGGATAGCTGATCAATCCGGATAGTAGTCCGGATGAAGTGGGAATCCGGACAAATGGAGCTTACCCGGAAACTTTAGACTCCGGGGACTTTGGAGTTTCCGGGAAATTAGGAACTTACCGGGATGTCAGGAACTTACCGGGAACAAATTACAATCCGGACAAGTAGCGTCCGGAAAGTGACGAGATTTAGAATTTACCCGGATACAATGAGAACTTCCAGATAGAGCGGATGACGTCCGAACATGGCGGCTGTAGGTGAGTTTCGGATCTAAAATCGATTAGGGTTGCAAGAATCCGTTCCTGAAAGGTTAGGAAACAACCAAAACACAAAAAACACACTACCCTAAACGATTTATGAGCAAAATACCACAATTTTGATGGAAAATTGATGTTTTACCAAGAACATAGTCCAAATACTTGAAAACCCAATTTTGCTCAAAAACCACTCAAACGAATGAATTAGAATCTGGAAAGATGCAGAAACACTAATACTACCAATACAAATCGAATGCATTAAACAGAACCAAGCAATTTAATCAGAAATCAAGTAATGAGATATTAGATTTCAAGAACAGTCTGCAGAAAACCAAAGAAAAATTACTAGAAACCTTGAATCAACCGGTCTGTATGTTGTGATACCAATTGTGGATCCCAGATTAGTACAATACAGTAGAAATCAACGAACGATTAACAATAAACACACAATGATTTCAAGTTGTCATCCATCTATTATTCATAAAACACTCTCGTCTTGAGAATCTTTATCGTCTTGTGTTGAAGAGGTTTTGCTTATGAATGCTTTACACGAAGACATGTCCGATGAGTTGGAGGAAGAATCGGGTGAAATATGCTTTTCAGTTTGGAGTTGGTCAATCTGCTCTTGGAGCTGACCATTTCTCGTATACTCTTGCATCGCATCTGTTGCCAAGACAGCCAGTTTCGACGTGAGCTTAGTGATTTCACACCGAAGGATTTCCTGTCCTTCATCAGACACAACTTCGGTTTTGACAGATTTTCGATTCTCAAGTTCCGTGATTAGCGCTTGTTTTTCCTTTTAAAAATAGGACCTTTTTGAAGTGGGTTTCCTATCTCGATGTGGTTTAACCTCTGATTGGGAACCCTGTTGAAAATGGTGTTTCCTTTTGTTTTTACGGGGTTTGCGTTTTGGTGTATGATTATATATGTGATATGACCCAAACCAATCATTATTATTAATATCATCAAAGTCATTCCAACCACAACTAGAACAACACAAACAATCATGCGATAATTGAATCAATTGCTGAATGGAATAAATTTTCATCGGAAAATTAACATCTCGTTTAATAAAATCATTCCTATGATTCCAAGCACAATCGTTTTTGTTCATTATATGGAAAAAACTAGTATTGCAAGACTTTGATGCAGCATCCTTGACAGGTTCCTTAACTAGCCACTTTGGTTTCTCTTGTTTAGCGCGACCGGGTTTATTTGAAACACCATGGACAGAATGGTCAGTGGCTTTTGAGGAAGCAGAGTCTTTGGCAGGCAATATCTCGGTCTTTTGCCTCGGCTGTGATTGTTTTTGAGTAATAGGTTTAGATTTAAAAATCTTAATCACAGCTAGGGGCTTTGTATTAGAACAATCACCCTTTAGAAAATTGACCGTTCGATTGACTACTGGTGACAAAAAATCAGTATGACTCGGAAGAGGTCTGTCGAAAGGGAACGACTCAAACTCTTCATCAGAATTGCCTTCGGAGTTCATGTATTCAGAAAAATTGACTTTCGGAATTACGGGACTTGGATCGGTCGAGGAAGGCAAGGAACACTTTGTGCTTGTGTGTTTTGGGGAATTTGGTGCGGAAGCTAAGAAAAAATTAGAGTTCAAATTGCTTAAAACACTCTCGTCTTGAGAATCTTTATCGTCTTGTGTTGAAGAGGTTTTGCTTATGAAAGCTTTACACGAAGACATGTCCAATGAGTTGGAGGAAGAATCGGGTGAAATATGCTTTTCAGATTGGAGTTGGTCAATCTGCTCTTGGAGCTGACCATTTCTCGTATACTCTTGCATCGCATCTGTTGCCAAGACAGCCAGTTTCGATGTGAGCTTAGTGATTTCACACCGAATGATTTCTTGTCCTTCATCAGACACAACTTCGGTTTTGACAGATTTTCGATTCTCAAGTTCCGTGATTAGCGCTTGTTTTTCCATTTAAAAATAGGACCTTTCTTTCTCGAGTGACTCCTCCAACTCGACTATCTTTGCTTCCAAGATGAGAGGAGGAACATAGAGTTTGAACTCATCCGTCTCAGTCTTGGTTTCGGTTGCTTGGACCTCATCCTTCTTGGAGGAATCCTTGGGCGTTACAACCTTATAGCAATCGAAGTAGTCATTCGAGAGGTACTTCTTATATTTCTGATAGGAATAATTTAAAGGTCCATAACAAAATGGAAGTTGCATTTTGGATATGTGTGTGCGCTTGTATTCCTCAGTTTCCACTTCCTTTTCAGGTTCAAGAGGACCAGTCCATTTAATTGCATATTCCGGATACTCTTTGGCTATTCCAAGACAAGCAAAGTCATACAATATGGGTCTTTTGGATATACCCTTTTTTCAAATAATGTGGGTTATCATATCCAATTCCGGACAAGTAGCGTCCGGAAAGTGACGAGATTTAGAATTTACCCGGATACAATGAGAACTTCCAGATAGAGCGGATGACGTCCGAACATGGCGGTTGTGGGTGAGTTTCGGATCTAAAATCGATTAGGGTTGCAAGAATCCGTTTCTGAAAGGTTAGGAAACAACCAAAACACAAAAAACACACTACCCTAAACGATTTATGTGCAAAATACCACAATTTTGATGGAAAATTGATGTTTTACCAAGAACATAGTCCAAATACTTGAAAACCCAATTTTGCTCAAAAACCACTCAAACGAATGAATTAGAATCTGGAAAGATGCAGAAACACTGATACTACCAATACAAATCGAATGCATTAAACAGAACCAAGCAATTTAATCAGAAATCAAGTAATGAGATATTAGATTTCAAAAACAGTCTGCAGAAAACCAAAGAAAAATTACTAGAAACCTTGAATCAACCGGTCTGTATGTTGTGATACCAATTGTGGATCCCAGATTAGTGCAATACAGTAGAAATCAACGAACGATTAACAATAAACACACAATGATTTCAAGTTGTCATCCATGTCCGATGAGTTGGAGGAAGAATCGGGTGAAATATGCTTTTCAGTTTGGAGTTGGTCAATCTGCTCTTGGAGCTGACCATTTCTCGTATACTCTTGCATCGCATCTGTTGCCAAGATAGCCAGTTTCGATGTGAGCTTAGTGATTTCACACCGAAGGATTTCCTGTCCTTCATCAGACACAACTTCGGTTTTGACAGATTTTTGATTCTCAAGTTCCGTGATTAGCGCTTGTTTTTCCATTTAAAAATAGGACCTTTTTGAAGTGGGTTTCCTATCTCGATGTGGTTTAACCTCTGATTGGGAACCCCGTTGAAAATGGTGTTTCCTTTTGTTTTTACGGGGTTTGTATTTGGGTGTATGATTATATATGTGATATGACCCAAACCAATCATTATTATTAATATCGTCAATGTCATTCCAACCACAACTAGAACAACACAAACAATCATGGGATAATTGAATCAATTGCTGAATGGAATAGATTTTAATCGGAAAATTAACATCTCGTTTAATAAAATCATTCCTATGATTCCAAGCACAGTCGTTTTTGTTCATTATAGGGAAAAAACTAGTATTGAAAGACTTTGATGCAGCATCCTTGACAGGTTCCTTAACTAGCCACTTTGGTTTCTCTTGTTTAGCGCGACCGGGTTTATTTGAAACACCATGGACAGAATGGTCAGTGGCTTTTGAGGAAGCAGAGTCTTTGGCAGGCAATATCTCGGTCTTTTGCCTCGGCTGTGATTGTTTTTGAGTAATAGGTTTAGATTTAAAAATCTTAATCACAGCTAGGGGCTTTGTATTAGAACAATCACCCTTTAGAAAATTGACCGTTCGATTGACTACTGGTGACAAAAAATCAGTATGACTCGGAAGAGGTCTGTCGAAAGGGAACGACTCAAACTCTTCATCAGAATTGCCTTCGGAGTTCATGTATTCAGAAAAATTGACTTTCGGAATTACGGGACTTGGATCGGTCGAGGAAGGCAAGGAACACTTTGTGCTTGTGTGTTTTGGGGAATTTGGTGCGGAAGCTAAGAAAAAATCAGAGTTCAAATTGCTTAAAACACTCTCGTCTTGAGAATCTTTATCGTCTTGTGTTGAAGAGGTTTTGCTTATGAAAGCTTTACACGAAGACATGTCCAATGAGTTGGAGGAAGAATCGGGTGAAATATGCTTTTCAGATTGGAGTTGGTCAATCTGCTCTTGGAGCTGACCATTTCTCGTATACTCTTGCATCGCATCTGTTTCCAAGACAGCCAGTTTCGATGTGAGCTTAGTGATTTCACACCGAATGATTTCTTGTCCTTCATCAGACACAACTTCGGTTTTGACAGATTTTCGATTCTCAAGTTCCGTGATTAGCGCTTGTTTTTCCATTTAAAAATAGGACCTTTCTTTCTCGAGTGACTCCTCCAACTCGACTATCTTTGCTTCCAAGATGAGAGGAGGAACATAGAGTTTGAACTCATCCGTCTCAGTCTTGGTTTCGGTTGCTTGGACCTCATCCTTCTTGGAGGAATCCTTGGGCGTTACAACCTTATAGCAATCGAAGTAGTCATTCGAGAGGTACTTCTTATATTTCTGATAGGAATAATTTAAAGGTCCATAACAAAATGGAAGTTGCATTTTGGATATGTGTGTGCGCTTGTATTCCTCAGTTTCCACTTCCTTTTCAGGTTCAAGAGGACCAGTCCATTTAATTGCATATTCCGGATACTCTTTGGCTATTCCAAGACAAGCAAAGTCATACAATATGGGTCTTTTGGATATACCCTTTTTTCAAATAATGTGGGTTATCATATCCAATTCCGGACAAGTAGCGTCCGGAAAGTGACGAGATTTAGAATTTACCCGGATACAATGAGAACTTCCAGATAGAGCGGATGACGTCCGAACATGGCGGTTGTGGGTGAGTTTCGGATCTAAAATCGATTAGGGTTGCAAGAATCCGTTTCTGAAAGGTTAGGAAACAACCAAAACACAAAAAACACACTACCCTAAACGATTTATGTGCAAAATACCACAATTTTGATGGAAAATTGATGTTTTACCAAGAACATAGTCCAAATACTTGAAAACCCAATTTTGCTCAAAAACCACTCAAACGAATGAATTAGAATCTGGAAAGATGCAGAAACACCGATACTACCAATACAAATCGAATGCATTAAACAGAACCAAGCAATTTAATCAGAAATCAAGTAATGAGATATTAGATTTCAAAAACAGTCTGCAGAAAACCAAAGAAAAATTACTAGAAACCTTGAATCAACCGGTCTGTATGTTGTGATACC
The DNA here is from genome assembly GCA_033807775.1 of Saussurea involucrata. NCBI lineage: Eukaryota > Viridiplantae > Streptophyta > Magnoliopsida > Asterales > Asteraceae > Saussurea > Saussurea involucrata. Next base: position 45,807,733 of record CM066324.1, read on the forward strand.
AATTGTGGATCCCAGATTAGTGCAATACAGTAGAAATCAACGAACGATTAACAATAAACACACAATGATTTCAAGTTGTCATCCATGTCCGATGAGTTGGAGGAAGAATCGGGTGAAATATGCTTTTCAGTTTGGAGTTGGTCAATCTGCTCTTGGAGCTGACCATTTCTCGTATACTCTTGCATCGCATCTGTTGCCAAGATAGCCAGTTTCGATGCGAGCTTAGTGATTTCACACCGAAGGATTTCCTGTCCTTCATCAGACACAACTTCGGTTTTGACAGATTTTTGATTCTCAAGTTCCGTGATTAGCGCTTGTTTTTCCATTTAAAAATAGGACCTTTTTGAAGTGGGTTTCCTATCTCGATGTGGTTTAACCTCTGATTGGGAACCCCGTTGAAAATGGTGTTTCCTTTTGTTTTTACGGGGTTTGTATTTAGGTGTATGATTATATATGTGATATGACCCAAACCAATCATTATTATTAATATCGTCAATGTCATTCCAACCACAACTAGAACAACACAAACAATCATGGGATAATTGAATCAATTGCTGAATGGAATAGATTTTAATCGGAAAATTAACATCTCGTTTAATAAAATCATTCCTATGATTCCAAGCACAGTCGTTTTTGTTCATTATAGGGAAAAAACTAGTATTGAAAGACTTTGATGCAGCATCCTTGACAGGTTCCTTAACTAGCCACTTTGGTTTCTCTTGTTTAGCGCGACCGGGTTTATTTGAAACACCATGGACAGAATGGTCAGTGGCTTTTGAGGAAGCAGAGTCTTTGGCAGGCAATATCTCGGTCTTTTGCCTCGGCTGTGATTGTTTTTTAGTAATAGGTTTAGATTTAAAAATCTTAATCACAGCTAGGGGCTTTGTATTAGAACAATCACCCTTTAGAAAATTGACCGTTCGATTGACTACTGGTGACAAAAAATCAGTATGACTCGGAAGAGGTCTGTCGAAAGGGAACGACTCAAACTCTTCATCAGAATTGCCTTCGGAGTTCATGTATTCAGAAAAATTGACTTTCGGAATTACGGGACTTGGATCGGTCGAGGAAGGCAAGGAACACTTTGTGCTTGTGTGTTTTGGGGAATTTGGTGCGGAAGCTAAGAAAAAATCAGAGTTCAAATTGCTTAAAACACTCTCGTCTTGAGAATCTTTATCGTCTTGTGTTGAAGAGGTTTTGCTTATGAAAGCTTTACACGAAGACATGTCCAATGAGTTGGAGGAAGAATCGGGTGAAATATGCTTTTCAGATTGGAGTTGGTCAATCTGCTCTTGGAGCTGACCATTTCTCGTATACTCTTGCATCGCATCTGTTGCCAAGACAGCCAGTTTCGATGTGAGCTTAGTGATTTCACACCGAATGATTTCTTGTCCTTCATCAGACACAACTTCGGTTTTGACAGATTTTCGATTCTCAAGTTCCGTGATTAGCGCTTGTTTTTCCATTTAAAAATAGGACCTTTCTTTCTCGAGTGACTCCTCCAACTCGACTATCTTTGCTTCCAAGATGAGAGGAGGAACATAGAGTTTGAACTCATCCGTCTCAGTCTTGGTTTCGGTTGCTTGGACCTCATCCTTCTTGGAGGAATCCTTGGGCGTTACAACCTTATAGCAATCGAAGTAGTCATTCGAGAGGTACTTCTTATATTTCTGATAGGAATAATTTAAAGGTCCATAACAAAATGGAAGTTGCATTTTGGATATGTGTGTGCGCTTGTATTCCTCAGTTTCCACTTCCTTTTCAGGTTCAAGAGGACCAGTCCATTTAATTGCATATTCCGGATACTCTTTGGCTATTCCAAGACAAGCAAAGTCATACAATATGGGTCTTTTGGATATACCCTTTTTTCAAATAATGTGGGTTATCATATCCAATTCCGGACAAGTAGCGTCCGGAAAGTGACGAGATTTAGAATTTACCCGGATACAATGAGAACTTCCAGATAGAGCGGATGACGTCCGAACATGGCGGTTGTGGGTGAGTTTCGGATCTAAAATCGATTAGGGTTGCAAGAATCCGTTTCTGAAAGGTTAGGAAACAACCAAAACACAAAAAACACACTACCCTAAACGATTTATGTGCAAAATACCACAATTTTGATGGAAAATTGATGTTTTACCAAGAACATAGTCCAAATACTTGAAAACCCAATTTTGCTCAAAAACCACTCAAACGAATGAATTAGAATCTGGAAAGATGCAGAAACACTGATACTACCAATACAAATCGAATGCATTAAACAGAACCAAGCAATTTAATCAGAAATCAAGTAATGAGATATTAGATTTCAAAAACAGTCTGCAGAAAACCAAAGAAAAATTACTAGAAACCTTGAATCAACCGGTCTGTATGTTGTGATACCAATTGTGGATCCCAGATTAGTGCAATACAGTAGAAATCAACGAACGATTAACAATAAACACACAATGATTTCAAGTTGTCATCCATGTCCGATGAGTTGGAGGAAGAATCGGGTGAAATATGCTTTTCAGTTTGGAGTTGGTCAATCTGCTCTTGGAGCTGACCATTTCTCGTATACTCTTGCATCGCATCTGTTGCCAAGATAGCCAGTTTCGATGTGAGCTTAGTGATTTCACACCGAAGGATTTCCTGTCCTTCATCAGACACAACTTCGGTTTTGACAGATTTTTGATTCTCAAGTTCCGTGATTAGCGCTTGTTTTTCCATTTAAAAATAGGACCTTTTTGAAGTGGGTTTCCTATCTCGATGTGGTTTAACATCTTATTGGGAACCCCGTTGAAAATGGTGTTTCTTTTTGTTTTTACGGGGTTTGTATTTGGGTGTATGATTATATATGTGATATGACCCAAACCAATCATTATTATTAATATCGTCAATGTCATTCCAACCACAACTAGAACAACACAAACAATCATGGGATAATTGAATCAATTGCTGAATGGAATAGATTTTAATCGGAAAATTAACATCTCGTTTAATAAAATCATTCCTATGATTCCAAGCACAGTCGTTTTTGTTCATTATAGGGAAAAAAACAGTATTGAAAGACTTTGATGCAGCATCCTTGACAGGTTCCTTAACTAGCCACTTTGGTTTCTCTTGTTTATCGCGACCGGGTTTATTTGAAACACCATGGACAGCATGGTCAGTGGCTTTTGAGGAAGCAGAGTCTTTGGCAGGCAATCTCTCGGTCTTTTGCCTCGGTTGTGATTGTTTTTTAGTAACAGGTTTAGATTTAGAAATCTTAATCACAGTTGGGGGCTTTGTATTAGAAAAATCACCCTTTAGAAAATTGACCGTTCGATTGACTACTGGTGACAAAAAAACAGTATGACTCGGAAGAGGTTTGTCGAAGGGGAACGACTCAAACTCTTCATCAGAATTGCCTTCGGAGTTAATGTATTCAGAAAAATTGACTTTTGGTATTACAGGACTTGGATCGGTCAAGGAAGGCGAGGAACACTTTGTGCTTGTGTGTTTTGGGGAATTTGGTTCGGAAGCTAAGAAAAAATCAGAGTTCAGATTCCTTAAAACACTCTCGTCTTGAGAATCTTTATCGTCTTGTGTTGAAGAGGTTTTGCTTATGAAAGCTTTACACGAAGACATGTCCGATGAGTTGGAGGAAGAATCGGGTGAAATATGCTTTTCAGATTGGAGTTGGTCAATCTGCTCTTGGAGCTGACCATTTCTCGTATACTCTTGCATCGCATCTGTTGCCAAGACAGCCAGTTTCGATGTGAGCTTAGTGATTTCACACTGAATGATTTCCTGTCCTTCATCATACACAACTTCGGTTTTGACAGGTTTTCGATTCTCAAGTTCCGTGATTAGCACTTGTCTTTCCTTTTAAAAATAGGACCTTTCTTTCTCGAGTGACTCCTCCAACTCGACTATCTTTGCTTCCAAGATGAGAGGGGGAACATAGGGTTTGAACTCATCCGTCTCAGTCTTGGTTTCGGTTGCTTGGACCTCATCCTTCTTGGAGGAATCCTTGGGCGTTACAACCTTATAGCAATCGAAGTAGTCATTCGAGAGGTACTTCTAATATTTCTGATAGGAATACTTTAAAGGTCCATAACAAAATGGAAATTACATTTTGGATGTGCGTGTGCGCTTGTATTCCTCAGTTTCCTCTTCCTTTTCAGGTTCAAGAGGACCAGTCCATTTAATTGCATATTCCGGATACTCTTTGGCTATTCCAAGACAAGCAAAGTCATACAATATGGGTCTTTTGGATATACCCTTTTTCAAATAATGTGGGTTATCATATCCAATTCCCCATTCTTTGTTAAAGTACGTGAACTCCTTGGGTTTATTCATATGGATAGTTTGATCAGTTTGACCTCTTTTATGGAGTTTGGTTTCAAGATCAATAATTTTAGCGACAAATTCCTTGTGCTGAATTTGGAGAGTGGAGCATTGATAAACAATTTCTGCTTTCTCATTCATACACTAATCAAACTGATCCGGTGGGTTACTTACCGGGTAAGTGTTCGGAAAGCCTAAACTTGACAAAACAAATGAAAGATTTTCTGCTCCCCCTCAACCCTAGCACGGATATTATCCTGCTCCCCCTCAAAACATACATGGGGATTGACTTGCTCCCCCTCGGAGTGAGAGTGTTATTTACTTGGGAGACATCAACACAAGGAAAAAACATTTAGACTTTTAAGAAAACAGTGTCACGCTTCCCCTCAAGTGATGAACATAATGATGTTGCTCCCCCTCAGAATTTGCACAACGTGTGATTTGAAGTGCACACGAGAATGCCGACACACACTACAAAACTTTTCTGGCAGTTGTAAAAAAAAATTGTGTGTGACACTCCCCCTCAACAGTAGAATGAACATACCTGATAGCTGATCATGCTCCCCCTAAACACTTGAGCAGCTCGTGAAAACACAGGTATAGACAAACCTCACGTCTTTGCAATATTGTTCCTTGTAGATCGTGAGCAGCTCCCTCCTTCCGGTCATGTGTGTGGAGCATCCAGTGGCTAAGTACCACACATGACCGTCCTGCAAAACTAAATTAGCGGATTTTCGGTACCCATATTTGCATGGGTCCTGGAGGGTTAGGTTTGACACCTCTTGGAGGAACTTGCTTTGAAACAGGGTGCCCCTTGGGTGTCGGATTTACACCTTTTGGAGGAGCTTGTTTCGGCGCAGGTTGCCTCTTGGGTGTCGGATTAACCGCAGTAGGGGTAACCCGTTTTGAAGTGGGTTTCCTATCTCGCTGTGGTTTAACCTCTGATTGGGAACCCCGTTGAAAATGGTGTTTCTTTTTGTTTTTACGGGGTTTGTATTTGGGTGTATGATTATATATGTGATATGACCCAAACCAATCATTATTATTAATATCGTCAATGTCATTCCAACCACAACTAGAACAACACAAACAATCATGGGATAATTGAATCAATTGCTGAATGGAATAGATTTTCATCGGAAAATTAACATCTCGTTTAATAAAATCATTCCTATGATTCCAAGCACAATCGTTTTTGTTCATTATAGGGAAAAAAACAGTATTGAAAGACTTTGATGCAGCATCCTTGACAGGTTCCTTAACTAGCCACTTTGGTTTCTCTTGTTTATCGCGACCGGGTTTATTTGAAACACCATGGACAGCATGGTCAGTGGCTTTTGAGGAAGCAGAGTCTTTGGCAGGCAATCTCTCGGTCTTTTGCCTCGGTTGTGATTGTTTTTTAGTAATAGGTTTAGATTTAGAAATCTTAATCACAGTTGGGGGCTTTGTATTAGAAAAATCACCCTTTAGAAAATTGACCGTTCGATTGACTACTGGTGACAAAAAAACAGTATGACTCGGAAGAGGTTTGTCGAAGGGGAACGACTCAAACTCTTCATCAGAATTGCCTTCGGAGTTAATGTATTCAGAAAAATTGACTTTTGGAATTACAGGACTTGGATCGGTCAAGGAAGGCGAGGAACACTTTGTGCTTGTGTGTTTTGGGGAATTTGGTTCGGAAGCTAAGAAAAAATCAGAGTTCAGATTCCTTAAAACACTCTCGTCTTGAGAATCTTTATCGTCTTGTGTTGAAGGGGTTTTGCTTATGAAAGCTTTACACGAAGACATGTCCGATGAGTTGGAGGAAGAATCGGGTGAAATATGCTTTTCAGATTGGAGTTGGTCAATCTGCTCTTGGAGCTGATCATTTCTCGTATACTCTTGCATCGCATCTGTTGCCAAGACAGCCAGTTTCGATGTGAGTTTAGTGATTTCACACCGAAGGATTTCCTGTCCTTCATCAGACACAACTTCGGTTTTGACAGGTTTTCGATTCTCAAGTTCCGTGATTAGCGCTTGTTTTTCCTTTAAAAAATATGACCTTTCTTTCTCGAGTGACTCCTCCAACTCGACTATCTTTGCTTCCAAGATGAGAGGGGGAACATAGGGTTTGAACTCATCCGTCTCAGTCTTGGTTTCGGTTGCTTGGACCTCATCCTTCTTGGAGGAATCCTTGGGCGTTACAACCTTATAGCAATCGAAGTAGTCATTCGAGAGGTACTTCTTATATTTCTGATAGGAATACTTTAAAGGTCCATAACAAAATGGAAGTTGCATTTTGGATGTGCGTGTGCGCTTGTATTCCTCAGTTTCCTCTTCCTTTTCAGGTTCAAGAGGACCAGTCCATTTAATTGCATATTCCGGATACTCTTTGGCTATTCCAAGACAAGCAAAGTCATACAATGTTAGGACACTGAAGTTGTCCTTTATAATAGAAAGTTTTGTAAAGCAATAGCTGTGTTAAAGGGCTTATGCTTAATTGTTGTAGCAAGTGATGAAGACTATAAATAGGTCTTTACTTGTAGTTTGTAAGAAGTGAATTCATTAATACAAGATGTAGATCTCTAATCACTTTGTGTTCTCTCTAGGTTAGATTTCCTTTTCAATAAAGTTCTTCATCATCTTGTTACACAATACTTGGATTGTATGAAGATCATGGACCTAACATACAATATGGGTCTTTTGGATATACCCTTTTTCAAATAATGTGGGTTATCATATCCAATTCCCCATTCTTTGTTAAAGTACGTGAACTACTTGGGTTTATTCATATGGATAGTTTGATCAGTTTGACCTCTTTTATGGAGTTTGGTTTCAAGATCAATAATTTTAGCGACAAATTCCTTATGCTGAATTTGGAGAGTGGAACATTGATAAACAATTTCTGCTTTCTCATTCATACACTGATCAAACTGATCCGGTGGGTTACTTACCGGGTAAGTGTCCGGAAAGCCTCAACTTGACAAAACAAATGAAAGATTTTCTGCTCCCCCTCAACCCCAGCACGGATATTATCCTGCTCCCCCTAAAAACATTCATGGGGATTGACTTGCTCCCCCTCGGAGTGAGAGTGTTATTTACTTGGGAGACATCAACACAAGGAAAAAACATTTAGACTTTTAAGAAAACAGTGTCACGCTTCCCCTCAAGTGATGAACATAATGATGTTGCTCCCCCTCAGAATGTGCACAACGTGTGATTTGAAGTGCACACGAGAATGCCGACACACACTACAAAACTTTTCTGGCAGTTGTAAAAAAAATTGTGTGTGACACTCCCCCTCAACAGTAGAATGAACATACCTGATAGCTGATCATGCTCCCCCTAAACACTTGAGCAGCTCGTGAAAACACAGGTATAGACAAACCTCACGTCTTTGCAATATTGTTCCTTGTAGATCGTGAGCAGCTCCCTCCTTCCGGTCATGTGTGTGGAGCATCCAGTGTCTAAGTACCACACATGACCGTCCTGCAAAACAAAATTAGCGGATTTTCGGTACCCATATTTGCATGGGTCCTGGAGGGTTAGGTTTGACACCTCTTGGAGGAACTTGCTTTGAAACAGGGTGCCCCTTGGGTGTCGGATTTACACCTTTTGGAGGAGCTTGTTTCGGCGCAGGTTGCCTCTTGGGTGTCGGATTAACCGCAGTAGGGGTAACCCGTTTTGAAGTGGGTTTCCTATCTCGCTGTGGTTTAACCTCTGATTGGGAACCCCGTTGAAAATGGTGTTTCTTTTTTTTACGGGGTTTGTATTTGGGTGTATGATTATATATGTGATATGACCCAAACCAATCATTATTATTAATATCATCAATGTCATTCCAACCACAACTAGAACAACACAAACAATCATGCGATAATTGAATCAATTGCTGAAAAGAATAGATTTTCATCGGAAAATTAACATCTCGTTTAATAAAATCATTCCTATGATTCCAAGCACAATCGTTTTTGTTCATTCTAGGGAAAAAACAGTATTGAAAGACTTTGATGCAGCATCCTTGACAGGTTCCTTAACTAGCCACTTTGGTTTCTCTTGTTTAGCGCGACCGGGTTTATTTAAAACACCATGGACAACATGGTCAGTGGCTTTTGAGGAAGCAGAGTCTTTGGCAGGCAATCTCTCGGTCTTTTGCCTCGGTTGTGATTGTTTTTGAGTAACAGGTTTAGATTTAGAAATCTTAATCACAGCTGGGGGCTTTGTATTAGAAAAATCACCCTTTAGAAAATTGACCGTTCGATTGACTACTGGTGACAAAAAAACAGTATGACTCGGAAGAGGTTTGTCGAAGGGGAACGACTCAAACTCTTCATCAGAATTGCCTTCGGAGTTAATGTATTCAGAAAAATTGACTTTTGGAATTACAGGACTTGGATCGGTCAAGGAAGGCGAGGAACACTTTGTGCTTGTGTGTTTTGGGGAATTTGGTTCGGAAGCTAAGAAAAAATCAGAGTTCAAATTCCTTAAAACACTCTCGTCTTGAGAATCTTTATCGTCTTGTGTTGAAGAGGTTTTGCTTATGAAAGCTTTACACGAAGAAATGTCCGATGAGTTGGAGGAAGAATCAGGTGAAATATGCTTTTCAGATTGGAGTTGGTCAATCTGCTCTTGGAGCTGATCATTTCTCGTATACTCTTGCATCGCATCTATTGCCAAGACAACCAGTTTCGATGTGAGTTTAGTGATTTCACACCGAAGGATTTCCTGTCCTTCATCAGACACAACTTCGGTTTTGACAGGTTTTCGATTCTCAAGTTCCGTGATTAGCGCTTGTTTTTCCTTTAAAAAATATGACCTTTCTTTCTCGAGTGACTCCTCCAACTCGACTATCTTTGCTTCCAAGATGAGAGGGGGAACATAGGGTTTGAACTCATCCGTCTCAGTCTTGGTTTCGGTTGCTTGGACCTCATCCTTCTTGGAGGAATCCTTGGGCGTTACAACCTTATAGCAATCGAAGTAGTCATTCGAGAGGTACTTCTTATATTTCTGATAGGAATACTTTAAAGGTCCATAACAAAATGGAAGATGCATTTTGGATGTGCGTGTGCGCTTGTATTCCTCAGTTTCCTCTTCCTTTTCAGGTTCAAGAGGACCAGTCCATTTATATGCATATTCCGGATACTCTTTGGCTATTCCAAGACAAGCAAAGTCATACAATATGGGTCTTTTGGATATACCCTTTTTCAAATAATGTGGGTTATCATATCCAATTCCCCATTCTTTGTTAAAGTACGTGAACTCCTTGGGTTTATTCATATGGATAGTTTGATCAGTTTGATCAGTTTGACCTCTTTTATGGAGTTTGGTTTCAAGATCAATAATTTTAGCGACAAATTCCTTATGCTGAATTTGGAGAGTGGAACATTGATAAACAATTTCTGCTTTCTCATTCATACACTGATCAAACTGATCTGGTGGGTTACTTACCGGGTAAGTGTCCGGAAAGCCTCAACTTGACAAAACAAATGAAAGATTTTCTGCTCCCCCTCAACCCTAGCACGGATATTATCCTGCTCCCCCTAAAAACATTCATGGGGATTGACTTGCTCCCCCTCGGAGTGAGAGTGTTATTTACTTGGGAGACATCAACACAAGGAAAAAACATTTAGACTTTTAAGAAAACAGTGTCACGCTTCCCCTCAAGTGATGAACATAATGATGTTGCTCCCCCTCAGAATGTGCACAACGTGTGATTTGAAGTGCACACGAGAATGCCGACACACACTACAAAACTTTTCTGGCAGTTGTAAAAAAAATTGTGTGTGACACTCCCCCTCAACAGTAGAATGAACATACCTGATAGCTGATCATGCTTCCCCTAAACACTTGAGCAGCTCGTGAAAACACAGGTATAGACAAACCTCACGTCTTTGCAATATTGTTCCTTGTAGATCGTGAGCAGCTCCCTCCTTCCGGTCATGTGTGTGGAGCATCCAGTGTCTAAGTACCACACATGACCGTCCTGCAAAACAAAATTAGCGGATTTTCGGTACCCATATTTGCATGGGTCCTGGAGGATTAGGTTTGACACCTCTTGGAGGAACTTGCTTTGAAACAGGGTGCCCCTTAGGTGTCGGATTTACACCTTTTGGAGGAGCTTGTTTTGGCGCAGGTTGCCTCTTGGGTGTCGGATTAACCGCAGTAGGGGTAACCCGTTTTGAAGTGGGTTTCCTATCTCGCTGTGGTTTAACCTCTGATTCGGAACCCCGTTGAAAATGGTGTTTCTTTTTGTTTTTACGGGGTTTGCATTTGGGTGTATGATTATATATGTGATATGACCCAAACCAATCATTATTATTAATATTGTTGGTTCCATTTTTGAGCAACAATAGAAGAAATATAAAATCCATATTTAAATGTAGAGATAAGATATACATGAAGAACAATCATAAAGAAACTTATCTCATATTTATTGATGATTAAATATGGAGAGGAGAAATGTTGAAGAACACCACACTAAACATGAAACGACTCTCATAAGAAACTAGTCTATGTGTGTTTTTGTGTGCTTTCCATATTTCTCACTTCTTAAAAAGACATATGGACACCTCTTATATAGGGCCATATTTACATTAGATATTTAAGATATCTAAAATCTAGACAATATCTATTTAAAACATCTAAGTAATATATCTATAACTAAATATCTAAAACATTAAAATATCTTTATAAAACATTCATTTAATTAGGAGCTAATTAAAGCTAACAATCTCCCCCTAATGTTTTATAAAGAAAGCATCATTTTATAGTCTCCCCTTTGCTTTCTTTAGAACCTTTGATGTTCCGTTCTTCAAGTCTTCAAAGCATCATGTGCTCCCCCTCAAATGTAGGCTCATCCACCGAGCTTTAAACGTGAATAACAGAGGATGGAGTGACATTTAAAATGTGACAAATGTAGATTGACACCATGAAGAACCGTTGAGAGAACACCGTTCTTGAAAGCGGAAAGAGCATGAGTGAAATGCAATGCTTTCGGTCCAGCACCTTGCAGCAGACTTTGAGGCTGAGTTTGGCATATCAGCACACATAATTTGAGAAAACTCAAAACATCAAAGTCGTGCATCTGTGAATAATCTTTCCAATGCCACTGGAATCGAGTAATTTGGACCACCGAGTCAAGAGTTATGCGCATTTTTCTGAAGCAGCGCAAAGCTGACAGCAAGTAAACAAAAATCGGGCTCGGAGGTTCGATCGCAGAGGTTCAGTCCACAGAGGCTCTGTCGGGTTTCACAGAGGCTCTGTGGTGAACAGTATCACAGAAGGTTGTTTGCTGCTCGGCAGAGGTTTGGTCGTTGCTTGGTTGAGGTTGGTCGCCGCTTGGTAGAGGTTTGGCGGCAGAGGTTTCGTCGTGGCTCGACAGAGGTTGTCTCTGCTCGGCAGAGGTTTAGTCGTGGCTGACAGAGGTTTGGTCGCGTGCGGCAGAAGCTTGGTCGCGTGCGGCAGAAGCTTGATTGTGTGCGGCAGAGGCTTTGTCGCGTGCGGCAGAAGCTTGGTCGCGTGCGGCAGAAGCTTGGTCGTGTGCGGCAGAGGCTTGGCAGAAGTGTTTACACTTACTTTGACACTAATTTTGACCATTGTACCTCTGTAGTTTGCAAAAACTCAAAACACAAACAACTTGAATTTGTTTGTTAGCTGTTCAGATCATCTTGAATCATCTCTTTTTGAGCTCGTACGACAAGGATATGGTTGTTTTACCACAGTCGCGCAGATCTGTCCATCATCTTTCCATCAGCACACTGTTGTCTACTTCAATGATGCATATGACCTTTATAAATTTCGAATCTCTGAATTCTCAAAACACGAAATATGTTCATCTGTGTCTTAGGAATCCAGGGCCTTTTGAATCACATCAATCGGTGTTTTTATGAGTGAGATATGATCAGTTTAATACAGCAGCGCAAATCTGTCATTAAATTTGATTTGATGTAAAAGATAAAACGATCTTCATATAATTTTGAAAACCGTGAGTGCAAATAATTCGATCTCTAATTGATCAAGTCAGAAAACTAATTAGAAGAACACAAAGTTTAAAAAAAACATTTCAGATCAGACTTTGAACATGTAACAAAACATCAAATCTTTCTCAAACAACTTTCTCAAGACCCAAATGATTTTGTTTTATTTAAATGTTTATGAGCAGCGGAAGACAAACAAAATCTGGATCAAAGATAGTCCAATCTTGAAAATAAATGTTAGATCAAACAAAGATCAACAACCTTACTACCAAGATGCCAAAAGAATTGCTATGGACTTAAGCACACACAAGGATGAGATCATAGATCAACCATCTACTTAGTTCTTATCAAATAAAACCAATGAATGAGAAACAATCAAAACACACACATGAAGTATATCAGAAACTAAACCATCTAAAACTTCTATTGTTGCATAGATTATCGATTTTGAAGAAAAATTTCTTCAATCGGCTCTGATACCAATTGTTGGTTCCATTTTTGAGCAACAATAGAAGAAATATAAAATCCATATTTAAATGTAGAGATAAGATATACATGAAGAACAATCATAAAGAAACTTATCTCATATTTATTGATGATTAAATATGGAGAGGAGAAATGTTGAAGAACACCACACTAAACATGAAACGACTCTCATAAGAAACTAGTCTATGTGTGTTTTTGTATGCCTTCCATATTTCTCACTTCTTAAAAAGACATATGGACACCTCTTATATAGGGCCATATTTACATTAGATATTTAAGATATCTAAAATCTAGACAATATCTAAAATATCTATTTAAAACATCTAAGTAATATATCTATAAGTAAATATCTAAAACATTAAAATATCTTTATAAAACATTCATTTAATTAGGAGCTAATTAAAGCTAACAAATATCATCAATGTCATTCCAACCACAACTAGAACAACACAAACAATCATGCGATAATTGAATCAATTGCTGAATGGAATATATTTTCATCGGAAAATTAACATCTCGTTTAATAAAATCATTCCTATGATTCCAAGCACAATCGTTTTTGTTCATTCTAGGGAAAAAACAGTATTGAAAGACTTTGATGTAGCATCCTTGACAGGTTCCTTAACTAGACACTTTGGTTTCTCTTGTTTAGCACGACCGGGTTTATTTGAAACACCATGGACAGCATGGTCAGTGGCTTTTGAGGAAGCAGAGTCTTTGGCAGGCAATCTCTCGGTCTTTTGCCTCGGTTGTGATTGTTTTTTAGTAACAGGTTTAGATTTAGAAATCTTAATCACAGCTGGGGGCTTTGTATTAGAAAAATCACCCTTTAGAAAATTGACCGTTCGATTGACTACTGGTGACAAAAAATCAGTATGACTCGGAAGAGGTTTGTCGAAGGGGAACGACTCAAACTCTTCATCAGAATTGCCTTCGGAGTTAATGTATTCAGAAAAATTGACTTTTGGAATTACAGGACTTGGATTGGTCAAGGAAGGCGAGGAACACTTTGTGCTTGTGTGTTTTAAGGAATTTGGTTCGGAAGCTAAGAAAAAATCAGAGTTCAAATTCCTTAAAACACTCTCGTCTTGAGAATCTTTATCGTCTTGTGTTGAAGAGGTTTTGCATATGAAAGCTTTACACGAAGACATGTCCGATGAGTTGGAGGAAGAATCGGGTGAAATATGTTTTTCAGATTGGAGTTGGTCAATCTTCTCTTGGAGCTGACCATTTCTCGTATACTCTTGCATCGCATCTGTTGCCAAGACAACCAGTTTCGATGTGAGCTTAGTGATTTCACACCGAAGGATTTCCTGTCCTTCATCAGACACAACTTCGGTTTTGACAGGTTTTCGATTCTCAAGTTCCGTGATTAGCGCTTGTTTTTCCTTTAAAAAATATGACCTTTCTTTCTCGAGTGACTCCTCCAACTCGACTATCTTTGCTTCCAAGATGAGAGGGGGAACATAGAGTTTGAACTCATCCGTCTCAGTCTTGGTTTCGGTTGCTTGGACCTCATCCTTCTTGGAGGAATCCTTGGGCGTTACAACCTTATAGCAATCGAAGTAGTCATTCGAGAGGTACTTCTTATATTTCTGATAGGAATAATTTAAAGGTCCAAAACAAAATGGAAGTTGCATTTTGGATGTGCGTGTGCGCTTGTATTCCTCAGTTTCCTCTTCCTTTTCAGGTTCAAGAGGACCAGTCCATTTAATTTCATATTCCGGATACTCTTTGGCTATTCCAAGACAAGCAAAGTCATACAATATGGGTCTTTTGGATATACCCTTTTTCAAATAATGTGGGTTATCATATCCAATTCCCCATTCTTTGTTAAAGTACGTGAACTCCTTGGGTTTATTCATATGGATAGTTTGATCAGTTTGACCTCTTTTATGGAGTTGGGTTTCAAGATCAATAATTTTAGCGACAAATTCCTTGTGCTGAATTTGGAGAGTGGAACATTGATAAACAGTTTCTGCTTTCTCATTCATACACTGATCAAACTGATACTGGAGTTCAGATAATTTGGCCCTTAAGTCCTTAGGTGCTATTGGAAGCTTTTTGCATTTTTCTTTTAAGTTAATATTTTCTGACTTATATTTTTCAGATATGCGCATTTGAACATCTAGCTTTTCAGATAGAGATCTAATCTCAAGCAGTTGTTCAGCGGAGGTGGCCTTATGGGAATCTAACCGTTCAACAAGACATTGTATTTGATCAAAGAATTCTTGAGAAGTAGATTCACATACCTGACTTGAGTTTGTCTTTTCTTCATCGGCAGGAGACATCTTCAGTTGCATCGGAGTGATCGTCAGACGATGGTTCAATTCAAAGTGAAACAGTATCAAGGATACTTAAATGTCCCCCTCCTGCGACTTAGCACGGGGGTCCCGAATTATGGAATCCGGGTGGTTTTCGGATAAGGAATCCGGAAAAATAAGGTTACCGGATAACAAAAGTTTCCAAATGAAATAAGTGAATGCAAAACTTACCGGATGAAAGGAGGTTCCGGATGATATGGTTTCCGGATGAAGTACTTACCGGATGACAGGTTCCGGAAAGAATCAACTTGACCGGAAACTTCGAGTTGTCCGGATAAAATTGGTTACCGGAAACGTTGCGTTGTCCGGATAAGATATTTTATCGGAAACTTTGAGTTTCCGGAACAATTGTATCCAGAAAGATTGAGAATGAGTGAACTTACCCGGAAAGTTGAGTCGTGTCCGGAAAGATTTAGTGATTATCCGGAAAGTAGGGTTGTTATCCGGAAACAACGGATGGAGTTTACAAATCGATTGGGAATCGACTAGGGTTGCTCAAAATCGTTCCTGAAAGGTTAGGATCTCGACCAGACACAAAAATAACACTACCAAAATCAATTTTGAAGCAAAAACAACAAGTTTTGATGATTAAAAATTCGATTTTTCTCAAGAACACAACCAAAACTTTTGAACTTTAATTTGCTTAAAACTCACTCAGATGCTCGAATTAGATTTCGAAAACGTGTAATTACTAATAAGAACAATGCTAACAATATCCAATAGACAAAAACGATCAATTTCAACAGAATCAAAATATGGATTGTCACTTAAGAACACAGCCGTATAAAAGAAAAAACTTACCAGAATTCAAATAGAGTACTTTGAATCGATCTATCCGTCTGCTCTGATAGCAATTGAGAGTTCCATATCCGTGCAACGAACAAATATGAAATCAATAGATGTAAGACAATGGTTATGATTTCAACTGGTCATCCAATTAGCTTTCAACTTGAGAGAGTTTACAATACGAATTATGAAAGCAAATGAACAACTAGCCTAAACAATGGCTAAAACAAACATTATATATGACGGGCCCGTGGTTAACAAGCCCACGGCCCGTTCACTAACTATGCTTAATTTAAACAATTACAGACAGCCCCTTGAACTTCTATACAACCAAATATTGCCCTAACAAACTGTCTTTATAGGAGCACACAACAATACCAACCGAAAAACTAATCGCACAAAACACACAATTAATTTTGATCGCACACAACCACGTGCAACAAGTGAGTAAATCGCACACTTCTTATGCGGTAAGTATTGTTCAATATTTGATCGCGCAAATGGTATGTGACAAAATGATTTGATCGCACGATGCTTATGCGACAAAACGTGACCCCGTGATAAAACTTTGATTGCACGATGACACACGCGATAAGTATGAATCTCAGTGATGTGCGACAAGTATGAACGCTTGTCGTGCGAGGAATATGAACTCAGGTCTGAAATTTTTAAGATCTTCAAATCCTTTGAAATTTGGTAGGGTTGGTCGCGATGTAGTTCTGAACACCTTTAGTTCTTAGCCTACGACCAAGAAACTAACTGAAACACGAATTTCAATCCAAAAGAATAGCTTCGAACTATTATTCAAGAAACCTTTGAATCTTCAAATTTCGACTGATATGATGCAATTCAGCGGAAATAAACTGCCCAGAGATGATTCTATGAAAGAATCGAACACTAACACTCCAAAAACTAATCCATTCAGTCCAAATTCAATGAATTCTTCCCAAAAATGTCGAACTACACAATTCTACAAAAATCGCAAAAATTGGCTTGAGATGATCAGATTTGCTTGCTCTGATACCATATGTGATCCAGAGACAAGTAATCAACACATAGAAATGTCACAAGTCATCCAATCTATTTTAGTCATCACGTAAGATTTACACTGTTTAGAGAGAATACAAGTGAATAGGAGTTATGAACATTACATGAACTAGCTTAACAAAAGCTATTTATACCTAAGAATAAAATTTACACTTTAGGCCCCTCAACATACACCTTATAGAATAGACACTAACATTTGATATACTCTAAACCCTTTGTGAGTTGCATGCGCTAAGAAGATTCTTATTGCTTCAAGCCTAGCAACAGAAGCAAAGGTTTCATCATAATCAATTCCTTCCTCTTGGCAGTATCCTTTTGCAACCAACCTGACCTTGTTTCTGATGATAATAGCATCCTCATCCTTCTTGTCCCTGAAAATCCATTTAGTTCCAATAGCAATTTTATATTTTGGGAGTGGAACTAGAGATCAAACCTTATTTCTTTCAAATTCCAGAATGTCTTATTGCATTGCTTCAATCCAGTTTGGGTCATCTAGGGCTTCAGAGACCTTCTTGGGCTCTATCACACTCAGAAAGTTTACAAAGAAACATCCATTTATTGTGGCAGATCTGGTCTTTACTCCATCAGAATAAGCACCAATTATTTGGTTTTGAGGATGATCTCTCGTCCATCTTGTCATGGGAGCATGCACATGAGGAGGGCTTTGTGCATCAGGAGTTGTTTGGGGTATATATTTATTTATGCTTTGAAGAGGTACTTCATTATTTTCACTCTAAAGAGGTACTTCATCATTTTCACTCTGAATTAGTGATGATGTTCCAGGTTGCTCTTCCTCAGATTGATGTCTATTTGTATTGATATATATTTGTGTTTGGACCTATTGACACTGAGGTACAGGGTGAAGTATTAGAAGGACCAAATAGAGATGTACATGATGGTTGGGGTCCCTATGAACCTGAAACAGAGGTACCTCTGATGGTGAACTCAGAGGTATCTTCATCTTCAAAGAAGTCCTCAAATAGTAGGTTGAGTTTTGATTCTCTTGACTTCGAGAAATCAGAAGTTTGTTGATTCTGCTTGAGTTCTGAATGTGAATACTCAGAATTCCTTGAATCTTTATTATCAAAAGAGACATTGATACTTTCAAGAATGAGCCTGGTTCTGAGATTGTAGACTATGTATGCTTTGGAAGTCAGAGAGTATCCAATGAAAATTTCTTCATCAGCCTTTTTATCAAACTTCCTAAGCTGACCCCTGTCATTCAAGATAAAGCATCTACAGACAAAAACTTGGAAGTATTTCACATTAGGCCTTCTGTTATTGATGAGTTCATAAGCAGTTTTCTTAAATCTCTTGACAACGATAGCTCTGTTTTGGGTAAAACAGGTCGTTGATACTGCTTGTGCCCAGAAGTTTGTTAGAAGATCAAATCCTGCTTACAGCTTTTACTAAGGTTCTATTTCTTCTTTCGACAACCCCATTCTATTGAGGTGTCCTTGTTGTATACAAGTTCTCATAAATGTCTTCATTTACAAGGTATGATTCAAGTGTTGCAATCAGCGGTACATGAATTCTTTTCAACAGATTTATCAGTATCTCTCGGACATCATACTTGGCTATGATGAACTCAATCCAAGTATATCTTGAATATTCATCTATTAGTACAAGAGTATACTTTTGGCAGACGGACTTTGCACAGAGATAGGTTAGAAAGGTCCACATGTAGCACATGCAAAGGTCTTGGACATATGTGATCACTCTTAGTTCTATGAGAAGCTTTTTTTAGCTTACCTACCTCATAAGCAGAACAAAGACGGTCTGTAACAAACTTCAGAGATGGTAAACCATTTACCAAATTTGACTTTATGGGTTTATCAAGAGTTGAAAAGTTCAAATGTGAGGACTTTTATGCCAGAGCCATGCATGTTACTTATTCCTAGAGACTAAGCATAACTTCTATGAATTTGTGTGTGAGTTGAAGTTCATGCGATAAAGGTTACCTTATTTGTCAACTCCAAGCAACTCTTGACCAGTGTTAGTAAGCAATGAACATTATTTCTTCTGAAACTTAACATCAAAACCATGATCACACAGTTGACTTTTGCTGAGCAAATTATGTTTTATCCCATCTACATAAGCAACCTTAAGGACAGAAATATATCCCTTGGATAATACACCAAAGCCTCTGATTTGTCCTTTCCTATCATCACCAAAAGTTACATCTCATAGATTGTCTTTGAATGAGGACAATAACTCTTTATATTCAGTCATGTGCCTTGAACATCCAGAGTCCAAATACCAGATGTGCACATTCTTCTTCTGCAAGACATATTAGAGTTTCTTAGGTATCCATCTCATAATAGGTCCTTTCTTGTTAGGCATGGGTATGTTATTTTGATCATCTGGTTTTCCATTTTGGGATGGTTTACCAGGTGATTTCATTTGTTTGTTCTAAGTTTTGTTCTTAGGATTATTCATTTTTGGTGACCCATTTAGAACACAATGAGGACCAGAGAAGTGATTCCTCAAATTGATCAGAAGATTAAGAGAACTGAAATTTAAAGAACAATGAGGTGATTGCTTAAAACTCCTGTTTTCATTCATGAACTTTGGAATAATGGCCTTTTGAAATTCATTTCCCTAGTATCAGAGATTTTACCAAACCTCCTATCTAGTGCAGACTTATTGGAATGAAATTTGGCCTTCCTTTGAGGTTGGTTCTTTCCTCTAGCCCAAAAGTTCTCCTTTCCTCTTGCATTCACTACAACAGAAAGAATATAATTGTCATTTACTTTCCACTTCCCTTTCTAATCAGGAGTGAGTTTGATTGGTTTAAAAGCATAAGGTTTTGAAGGTAAAAATGTATTTTTGCTCTGAGCTTCTTCTTGCATCTGTTTTTCCAATTCCAATGAGGTTTTGGTTTTGAGACACATCTCCACAAAATCAGGACAGATTGGAATTCTAAATTTTTTATTTGATAAAGGGATGGCATTATTTAAATTTCCAGATCAACCTTTGTTTGTTTAGCTTTATGCAAAACAATCTCTGGTGCAAAGAAAATTTGCTCATCAACTTCTGAGTTAGAGTCAGAGTCAAGAAAGTCTCTTTTGACTCTGTTATGGATGATTACTTCTGGGGCTGTTTTACTCTTGCCAACTTTTTGGAGTTAGAGAAATTTAAATCTTTGATTATGAAAGTCTTAATCTTGGATTTAGAAGCTGAGTTTTGCTCTAGTGCTTTTCTCATATCTTCTTCAAAGGTTGTTTTGACATTTTCTTCAGAATTAGGGGTGAAGTATAGAGTCTGTGGATTGAGTACACTCTGAGCCTGAGGTTCAGATGTACCTTCTTTAGAAATAACATACTTCTGATCTTTGAAGGAATCAAACATAAAAACTTCTTTTGGGTCCATACTCTGAACACCTTTTGAAAACTTGACTAAGGATTCAAGTTTGCCTTGATCATTTGTTTTCAAAGTAAATGTTTTTGAGAGATTCTTTTGATCAGAGGCGGTGTTTTAAGAAAAGTTTTTGAAGTTAAGTTTTTTGATTCTTGATCCTTCAGAGGTGTTAACTCTTTTGAAAACATTTTCACAATTCAGATATGGAAAATCAGGTTTTTGAGTTTTCCCATCACAAAAAATTTGAGGACGATGATGTCTTCTTCTTTCCAATGAAAGGATCTAGGTCACTAAAACCTAAGCCCTGAGTATTTATCTGAGAGTTTATCTTGATGTGCACATCTTGTGAATCTTGATATTTCTTTATCAATAATTCTTTTCTTTGAAGAGACTGATGCAAAAGTTCTCTCTCCTTTTAAAAATAGTTTTTCAAAGCAACAGAGTTGAGTCTTTCATATTCTAATTTCTTTACTTCTTCCTCCTTTAACTTTATCACTTTCTCAAATTCCTCAACCTCTTTAGAAAAGAGTTTTCTTCCAATTTCTGAGACTTCGCAAGCTCAGATTGTTCAACAAAATTTCTTTCTTTTCTTCTTCTAATATATCTTTATCTCTCTTATAGAAGGTTAAATCTTTTTGAGCTTATTTTCTCTTTTCTTTTTCTTTAGAAAGTTTTTGTTTAAGCTTCAGAAATTCTTTAGTTAGTTTCATAACATCCATCTCAAGTTCATTTTCATGTTTAGAGGTAGAAGCGGAATATACCTTAGCATTAGATTCAGAGACATCCAATGTGTCATCAACTCTGATGGTTTCCTCTGAATGATCATCTGCAGCAACAGTCATTCCACAGAAGATGGAATGCTCTTATTTCTCATCAGAGGATGAACGAGAGACCCAATTCTTTATCTCAGCAACCAAGCTTCTTTCCTTTAAATTGTATTTGTACTTGTTTTTGTAGTAGCTTTATCTTTAATCAATCTACCATTGTAGTTGGAAAAGAAGTGGCCTGGTTTGCCACATCTAAAGCATATTGCATCATACTGGTTTGGGGGCATAGCACCATCTGGTTTCTGGGGAGCCTGCTGAATGAATCTTGGTTGGTATTGTGCAGGCCTTTGATCCTGCAAATGTACAGTCCATTGATCATGGTAAGGTACAAGCCTTTGTTGATATTGATATGGCCTCTGTCCTTGGTAGTATTCTTCCTCTTGAAATCCTATGTCATCTCTAATATCTCTTCCTCTCTTATCGAAAACTTTCTTGCCAAATTTCTTGTTAAACTAATGAGCTATAAGAGCAAGAGGCTTGGAAAAAGCATTGATATATTAACCTTCATCTTGATGAGACTCAGACTCAGATAGTCTGATTTCCTTTTCACTGTCAGCAATCATGGCTTTCTTTCCTTTCTTCCTTATATTTCTAAATTGACTTCTGTCTTTGGCTGACTTGTCTCTGAACTCACCTTCTCTGAGTGAAAATAGAGAAGAACCAAGATTATATAAGGAAACCAGTGGGAAGTGTTAAAGTGTCAGATTTATATAATTAATTAGTTTTTCTGAAAATGTTAATTTTATTATTAATAATTATAGATTATAGATGTAATATTAATTAGTTAAATAATTAATTGTTAATAATTTGTTAAACGAATATAGGTAAATATAGATAAACAGACGTAAATGGACACATATAAACGAACGTAAACCAACACATATAAACGAATGTTCACGAAGATAAATGAACGAACGGGACCTTTGTTCATGGTTATTTGTTTAATTAAACGAACAAAGAAACTTGTTCATGTTCGCTCGTTTATTAAATAAACGAACTTCCAGTCGAACGGTTCACGAATGGTTTGTTGAACGTTCGGTTCATTTACAACCTTAATCAGAAAGATTCCAAACATCAAAATCCTTATTTGCTTGTAGAGACATGAAGAGTTGTAGCCATTCATCATTTAAACTTTTCAAAAACAAAACATTGTTGTCTTCCCTAGATCTGACAACTCCACACTTTTTGCACTTATTGATAAACACATTAAAACGATTGTAGGTTTGTTGTAAGGATTCATCATGAAGAGCAGAAAAGTCATTATACTCATTTATACATTGAGTTCTTCTATTTTCTTTGGTTTTAATGCCTCCTTCAAGTGGGTTTAACAGTTGATCCCATATTTTTTTTGGTTGTTACACAAGAGTCTAGCTCTTGAGAAATATCATTGGGAATAACCATAATCATGAGTCTGACTGCCTTAAGATCATTTTCCATTTTGGACAGGTCATCTTTAGTAAAACCAATTGTTTTTGGTTCAAGATGAGTAGGAACTTCAACTGTTGTTTTTGTAGGACGGACACAAGGAACCATAACCATTGATTGATATGGTCCTTATGTTACTGATCTCATAAGATCCTTGTCAATCCCATCCATAAAGTTAACTATCTTGATCTTCCATTGGGGATATTCTTTCCTTAAAAGAGTAGGAGGTTTGGTTAAAGAACCGACAGTATAAATAGCATTGATATTTTGATTTGCCATTTTGAGAAACAGAAAGATGAAGAATGTTAGCTCCAATCCCCTGTTTATAGAAGTATTAAAAAATAGGCTATGTATAGAAGTCTTCGACAGAGGCTCTGCCGAGTCACCGAGAAGACCAAAGCATAGAAGTCTTCGACAGAGGCTCTGCCGAGTAACCGAGAAGACTGAAGTAAAGAATCGCCAGAAGACTCTTCAATGCGGACAAGGCCACAGAGCCTCTGTCACACTTGACAGAGCCTCTGTGATATAAGAGACTAGAGCTCTATACTAAGGACAATCGTGCTTCTCACGATTTCTGTTGAACGAAGATCCTGAAGATCATTCGTACAAGGCGTGACCTGAAAACTCCACGTGTCAAACTCTGATTGGTCCTAGCCTTAGTAGAAGCCGGCGCATTTAATTAACGTTGTACCTGCAACAGTACCTGAATAGTGTCTTTGTACCTTGAGTCCTTGTTGTCCAGAACTTGTCCCCTTTAGAATTAGTATAAATAGAAGACTCATGTTGAGTCCTTCAATAAAGCTTTGCACGATACACACACCATTAGAGCAGATTTCTTGTACAACTTTCGGTGTTCTTGGTGCTTTATTTATATCAATATACAGTGGGTTATTGAGCTAATTATCTAAGTTATTTCCACTTTATACATTTGATATTGTGTGTCTTCTACCTTATTATATCTTTTAGTTCGTTAAAACGCTTCCGCATTATATCTTGTTTGAACTATTAGATAGAATCATCATTGTTAAGCAAAACAGGAACCAACAATTGGTATCAGAGCGGTTCTTGATTTTCTATATCAAGAGATCCTCAATTACAATGATTTTTGGTATAAACTTGGACTTTTAACCTATTTTCATATCTTTCAAAACAGCATCTGTTTTTCTGCCATTCTCGACCTGTTTCGACTTTGGTAAACTTACAGAATCTGTTTCTTCGGTTAAAATCTCCATTTTAGTGCATTGTTCAAAGGTTTTAAAGCTTATAAAAACCATTAGAAACATCCACTTCATTCTCTGAAGGTTTACTGTTCATACCCTATTTTCTTGATTTCTCAAACCCTTTCAAAATGACAAACACAAACAACTTTTTCACTGTTGGTTCTTTAACCAAGCCACCCACACTATTCAGAGATAAGTACCCTCAATGGAAGATACGAATGATTCACTTCTTCGAGGGAACTGACAAAGAACTCATCTACTATATCAACAATCCTCCTTTCCTACCAATGATCACAGTACCCCGTGTACCTGGCACAAACGACACTCCAGAAATCCCTGCTCATGATAAACCAAATACCAAGGACAAGTGGTCAGATCCTGATTGGGCAAAATATGAAGTTGCACAGAAGACTAAGAGACTTCTGATCATGGCCATACACAATGACCTTTTCCAATCCCTAGATGCGTGTGAATCTGCATACGATCTGTGGAAGGAACTGGAAAAACAACTGGAGGGTGGGGCCAAAACTCAGAAGAACCGCAGAGCCCAATGCATCACCGAGTACTACGCATTCAAAGCTCTGCCGACAGAATCTCTACAGTCAACATATGATCGGTTCAACTCTCTAATCAACAAATGCAAGAAGTTCGAAATCCACAGAACTTCTGAGGAGAACAATGTCATGTTCCTAAAGAGTCTCAATGAAGAATGGCTCCAGTTGTCTATGTCTCTGCAAACAAATCAGGACTTAGACTCCTGGACTCTGTCAGATCTCTATGGAACGTTGGCAGCCCAAGAGCCTCAGATTGCACAAGCAAGAGCTGAAATCAGTGCACCTCTTGCGCTGGTTAGTAAGGCTACAGAAGCAAAAGAGAAGCTGAAGAAGGAGAAAGTTGTGGAAGAAAAGAAGGAGAAGAAGAAGAAAATCTTGATCGTTGATAGTGAAGAGGAGGAGGTGGTGGAAGAAGAAGAGGCAACTGTGGCATGGATAGCTAAATCGTTAGCTCTTTTGACAAGGGAATTCAGTAGAGGATATCAGAAGAAGTCTGGTAATGAACGCTACGGAAGAGATGATCGTGGAAGAGAAGGATCAAATGTCAAGAACGACAGAGGTGTCGACCAACAGAGGTCGAATGACAGGAATGATAGAGGTGGTGACCGACAGAGGTCAGACGACAAAGCTGGCAACGCTCCACAGAACCAAGGATGTTACAATTGTGGCAAGCCAGGCCACTATGCCAATGAATGCAGGAGAAAATCAAACCGCCCTCAGAGGGATTCTGCTTTCTATAAAAAGAAAGCAGAATATTATGCTCAGAAGTCACTCATGGTGAATCAAGAAAACTGGCGGTCAGATACATCCTCTGACGAAGGAGAAAAGAACAACGCCCTGTTCTGTGGCATGGCATAGGTCAGCTCTGACTTCGATAGTGAGAAGCAGTATGTACCAATCTGGTATCTTGACTCCGGATGCTCGAGGCACATGACTGGTGACAGAGGTCTACTATCCTCCTACAAAGATAAACTCGATGGGGGATCTGTGACAACAAAAAGGGGTATATAAAAGGCCACGGAGTCATCAAAAAGGAAAATATAACCGTATGCAAAGTTGCATATGTGGATGGCCTTAAGCACAATCTTCTCAGTGTTAGCCAACTCTGCGATACGGGTTTCGACGTAATGTTCAAAAGAACCTTCTGCTCTCTACAAGGTGAGGACACAGGAGTCGAACTTCTGCGAGCCGAACGAAGAGGCGATCTTTACCTCATGAACTTATGTGCCAGGAACAAGGAAGACAAGCTCTGCCTTGTTGCTTGTAAAAGCGAAGAAGCCTGTTTATGGCATAACAGGTTCTGCCACCTAAACTTTCATACACTAGATAAGCTTGTTAAACTTGATCTAGTCAAAGGTCTGTCAAATGTTAAATTTAATAAAGATCATTTGTGCTCCGCTTGCGAAATGGGAAAACTCAAAAGAGCTTCCCATAAAGGCAAGACTGATGTATCTTGCCCTAGGACTCTGTACATGCTTCATGTTGACCTCTGTGGTCCAATCGCTACACAGAGCCTAGGTGGCAAGAAATATATACTTGTCTTGATCGATGAATATTCAAGATTTACATGGGTTGAATTTTTCAGAAAGAAATCAGATGTTCCAAACATTCTGATAAATTTAATGAAAATAATCCAAGTTTTGTATCAGTGTAGGATTCAGAAACTAAGAAGCGACAATGGCACATAATTTAAAAACTCTGTCATTGAAGCCTATCTTACAGAAGAAGGCATATCACAGAACTTCTCTGCTGCACGCACCCCACAACAGAATGGTATGGTTGAATGAAAGAACCGCACGCTTGTGGAGGCTGCAAGAACTATGCTGACAGCATCAGGATTACCAGTGTCTTTTTAGGCAGAAGCAGTATCAACCGCTTGCTACACCCAAAATCGATCAACCATAGTAAAGAGGCACATCAAGACACCGTATCACTTGATCAACAAAAGGCGACCAAACATCAAGTTCTTTCATGTAATTGGATGCAAGTGCTTTGTCTTAAATGATAGAGAAACAAGAGGAAAGTTTAAGGTGAAAGCAGATGAAGGCAAGTTCATTGGGTACTCTGCCACATCTAAGGCCTACAGAGTTTATCTTCTGCGATCACGAACCATTGTAGAAAGCATCAATGTGTCTTTTGACGATTCCTTTCAAAAGACTTTTGAACAAATCAGTTCAGAACTCGGTCTAAAGAAGGAATCCTCTGGTATCTCAAAGACAAGAGAAGAAGACTTAAATCTTCTATTTAAAGAGATGTTCCATGATGATATTGATCCCTCTGCTGAAGCCGTCCTCTGGCATCTCAAAGACAAGAGAAGAAGACTTAAATCTTCTATTTGAAGAGATGTTCCATGATGATATTGATCCCTCTGCTGAAGCCGTCAGAGCCTCTGGAGAAACATCTTCTGCAAACCAGACTGAGTCAGGTATATCTCTAACTGGTCCATTAAATACTTCATCCTCTTATGTGAATCATACAGATGCACATGTTGAGGGGGAGCGAACAGAAGCTGAAGATAATACAACCAAGGACTCAACCACAGAGGCTCCTGAAATACCTACTCCATCGACAACAGAGGAATCAATACCAGAGGAAAACGAAGACTCTGTCTCCACTTCCTCAGAGGATCAAATTCCAACTTCAATCCCTATAGTCCCACAAGCTGAAATACCTAGCACAAGCACAGCAGTGCCATCTACAACAGAGGTTGCACCATAACCACAGTGTGGAACTACAGAGGTTCATCTTGATGACTCAAATGACCATCTTCCAAGAACAACACAGTGGATGAAAAGCCATCCTCCAAGCCTTATAATCGGTGACCCTTCTGAAAAAGTCAAGACAAGATCAGCCACTGCTAATTTTTGTTTCTTTACAAATTTTATCAGTATGATAGAGCCCAAAAGAATCTCGGAAGCCCTAGATGATCCAACCTGGGTAGATGCTATGCAAGAAGAGCTTCTACAGTTTGAGAGAAACAAAGTATGGGCCCTAGTACCTCTGCCACGAGGGAAACAAACAATAGGGACAAAATGGGTCTTCAGAAACAAGAAGGACGAGGATGGGGTGGTCATTAGAAACAAAGCGAGATTGGTGGCCAAGGGATATCGCCAAGAAGAAGGCATTGATTACGATGAAACTTTTGCCCCTATCACACGGCTCGAAGCAATAAGAATCTTCTTAGCCTTAGCAGCCCACAGATGTTTCAAAGTTTTTCAAATGGATGTAAAATCTGCTTTTCTGAATGGTGAAATCCAAGAAGAAGTATATGTCCAGCAGCCACCAGGGTTTGAAAGTTCCAAGTACCCAAAATACGTGTACGTCCTCGACAAAGCTCTGTATGGACTGAAACAAGCTCCAAGAGCATGGTACGAAAGACTTTCAACCTTTCTTCTCAATAATGAATTCGACAGAGGTACGACAGATACTAATTTGTTTTACAAACGAAAAAGTTATGAGATTCTGCTTGTACAGATTTATGTGGATGACATTATTTTTGGGTCTACAAATGCACAACAGTGCAAATATTTTGAAAAACTCATGCAGAGTGAGTTTGAAATGAGTATGATGGGAGAATTAAATATCTTCTTCGGACTCCAAGTAAAACAATCATCAGAGGGAATTTTTATAAATTAGGCTAAATATGTCTCTGACATACTTTCAAAATTCAGTCTCTCTGATGCCTCTGTAATGAAGACCCCAATGGCCACTGGAAATAAATTATTCTCAGATCCAAATGGCACATCTGTAGAGTGCAAGCTCTACAAAGGTATGATTGGGTCTCTGTTATACTTAACCGCAAGTAGGCCTGATATAATGTATGCCACATGCCGTTGTGCAAGATATCAAGGTAACCCAAAGGAATCCCACTATATCGCTGTAAAGAGGATCTTCAGATACCTTAAAGGGACCAAAAATCATGGGCTCTGGTATCCGAAGAACTTTGGCTTTGGTCTTAAGGCATACACAGATTCAGATTATGGAGGATGCAAGCTTGATCGAAAAAGCACCTCTGGAAGCTGTCAATTCCTGGGAGGTAAACTAGTCAGTTGGACTTCGAAGAAGCAAAATTGTGTGTCCACATCTACAGCAAAAGCTGAATATGTTGCTGCTGCTAGCTATTGCTCCCAAGTTCTGTGGATGAAAACTCAGCTAAAGGACTATGGACACAACATATACCAAATACCCATCTTATGTGATTCAAAAAGTGCCATAGCCATCTTTGCCAATCTAGTTCAGCATTAAAAAACAAAGCATATCGATATCCGTTACCACTTTCTGAAGCATCATGTTGAACATGGCACAATAGAAATGCACTTTGTGACCACTGAATACCAGCTTGCAGACTTATTCACCAAGGCACTTGATGAGAAAAGATTCCTTTTCTTGGTGGGTAAGTTGGGAATGATTAACATGAGTTGAATCCTCTGTAAGTAAGATCTGATCTTCTCGTAAATATGTATATATTTAAAACTCTTCTGTATGTAAATTCTTAATCATCAAAAGTTCTGTAACCAACAGAGCTTCTGTGGAATTGCTCAGAACCTCTGACAATCTCCACAGAACCCTGATGAGATTGACCTATGACATGTGCACTACTTATCTCATTTGATCCAAGCATAGGTCAAGGGGGAGCAGAAGGAGACCTTGAACTGATCTACAGAGGTTGATCATTCAAGGGGGAGCCAAAGAATAGATGTCATCAATCAAATTCACAGAAGTGAAGGTTTTTGTCGAACAAGGGAAAGCCAAAAGATAAGTAACTCGTACAAATCCTTTTTGAAAACAATTTTCTAGGACACCAATTTCAAAATACGTCCTAGAAACACTATTTAAGACATTCCAAACAAGTAATGATCAAAAAGATTTTCGAGCCTTCCGTTATGAGAAATTTAAGGTCATAGAGCCTCTGCTGAGCTCAACACAGCCTCTGTAAGCCGTATCTTCTAGAACTGCAAATTTCATATGGAAACTCTGTCGATCAACCTTAAATGTCTTCTTTAAGGATTTGTACGTACAAATGCACACACAAGGATACTAGAAGAAAGTCTTTTGGTCGAAGAGTTCACTCCACCAAAGAATCTCTGTCGACCAACCTAGACAATCAAAGAAAGTATGTCTCGCACAAAATCTTTTCCAAAACAGTTTTCTAGGGCACAAATTTCCAAATATGTCCTAAAAACAATGTTTAAAACAATTAAAACTTTGGATGATCAAAACTTTTATGAATTTGTAGTTATTAGAAATTTTCACTCATAGAGCCTCTGCTTGCTTTGACAGAGCCCCAAAGCCTCTGTGGATGAAAATTTTGTGCTAAAGACTCTATCGATCCTCTCCAATGAATTTTCAAACATTTTTGGTAAAGGTGCAAGCAAAGAGGAGACATTAAAGGTAGGTTTCAGAATCACATAGCTCACTCCACTACAGCGCCTCTGTTGATTCTGCCTTTACTCTTTATGGAAATTCTGTAAAAGGGAGTTATTTACCGCGAGTGACAGACCCCACACAGAAGAAATAACCACGCACCAAGCATTAATGGGCCGCGCACGACGTCTAATCGTGCTCTGACATATTTGACGTGGCAGATTTTCATTGGACGTGCGTGCCACACGTTTCTTCTGAAACTTGCGCCGCGCTGTAAAACTCAAGTGTGGACCCCAAATGTTTATTGAATTCACTTTTACCATGGAATTCTATCCGTTTCTACCCTCACTATAAAACCCCGTTCCCATTCTCTCTTAAACCTTTTACGAACTTACTCTCTTCATCTTCTCCGGCGAACCTTGCAATAACCTGCAACTTCTATTTTCTACTCACTTTCTTGAAGATAATCTCTAATGGCTTCTACTCCTTTTATTTGTTTTCTTAGTTTAACAAATTCAGTTTTCATTTCACCAATCTGTGTCATTAAATCTATTTCAAGTGCAGAATGTACCTCAGCGGATGACTCAGAATCAGCATCTTCAAAGTCAGAATCATCCTCATTCTTCATCTTTGCCATATAACTCTGCATCTGTGAAAAATGAATGCAGTCATCTTCATTTGAAGTGTAGTACAACCAATTTTCTTGTTCAGCTAACATTGCCCCTTCATCATCTCTTTTCTTTGCTAGCTGAGCCTTTTTGGTGTAGTACTCATAATCCTTCACAATTTTCACTTTGCAATCCTTTGCATAGTGACCAGTCTTTCCACACTTGAAGCACAGATTCTTTTCTTTTCTTTCTTCCTTTTCTTCTCTATTTTCTTCCCTTCTTTCTTCCTTCTTTTCATACATACTCTCTCCTCTCTGTTCTCTTTTCTTGAAATCTGAATTTCCCTACTCTTTCTTGTACTTACCCTGAAATTTTCCTTTTCCATACCTCTTGTTGAAAGTGTTAGTCAACAAGGCCAACTTTTCAGCAATCATTTTGATATCTTCATCTTCTTCTGATCCCTCTTCCTTATCAGATTCCTCCAGCTTTGGTATCTCAGATAGATACGCAGTCTTCTTGGGTGCTTTAACAATTTTGGACTTTGACAGAAAAGCTAACTGTTCTGCAACATTTTTCTTTTCTTCAACCACAATTTTAACAGAGTCCTCATGCTGATTTAGTACACAAAATAGATCATTGAGATCTTCTTCACACATATCCTTATTCATTTGTAGACTGATAGCAAATGATGACCATTCTGAGTTTAGACTGTTCAAAAATTTGTAGTTTATTTCTGACTTTGTCTTTGTCAGCCCATTTCTTCTCAAATCATTCAGTATAGTACAAAATTTACTATACGTCTGAGTCAAGCTTTCAGATTCTTTAGCCTTGAACCTTTCATAAGCATTTATGCTTTGGTTTAATTTTGCTTGAATTGATCTGACAGTTCCTAACATCTGTCTTTCCAGTTCATCCCACATTTCCTTGGCGGATGATCCACTGTCAATTCTGTTTAGGACTTCATTCGGAACGGCCAATGTCATCAATGTGATGGCTCTTTTGTCTATAGCGTGCCTATTTTTCTATTCTGCTGTGTATTGAGAATAATTCTTCTTCACTCTTGTTGCCGGAATTTCTGGAGTTGTCTCTATTTCAGGAGTTGCAGCCACATCGATATAGACTTCGATAGGACCTTCTCGGATTGAAACCATCAGATTTTCATCTATGTTATCCAGGAATTGGATCATTCGGATTTTCCATTGCTGGTACTCTTCAGGAATTAAAACAGGTGGTTTTGTTTCAGATCCCATAGCTAGATACTCTTTAGAATACATGATTGTAAGAATTTTCAACAGATAGACAAATTTGAATTTCTTGATAGAAAGATAACAATTAAATCAAGAATTGACAAGAATTCAAGAATTGGAACAAGCAGGGGAATCGATTTTTGAACAAATCAAGAAATCTTCAAGAAATTGATCAATTAACCTTCGCGATTACGATCTTGAACAAATTTGTTTGTTGATTGGCTCTGATACCAATTGTAAGTCCAGGATTCACTCTTACAATCAATATATCAATGTATGAAACAATAATTGAGAAGTAATATGATCAAACCAATTGTATTCAATGAAGAACAGATTTACAGATCTTAGAGAGAGAGTATCTCAAAGATTACAAAAGATGAATACAAATATATGCGGGAGAATTAGTTAGCAATGTAGTGCTAACCACTATATATACTGCAACGGAAATATTAAAGCTACAGTACAAATATGAAAGACTAATAAGAACAATACACGTGTCCTAATTAGTTAACCAAAATACAAAGTAAAGTATCTAGTTATAAGTTCTGAACATTTTGTTCAGAACTTCTGAACATAATTCTGATTAAGCATCTCAGAACTTCTGGCTCTTCTTCTCATACTTCTGACTCTTCTTTTCAGACTTTTGTACTTGGTAATCTTTCAAAGCAATCCTTCTGAGCTTTCGTAGTCAGAACTCTGACTCTTCTCTTCAGAACTTCTGAGCCTTCTTATCAGAATTCAATACTTGGTTTATTGACAAAACTCAGATCTAACAACCAACAAGTGGTATCAGAGGAGATTGTTTAACTCATAAACAAGATCTTGCTTATACTAATTCTTCCTTGCTATTCTTCATTATGAAAAATAACACAAACACAAACTACATAGATAATGGCTCTCTTACCAAACCTCCTCGATTTAGCAAAGACAACTTTAATCATCGGAAACATCGAATGATGCTCTTTCTAGAAGGTGTAGATCCTGCTATACCTCATTATGAAGAAAATGGACCTTTCGTTCCCTCTGCTATTCAAGGTCCAGTTCCAGCCACTGCTAACACTCATGCCATCCCTGAAAGGGAAACCATCAAGACAGTCTCTTAGTGGACTGAAGAAGACAAAAAGGAAGTGGCCATCGACACAAAGGCCAGATCCATCATATCTATGGCTCTTCCTGATGAAGTCTACCATTCCATCATGAACCTCAAGAGCTCAAATGCCATGTCGGACACTATATGTGTTCAATATGATGGCACTGCTAAAGTCTAGGACACAAGAAGAATCAACCTGGTAAGGCAGTATGAAAGTTTCATCTGTGGTAAGAATGAAACTCCTTCTGAAGTACATCAACGTTTTAACTGTTTAATTGTAGACTTAAAAACTGTTGGTAAGACTTATGGTAATTCTGAGATCCTTACAAAGTTCTTAGAATGTCTACCTGAAAGTTGGGACAACTATACCATGTGTCTCAAACTATCAAAGAATCTAAAATATATGACCCTTAGTACCTTATTTGGCACGATGCTCAATCATGAGCAGTCATGTCAACTTAAGAAGAATCTTGTCAAAGATTCCAAAACCACACATGTTGCTTTAGTCTCTTCACTGTTAATTCATGTTCAGCGATCAATTGTCACGATCACTGAATTAGAATCCAACTCTGATGATTCATCAGAAGTTGATCCTTCGGAACTTGATGAATCACTAGCACTCCTGACAAATTCTTTCAGGAAATTTGCTAGAAAGAGTAACTTCGAAACAAATAAACCTATTTCCCTCACTGACAAGCCAAAATCCACTCCTGTTGATAAGGCGACTGCTACCTGCTTTAACTGTGAAAAAGTGGGACATTTTGCAAACGAATGCAGGTCAAAGAAAGTATTCAAACCTTCTTCATCCTACAAGAAATCCTCTACTCCTAGGACTAGAGATGATAAATACCAAAAGCTGAAAGAAAAGTATGAAAAGTTGAAAAGCTACAAGAGAAAAGACAAAGGTCTGATAGCTGAAGATCATGATTGGGCGGCATCTGATGAAGAATCAGATTCAGATGAAGAAGATGAGGCCAATCCTTGTCTTATGGCCGAAATCAAAGAAGAAGAGGAAAAAAAACTGAAATTCCCTCTGCTTCTGCCTCTACCTCTCAGGTATCACTCTCTCCTACTCCTTTTCCTGCTCTCACTGAATTTGATAGACTTCAACCTATCGATATTCTGACTGTTGATTTATATAATGCCATGAACGGCAACACCAAAGTTGAACAACTTAATCAAGATTTAACCGAACACCTTAAAAACTGTCAATTGAAAATTCAAGAGCTTTCAAACATAGAAAATAATTTGAAAGATCAGGTCTATGTGAATCAAGTCATCAGTATCGAGCGTGAACAAGCTATCGTTGAATTGAAAGCTGAAAAAGACACTATTGAATGATGGTATAAATCCTCAGCAAAGATCACTGAGATAATAGGTGCTCAGATCCCTCTAAGTGACAAACGTGGTCTTGGTTACAAAGCTAACGCTGAAGAACCAACCACTGATCGTTCCATGCTTAAGTTTGGAATGTTCGTGTCTTCTATCCCTGACACCTCTTCGTCTCAGTGCTCTTCTCCTTCAAAAAATCCCATCCCTGAGGATAAAACTACCTTAGTTTCTAAAGGTAAAGAAAAAGTTATTAAAAAACCTCAGAAGGGTACCAAAGTATCAAAGTTGAAAACTTCTAAACATTCAGCTAATTATCCCTCATCTTCAAAAATCAAGATCCCTGAACATGTTCAGCGATCTACTCCTAAAATTAGAGTGGATGTAATTGGCAAGAAATTTGAAGAACCAAAGGTTCCTCCGATATCTGATGCCAAAGGTATTTTTGGTACGGGTCCTGCTCATTTGAAAAATTCAAATAATTATGCCTATGGTCCTAAAGCTAACTTCAGCTATAGGAAATGTTATCACTGTGGACTTACCGATCACATTGCTAGTAAGTTCCCCATAGCTACCAAAGCTGAGAAATTAGCTAAGGTAACGAAGGTTGATATCAAGGCAAAGAAGATCACACCTGGTGAAAACCTAGCTCAGGTGAAAAATGCCACTAAGGTTAAGAAATTAACCAAATTGAAGATTGCCACTGACGTTGAATCTTTAGATGATGCGAAGATTGTTGAACCTTCCACTTCCTCTACCACCACTGACAAATGTGGACCCATAGTTAAGTGGGTGCCAATTCAAACTTAATCTTTCTTATGTGTGCAGGTCTCGAAGGGTATCTGGTATCTTGATAGTGGATGCTCTAGACATATGACTGGAAAGAAAATATGCTCACTGAATGAATATAAGGAAGAAAAAGGTCCCTCAGTGACCTTTGGTGGAAATGGAAAAGGCTATACCCGAGGGTTTGGTGTACTTTCTAATGGTACAGCTACCTTCAGAAGAGTCGCATACGTTGAAGGCTGAAGCACAATCTTATGAGCATCAGTCAGCTGTGTGACAAAGACTTCAAAGTCTGCTTCGCTAAGGAAGCATGTTTCGTCTCATTGGATATCGTTTAGAAAATGTTTA
Organism: Saussurea involucrata; assembly: GCA_033807775.1. Lineage (NCBI taxonomy): Eukaryota > Viridiplantae > Streptophyta > Magnoliopsida > Asterales > Asteraceae > Saussurea > Saussurea involucrata. Next base: position 45,842,800 of record CM066324.1, read on the forward strand.
TGTAATAAACATGGACTCAACAAGCACTGAGAATATATGTTTTCTCTCCAAAGCCTCGTCTGATGTCAACTGGCTATGGCATAAAAGGCTCTCTCATCTTAACTTCAAAACGCTGAATACTCTTTCTTCAAAAGAGTTAATCAATTGGCTTCCCTCAACACTCATACGCTAAAGAATCTCTTTGTTCAGCGTGTGAGAAAGGAAAACAAACCATGTGAAATCCCAAATCTAGCAATATGTAAAGAACAAATGTAGAGAGAATCTAGATAGCAAACTTGTCATCCATATATTGATCTCTGAAGTACAAATGACAAAATGCTCAAGAGGTTTCTCAAGGTCTCTAAAAGGTTACTAAAAGGTTACTAGCTAATGATCTAGACAAACCTATTTATACCCATAACATACAAGGTATAAAGGTAATTACAATACAGTATATACTAATACAGAACATTGACTTTATAGTAAATCATGAATACAATAATGCTCTAACAATCTCCCCCTTTGGATTCAAGATTTAAAAAAAATATGACAGCAGTCTTCAGCTCTTTGTAAAGTCAATCTTCTCCAACATACACTTTGTCAAACCATCTTCAAGTCTTATATATGAAAAACAGATCTTTGCAACTTTATCAGCCTTTGATAAACTTGGAACAAGAAGGATGCGAAACCATTAGATCTCGGACCAATAAGGATGTGAAATCATCTATATTGTTGAACTTTTAGGTGTAAGCATATTCCGAAACGCTCAGAACTAAGATGACCAAATTCAGCAAGATTTCAGACTTCACAGGATCCTTCCCCCCCCCCCCCCCCCCCGATCTTCAGTCTTTGTTCACGAATCTTTGACTTGAAAGTTCTTTGACATGAAATATCTTTGACCTGAAAGCTCTTTGACATGAAATTGAATTAAGCATTTAAGCATTTTTCCCCCTTTTTCGATGAAAATGAGCATCATTATCATCGAAAACCTTCTTCAATTTCAGTCGCGTCTCTTAGTATTACTAACAATCTCCTCCTTAGTGGATAACCTTGCTCCCCCTCAAAATAAGAATTCTGGAGCAATTTGTTTTCTCCCCCTGAAAGTATGCATATATTTCAATAACGCACAATATACAAATTTTAAAAAAAATTACACAAGGAAAATAAAATTCATTGAACTTCATTTTATAACTACTAACATTTGATCATTTGAAAGCTTTACAAAAGAAATTCAACTTAATGAAATTTAACAATATTTCAATCAAATGAAATCAAATGCATGTGTTTGGATTCAAAAACAAGACATCATTGCATATCAAGTTACAAACGTTCAGTTTCAACCCCTTTATTAAATCTATTTGGTGTGCTAGCATGCGAAATATGATTTGCTTCAAGCATATGCAATTCTAAAACATATAAGAATACTTTGCTCTACTCACACTATTTGTCCAAAAACAGGATTTTCACAAATTTATGGGTTTATCGCGACTTTGTATTTTCCCCAAGTGTCAAGAGATGTGTGCTCATTGGCATCTTTTAATTTTATGCATATTGGCATCTTTTACTTTTGTGCACATTGGCATCTTTTGATTTTGTGCACAATGGCATCTTTTGATCAAAAAGTTTAGTAAGAATAAGATACACCGTTAAACATGACTTTCTATCTGGTTCTATAGCAGGATTTGGGTTAGCAGATCCCATACTAGTTGGACTTAGGTGCTAGGTGTCGAGCACCCCTTAGAACTTAATTTCCCAAACCAGAAAGGCCACATCGATATATCTTAAACCCATTTATACCAGTAGAACATGGCTTTCTATCTGGTTCTATAGCAGGATTTGGGTCAGCCGATCCCAGACCAGTTGATCTTAGGGACTAGGTGTCTAGCACCCCTTAGGACTTACTCTCCCAAACCAGAAAGGCCACAGGTACAAACTTTCAAACTAAATGACTTTTATTTGTTTACTTGATGCATCGCAATCACTTGGTTCTAAAAACATAGTGTTTCTCCCATATTTTCGTTTCCATCCATCATTTTGACAAATAGGCTTTTTTGAGCATCATATTCTATATAAGTCCAGATTCACATAACTTTGAGCATTCAGCATAATTTCATTCATATTTTGCTGACCTTTCGATTTATTTCAGAAGTGAATGTTGAAACAAATGTAACTCGGATAATACAAACACACTTGTAAAATCACCCTTGACACACATTTCATTCATTGAATGAAAATTGAAAAATTTCATCTCAATGAATTAAATTTGTAAAGATTCAAACATTCAAAGAAGTAGAAATAAAACATAATGCAATGTTACCTTTCACCACTTGTTCCTTGAAACAAAAAGATATAACAGTTAAGGATATCACCTGAGAAGTATGAGTTCTAAACTGATTTGTTTAGAAATCTTCGTCTTTGAAGTACGGGTCCTGAACTGAATTGTTCAGAAGCCATAAATGTTGAAGCACGGGTTTTGAACTGATATGTTCAAAAGCCAAAAACGTTGAAGCACGGGTCCTGAACTGATGTATTCAGAAACCAAAATCTCTTTTAAGTGCGGGTCCTAAACTGATATGTTTAGAAACCATTATTCTTTTGTCTCCCCCTTAATGGCACATGTACTCGTCTTCAAAAATTTCACCGCTTCTCTTATGTTTTCAGTCATGTGTGTGGTATATATGTAACATTCAGCACAACACATGATATACCTAGAAAACAGTTTAAGCAGATTTTGGTACCCAATGGTACTTAGGTCCTAGTGGGTTAGGTGTAGATTTCTTTGAAGGAATACTGTAAGTACCGTACCAAAAAGAAGTATAATCTTTATGCACAAAATCATTTGAACCACAGTAAGAACAACATATTTTCTTATGTTCCAACCTAATCAGATGATTTACGGAATGAATAGGATTAGATTTAGCAGAAGATTTACCTTTCGGCGCATTGTTCTTCTTTGCATTTGATGTGGATACAGATGATTTTGGCACATCTTTCTTTGGAATTGTTGTGCCTTTGACTCTCCATTCCATCTTCACCTTCTTGAAGACTGGAATTTCTTCAGATTTGGAAGTATTAATTTTAGGCACTTTTGGTTTGTTATCTGATTTATCAATCAAAGGATTATAGAAGAGATTTGTGGAACGAATCTGATCTTTTGAGAAATTAGTTGATCTATTAACATGTTTAAGAGAAATGGTTTTAAAGCTTGAACTTGAAGCAGTTTTAAAAGAGTATTCAGAATCATTTGATTTAACAAATGGAGTCTGAAAGATAGTATCATGACTGGCCTACTTTGAGACATCAAATTTAAAAATGACGTCTTCAAGTTCTTTGACTTTGTTTATTAAAACATTTTTTTCTTTAGAAATTAGATCAAATTTCTTTTGGAGATCAGATTTGATCAACTGATCCTTCATAATATCAGCTGATAAACCAAATAATCTTTTGGTAAGATTAAGAATCACATCTTCAAAATATTCGCGTTCCGATTCAAAATCTTTTTCCAAAAACTTTCTTTTATCAGTAATCTCTTTGAAAATTTCCATATTTTTCTTTTTAAGGGTTTTACTTTCCTTTTCAAAGAGATTTTTCTTTTCCGTGAAATCTTTTCTTTCCTTTTCCAAAAGATTTTCTAATTCAGAGATTTTCACGGAAAGTTCAGAACTTTTAATCTCAAAAGATTTTCGTTCAGTTTCAAATTTAGCTCTTTCTTTTTCGAGCTTGTCTTTTTCTAAAAATAAAACTTTCTCAAAGTCTGAAATTTGTTTTGAAAGTTTTATACATTTCAGCTCAGTCTCTTTCTTTTCTTCAAAAACTTTCTTTTCTTCAAAAGAAAAATTAGACAGTTTTCTCTTTAGATCGACATTTTCACTGTCCAAACTTTTTTCTTTAATTTCTTTTAATTGAGCATGTAACTTTAAGTTCCACTTCACTCTCTTTTCTTCTCTTCTCTTTAAATCGGCATTTTCTTTTTGAAGAGTTGTTACTTTCTCTTGAAGATTCTCGATTTGATCGTGCAGACTTGAGTTGTCTTTCTTTGTTTCAAGATCTGCAATATAAACTTCAAGATCAGTTATTCTTTTAGTAAGTTTAGCATTTGAAGAAGAAATGTCTAAAATTTGTCGTTTCAGATCAACATTTTCTTCCTCCAATGCTTTATTTAAAATAGGAACTGAAGGATTTGAAATAGGAGTTGAAGAATTTGAAGCATTGTCTTTAACAGGAGTTTGTGATATTGGGATGTTTCTGTTAAAAGAACTTGTTGCAAAATTCCATTATTTGACTTAACAGGAACATGTGGTTCTGGAGGTGTTTTTGTTATAATAACTTGTTGCAACACTTCATTATTTGGTTTAACAGAAACGTGTAGTTTAGAAGGTGTTTCTGTTATAATAACTTGTTGCAACACTTCATTATTTGGTTTAACAGAAACGTGTGGTTTTGAATGTGTTTCTGCTATAATAACTTGTTGCAACACTTCATTATTTGGTTTAACAGAAACGTGTGGTTTAGAAGGTGTTTCTGTTATAATAACTTGTTGCAACATTTCATTTGTTGATTTAACAAAAACTTTTGCAATTGGAGGAATCTCCTTTATCAGAGTTTGCTTCAAATCTTCAACACTGATTTTAACAATAACTTGTTGTAAAACCATCTTGAATATTGCTAGAAATTGATCGTTCAGAAGATCAAGCAAAAAGTGTATGAAAATACACTATACAAAAAAATTTATATAAAAAATTTTCTTGAAAAGCTCTTACAGTGTATGAAATACACTATAGAAAAAATTTCCTCAAAATACTCTTTTTTTTTTCAAGATTTCGGATGAATAAGGATTCAAAATCAATGAATTCGAATGTAGTTAGATCCGAAATCAATGAATTCGGATGTAGAAGGATTCGAATTCAAGGAATTCTTATGCAGAAGGGTTCGAATTCAAGGAATTCGAATGCAGAAGGGTTCGAATTCAAGACTTGTAAAAATCAAGAACACTCCGAATTGTCCGAAATCAAGTAGAAAATCCCTTGAATGGTCCGAATTCCGTATGAACAATCCGAATTCCTCAAGAACAATCCGAATTCATCACTTCGAACCCGAAAATCACTGATTCTGCCATAACTCTTTCAATTCTTGATCAAATGAGATCAAACTTATATCGATTTTTTCGTAATCAAAATCCGCACACTTTTCTTGTTGATCACAACTCGCAATTCGATCGATTTATACGAATTATGATCCAAAACAGTGAACTGTGGGTTTTCGAACAAAAATCCAAGAATCGATCAAATAAGATGAATCTGTGCAGTAAATGATGATGATCCAAGAATTAAATGTGTTCAGGAATCAAATCCGAGTTCAGTGATGCCAAGAAACGATCCAAGAAATTAGAATCTAGAAAAACTCCATGTCTGAATGAAAAGTGTTCAGATGAACAGTGATGAGTGTAGGATCCGAATTCTTCAAATCAGTGCAAAAATTATTCAATTTGGTCTTTGATCTGCTTGAATCTCCTGTTTAGCTCTGATACCAAATGTGAAATCCCAAATCTAGCAATATGTAAAGAACAAATGTAGAGAGAATCTAGATAGCAAACTTCTCATCCATATATTGATCTCTGAAGTACAAATGACAAAATGCTAAAGAGGTTTCTCAAGGTCTCTAAAAGGTTACTAAAAGGTTACTAGCTAATGATCTAGACAAACCTATTTATACCCATAACATACAAGGTATAAAGGCAATTACAATACAGTATATACTAATACAGAACATTGACTTTATAGTAAATCCTGAATACAATAATGCTCTATCAAACTAAAGCAAGTTTCAAAAGCAAGCAAGTCTCATCAGTGACATCTCCTCTTCAACTTCTCTGTATGGATTTGTCTGACCTCGTTAATAAATAATCCATGGCTGGAAAGAAATACACACTAGTCATAGTAGATGAATTCTCTCGCTACACCTGGGTTATGTTTCTCCGTGCTAATAGTGACACCTCAGAAGAACTGATCTCATTTGTCAGGAAAATGGAAATTCTGAACAATATGATTGTTTGATCAATAAGGAGTGATCATGCGACTGAATTCAAAAACAGTTCCCTTGAGAACTTCTTCGAAAGTAACGGTATCTCTCACAACTTTTCCTCACTGAGAAGACCACAGCAGAACGGAGTCACTGAAAGAAGAAACAGAACGATCATTGAAGCTGCTCGATCTATGCTCAGCGATTCTCATCTTCCAACTTAATTCTGTGCAGAAGCTGTCAACAGTGCTTGTTTTACACAAAATAGGTCGCTGATCGACAAAAGATTCAACAAGGCTGCCTACGAACTTTTCCATGGAAGAAAACCATCTATCAACTTTCTTCACATCTTTGGTTGTCAGTGCTTCATCTTAAACAACAGAGATGCTCTTGGAAAGTTTGATCCCAAGGCTGACAGAGATGGTATATTTCTTGGATACTCTTCAGGGTCCAAATCATTCAGAGACTTCAACAAGAGAAGATAAACTCTAGAAGAAACAATCCATGTCACCTTTGACGAATCTCGTTCAGCGAACTCTAGACCTTCTACTGACAACGAAGAACAAAATCAATGGATGTCTTCTCATTTCGGAGATTCAGAATCCATTCCTAACCCTGACCTTCAAGTCTATAATCCAACCGCTGATGCTGATCCTATCATCATTCCCAGCATGCAGTCAAGTGAAGCTGAATCCTCATGGGTTTCAGGTGTTCCCATTAACACTATGCTTGTTTCTATACCCTCAACTTCAAATATCCCATCTACTTCTTAGCAATCAGTGAATGAAGTTTCTTATGAACCCCTGCCAATCTTGCCTGAATTACTTGAAGTAGCTGAAGCCTCTTCTTCAGCACCTCTAGAAGTTCACTCTGAGTCAGCAGTTCATGCCCTGGCTCAACGATGGACTATAAAACACCCCATTGATCAAATTCTTGGTGATCCAAACACATATGTTCAGACTCGACGAAGTTCAGGTAACATACATTTATTTGTTAACTTTATTTCTCTGATTGAACCAAAGAAAATAGATGATTCCCTCAGTGATCCAAACTAGGTCAGCGCTTTGCAAGAAGAGCTGACAGAATTCGAAAGAAACAAAGTTTGGAATCTTGTTCCAAGACCATCTAACAAGTCAGTGATAGGCACCAAGTGGGTCTATCGAAACAAGTTAGATGAACATGGAACTGTAACCCGCAACAAGGCTCGTCTAGTTGCTCAAGGATACAGACAAGAGGAAGGTATAGACTACGATGAAACGTTTGCCCCCTGTGGCAAGACTCGAAGCTATTCGTCTATTCCTTGCCTACGTTGTTCACAAAGACTTCAAGGTTTATCAAATGGATGTCAAGTCAGTGTTTCTCAATGGAAAGCTGAATGAAGAAGTCTATGTCGAACAACCTCCAAGATTCGCTGATCCTAAGCATCCAGGTTATGTCTATAAACTGGATAAGGCACTCTATGGTCTGAAACAAGCACCACGTGCATGGTGTGACACTTTTTCTTCCTTTCTCCTTACTGAAAAATTTGAACGTGGTAAAATTGATAACACTCTGTTTTTCAGGAAAGTAAAAGGTCATATCATTCTTGTTCAAATATATGTCGATGATATTATATTCGGTTCTACTAACCCTTCTCTATGTACTCGTTTCACTGAAAGAATGAAAACTGAATCTAAAATGAGTATGATGGGTGAACTGACTTACTTTCTTGGACTTCAAATCAAGCAGAATGATAAGGGTACGTTTACCCACCAAGGTAAGTATGTTAAAGATATGCTGAAAAAATTCGATTTAACTCAAAGCTCAGCTATGAAAACCCCTATGGCACCTCCACTGACACTTAACAAAGATCCTTCAGGGAAGCCTGTTAATGTCACTGCCTTTAGAAGGACGATCGGCTCTCTTCTTTATCTTACAGCGAGTCATCCTGATATTATGTATGCTACTTGTTTATGTGCACGATATCAATCTGAACCCAAAGAATCACATCTGATCGCTGTAAAGCGAATTTTCAGATATTTGAAGGGTACACCCAACCTATGTCTTTGGTATCCCAAAGACTCAGGGTTCGATCAAACTGCCTATTCAGATAGTGATTTTGCAGGTTGCAAACTAAATAGAAAAACCACAAGAGGCTGTCAGCTCCTGGGTGGAAAACTGGTGAGTTAGATAAGCAAGAAGCAAAATTCAGTGTCCACCTTCACCGCTGAAGCTGAGTATGTAGTCACTGGAAGCTGTTGTGCTCAGGTCTTATGGATGAGAAATCAGCTATTAGACTATGCCCTTCAGCTCTCCAAAATTCCAATCTATTGCGACAGAACCAGTGCCATCGCTATAGCAAATAATCCAGTGCTACACTCAAATACCAAACACATCGAAATCAAGTATCATTTTATCAGAGATCATGTGATGAATGGTGATATTGAACTTCATTTTATCCCTACTGACATTCATCTAGCTGATCTTCTTACCAAACCTCTAGATGAGTTAAGGTTCAACTTTCTCGTTACTGAGCTTGGAATGCTGGACCTTGAAGAATAAATCTTCGGTGGTTAGCATTATGTCGGTAATAAAAGAAATTATATATCTCTATTCATCATCTTATCTATGAACAAAATATTAACTGATACCAAGGTATGTTTCTCTATTCCCAAACGCTGAAGTTTACTTGAGTATGTTGTTTTTCAAAATAAATTGTTCGCTGATATTTTATTCAGTAACCCTTTGAAATACAAATCCATCACTAATACTTTCTTTTTCAGCGATTATTCATTTAAAATTGTCCCTGAACCAGTCAGGGAAGTGTTTTGAAAATGAAATGACAGTTTTATGTGACGTCATCAAACGGATAAACCCTAGCACGACTTTTCGTCTGACACGTTCGCCCGTTTCAAATACTTGTCCAATAAGCTTCGTGGGACGTGTCATGTGTTATGATGAGTATTTTTTCCCGCTCATTACTTTCTCTCTCTACTCTCACTATATAAACACTTCTTATTTATATTTTTTCCTTTTACGCTCTTTAAATCTCTAAAAGCAGAAAGAATTCCCTAAGCAAAATTTGTTCTTGGATTATTGTTTAACCCTGATTCTCGAATCTTCAAACGATCTTCAAACAGGTTCTTACATTTAATCCATTTCTCTTCTTAAAATCTTTTCCAAAACTTGTTTTTGATCATATTTCTTGTTGTAAAAGGATCAAAACCACCTTTCTTCACATAAGATCATCTTCTTCGCGATCTTATGACCTAAAACTTGAAATATAGTTTTTCTTTTAAGTTTATAATAAAAATCTTAAACTTAAAACATGCATGCGTTTTTCCAGAATCCCTTTCCATAAAAGGAAACCGGAAAACCTTGTTTTTCACTAGTTTTTAAACTCTTCTTAAAACTACAAAACCCTATTTTACTTTTTCTTTCCTAAACAATAAACTGTAAAACCCAAAAAAAACCCTGAAAACCCCTTATTTTGGACAATATTTCCATTTTAAGAAGTTTCTTCATTTTTCTTCTACATTTTTTATTACACATAAATGGCATCTTCCAACATCGCTGATAACACTGCCACTACCACTGCTGTCATGACTATAGCTGAAAACCTCAAGTGTGAGCTGAAGTTGTCCTTGCCACCACCAATCCCTATGCTTTGCTGGAATTCCCCAAGAAGAAGACCATCCCACATCTAACTGACGCCGTGAACTTCATCAAAACTTTCCCCCTAGCCACTGCAATAACTATCGCACCCCCTGCTCATCACCACCTTTTGCAGCAATTCTGGTACACTGCACACAGTACCGCTTCCACCTCCAAGAAGACTGGCAAAGAGTACTCAGTTATCCGATTTCAAACCGAGTTGGGTCGAGGAATAATATCCCCCACAGCAATCCGATCGGCCCTCAACCTTCCTAGAAGCAACAAGATAAATCCTTTTGTCCCTCTAATCGACCCCAACACCACTGAAGGTGAAGCTGAAATAATCGCCTTCCTTGACCTGATGAAGTACTCTTAGGATAAGACCAGGAGCAATGAGGACGACAAGAAACTCACCAAGGTCCTAAAAAACAAGATGCACACTGAGATAAACTTCATCTTTGCTCACGTCATAAGCTGCATGACGGCAAAGACGGGATCCACGGATCAAGCCTCAAAGACTCAGGTCACGATGACCTATTCTCTGCTGAAAGGGCTGAACGTCGACTACGCCCGTATCATCTTTGAAGACCTGATAGATCGGGTCGAGAAGCCTGAGAGATCCTCCATTGTTCCTTACCCACGATTCATCAGCGCCATTCTCAATATGCTTCTGGGGGAGAACAACCCAAAGAAGGGCGACAATTCCCCTCAGAAAACAGTGTGATGCTTCCCCTCAAGTGATGAACATAATGATGTTGCTCCCCCTCAGAATGTGCACAATGTGTGATTTGAAGTGCACACGAGAATGCCGACACACACTACAAAACTTTTCTGGCAGTTGTAAAAAAAATTGTGTGTGACACTCCCCCTCAACAATAGAATGAACTTACCTGATAGCTGATCATGCTCCCCCTAAACACATGAACAGCTCGTGAAAACATAGCTATAGACAAACGTCACGTCTTTGCAATATTGTTCCTTGTAGATCGTGAGCAGCTCCCTCCTTCTGGTCATGTGTGTGGAGCATCCAGTGTCTAAGTACCACACATGACCGTCCTGCAAAACTAAATTAGCGGATTTTCGGTACCCATATTTGCATGGGTCCTGGAGGGTTAGGTTTGACACCTCTCCGAGGAACTTGCTTTGAAACAGGGTGCCCCTTGGGTGTAGGATTTACACCTTTTGGAGGAGCTTGTTTCGGCGCAGGTTGCCTCTTGGGTGTCGGATTAACTGCAATAGGGGTAACCCGTTTTGAAGTGGGTTTCCTATCTCGTTGTGGTTTAACCTCTGATTGGGAACCCCATTGAAAATGGTGTTTCTTTTTGTTTTTACGGGGTTTGCGTTTGGGTGTATGATTGTATATGTGATATGACCCAAACCAATCATTATTATTAATATCATCAAAGTCAGTCCAACCACAACTAGAACAACACAAACAATCATGCGATAATTGAATCAATTGCTGAATGGAATAAATTTTCATCGGAAAATTAACATCTCGTTTAATAAAATCATTCCTATGATTCCAAGCACAATCGTTTTTGTTCATTCTAGGGAAAAAATAGTATTGAAAGACTTTGATGCAGCATCCTTGACAGGTTCTTTAACTAGCTACTTTGGTTTCTCTTGTTCAGCGCGACCGGGTTTATTTGAAACACCATGGACAGCATGGTCATTGGCTTTTGAGGAAGCAGAGTCTTTGGTAGGCAATCTCTCGGTCTTTTGCCTCGGCTGTGATTGTTTTTGAGTAACAGGTTTAGATTTAGAAATCTTAATCACAGCTGGGGGATTTGTATTAGAACAATCACCATTTAGAAAATTGACCGTTCGATTGACTACTGGTGACAAAAAATCAGTATGACTCGGAAGAGGTTTGTCGAAGGGGAACGACTCAAACTCTTCATCAGAATTGCCTTCGGAGTTCATGTATTCAGAAAAATTGACTTTCGGAATTACGGGACTTGGATCAGTCGAGGAAGGCGAGGAACACTTTGTGCTTGTGTGTTTTGGGGAATTTGGTGCAGAAGCTAAGAAAAAATCTGAGTTCAAATTCCTTAAAACACTCTCGTCTTGAGAATCTTTATCGTCTTGTGTTGAAGAGGTTTTTCTTATGAAACCTTCACACGAAGACATGTCCGATGAGTTGGAGGAAGAATCGGGTGAAATATGCTTTTCAGATTGGAGTTGGTCAATCTGCTCTTGGAGCTGACCATTTCTCGTATACTCTTGCATCGCATTTGTTGCCAAGACAGCCAGTTTCGATGTGAGCTTAGTGATTTCACACCGAAGGATTTCATGTCCTTCATCAGACACAACTTCGGTTTTGACAGATTTTTGATTCTCAGGTTTCGTGATTAGCGCTTGTTTTTCCTTTTAAAAATAGGACCTTTCTTTCTCGAGTGACTCCTCCAACTCGACTATCTTTTCTTCCAAGATGAGATGGGGAACATAGAGTTTGAACTCATCCGTCTCAGTCTTGGTTTCGGTTGCTTGGACCTCATCCTTCTTGGAGGAATCCTTGGGCGTTACAACCTTATAGCAATCGAAGTAGTCATTCGAGAGGTACTTCTTATATTTCTGATAGGAATAATTTAAAGGTCCATAACAAAATGGAAGTTGCATTTTGGATGTGCGTGTGCGCTTGTATTCCTCAGTTTCCTCTTCCTTTTCAGGTTCAAGAGGACCAGTCCATTTAATTGCATATTCCGGATACTCTTTGGCTATTCCAAGACAAGCAAAGTCATACAATATGGGTCTTTTGGATATACCCTTTTTTCAAATAATGTGGGTTATCATATCCAATTCCCCATTCTTTTTTAAAGTACGTGAACTCCTTGGATTTATTCATATGGATAGTTTGATCAGTTTGACCTCATTTATGGAGTTTGGTTTCAAGATCAATAATTTTAGCGACAAATTCCTTGTGCTGAATTTGGAGAGTGGAACATTGATAAACAATTTCTGCTTTCTCATTCATACATTGATCAAACTGATCCGGTGGGTTACTTACCGGGTAAGTGTCCGGAAAGCCTCAACTTGAAAAAACAAATGAAAGATTTTCTGCTCCCCCTCAACCCCAGCACGGATATTATCCTGCTCCCCCCTCAAAACATACATGGGGATTGACTTGCTCCCCCTCGGAGTGAGAGTGTTATTTACTTGGGAGACATCAACACAAGGAAAAAACATTTAGACTTTTAAGAAAACAGTGTGACGCTTCCCCTCAAGTGATGAACATAATGATGTTGCTCCCCCTCAGAATGTGCACAATGTGTGATTTGAAGTGCACACGAGAATGCCGACACACACTACAAAACTTTTCTGGCAGTTGTAAAAAAAATTGTGTGTGACACTCCCCCTCAACAGTAGAATGAACTTACCTGATAGCTGATCATGCTCCCCTTAAACACATGAGCAGCTCGTGAAAACACAGGTATAGACAAACCTCGCGTCTTTGAAATATTGTTCCTTGTAGATCGTGAGCAGCTCCCTCCTTCCGGTCATGTGTGTGGAGCATCCAGTGTCTAAGTACCACACATGACCGTCCTGCAAAACTAAATTAGCGGATTTTCGGTACCCATATTTGCATGGGTCCTGGAGGGTTAGGTTGACACCTCTCGGAGGAACTTGCTTTGAAACAGGGTGCCCCTTGGTGTAGGATTTTCACCTTTTGGAGAAGCTTGTTTCGACGCAGGTTGCCTCTTGGGTGTCGGATTAACCGCAGTAGGGGTAACCCGTTTTGAAGTGGGTTTCCTATCTCGCTGTGGTTTAACCTCTGATTGGGAACCCCGTTGAAAATGGTGTTTCTTTTTGTTTTTACGGGGCTTGCGTTTGGGTGTATGATTATATATGTGATATGACCCAAACCAATCATTATTATTAATATCATCAAAGTCGTTCCAACCACAACTAGAACAACACAAACAATCATACGATAATTGAATCAATTGCTGAATGGAATAAATTTTCATCGGAAATTTAACATCTCGTTTAATAAAATCATTCCTATGATTCCAAGCACAATCGTTTTTGTTCATTCTAGGGGAAAAACAGTATTGAAAGACTTTGATGCAGCATCCTTGACAGGTTCCTTAACTAGCCACTTTGGTTTCTCTTGTTTAGCGCGACCGGGTTTATTTGAAACACCATGGCAAGCATGGTCAGTGGCTTTTGGGAAGCAGAGTCTTTGGCAGGCAATCTCTCGGTCTTTTGCCTCGGCTGTGATTGTTTTTGAGTAACAGGTTTAGATTTATAAATCTTAATCACAGCTGGGGGCTTTGTATTAGAACAATCACCCTTTAGAAAATTGACCGTTCGATTGACTACTGGTGATGAAAAATCAGTATGACTCGAAAGAGGTTTGTCGAAGGGGAACGACTCAAACTCTTCATTAGAATTGCCTTCGGAGTTCATGTATTCAGAAAAATTGACTTTCGAAATTACGTGACTTGGATCGGTCGAGGAAGGCGAGGAACACTTTGTGCTTGTGTGTTTTGGGGAATTTGGTGCGGAAGCTAAGAAAAAATCAGAGTTCAAATTCCTTAAAACACTCTCGTCTTGAGAATCTTTATCGTCTTGTGTTGAAGAGGTTTTGCTTATGAAAGCTTTACACGAAGACATGTCCGATGAGTTGGAGGAAGAATCGGGTGAAATATGCTTTTCAGATTGGAGTTGGTCAATCTGCTCTTGGAGCTGACCATTTCTCGTATACTCTTGCATCGCATTTGTTGCCAAGACAGCCAGTTTCGATGTGAGCTTAGTGATTTCACACCGAAGGATTTCCTGTCCTTCATCAGACACAACTTCGGTTTTGACAGATTTTCGATTCTCAGGTTCCGTGATTAGCGCTTGTTTTTCCTTTTAAAAATAGGACCTTTCTTTCTCGAGTGACTCCTCCAACTCGACTATCTTTGCTTCCAAGATGAGAGGGGGAACATAGAGTTTGAACTCATCCGTCTCAGTCTTGGTTTCAGTTGCTTGGACCTCATCCTTCTTGGAGGAATCCTTGGGCGTTACAACCTTATAGCAATCGAAGTAGTCATTCGAGAGGTACTTCTTATATTTCTGATAGGAATAATTTAAAGGTCCATAACAAAATGGAAGTTGCATTTTGGATGTGCATGTGCGCTTGTATTCCTCAGTTTCCTCTTCCTTTTCAGGTTCAAGAGGACCAGTCCATTTAATTGCATATTCCGGATACTCTTTGGCTATTCCAAGACAAGAAAAGTCATACAATATGGGTCTTTTGGATATACCCTTTTTTCAAATAATGTGGGTTATCATATCCAATTCCCCATTCTTTTTTAAAGTACGTGAACTCCTTGGATTTATTCATATGGATAGTTTGATCAGTTTGACCTCATTTATGGAGTTTGGTTTCAAGATCAATAATTTTAGCGACAAATTCCTTGTGCTGAATTTGGAGAGTGGAACATTGATAAACAATTTCTGCTTTCTCATTCATACACTGATCAAACTGATCCGGTGGGTTACTTACCGGGTAAGTGTCCGGAAAGCCTCAACTTGAAAAAACAAATGAAATATTTTTTTCTCCCCCTCAACCCCAACACGAATATTATCCTGCTCCCCCCTCAAAACATACATGGGGAGTGAGAGTGTTATTTACTTGGGAGACATCAACACAAGGAAAAAACATTTAGACTTTTAAGAAAACAGTGTGACGCTTCCCCTCAAGTGATGAACATAATGATGTTGCTCCCCCTCAGAATGTGCACAATGTGTGATTTGAAGTGCACACGAGAACTCCGACACACACTACAAAACTTTTCTGGCAGTTGTAAAAAAAATTGTGTGTGACACTCCCCCTCAACAGTAGAATGAACTTACCTGATAGCTGATCATGCTCCCCTTAAACACATGAGCAGCTCGTGAAAACACAGGTATAGACAAACCTCACGTCTTTGCAATATTGTTCCTTGTAGACCGTGAGCAGCTCCCTCCTTCCGGTCATGTATGTGGAGCATCCAGTGTCTAAGTACCACACATGACCGTCCTGCAAAACTAAATTAGCGGATTTTCCGTACCCATATTTGCATGGGTCCTGGAGGGTTAGGTTGACACCTCTCGGAGGAACTTGCTTTGAAACAAGGTGCCCCTTGGTGTAGGATTTTCACCTTTTGGAGGAGCTTGTTTCGGCGCAGGTTGCCTCTTGGGTGTCGGATTAACCGCAGTAGGGGTAACCCGTTTTGAAGTGGGTTTCCTATCTCTCTGTGGTTTAACCTCTGATTGGGAACCCCGTTGAAAATGGTGTTTCTTTTTGTTTTTACGGGGTTTGCGTTTGGGTGTATGATTATATATGTGATATGACCCAAACCAATCATTATTATTAATATCATCAAAGTCGTTCCAACCACAACTAGAACAACACAAACAACCATACGATAATTGAATCAATTGCTGAATGGAATAAATTTTCATCGGAAAATTAACATCTCGTTTAATAAAATCATTCCTATGATTCCAAGCACAATCGTTTTTGTTCATTCTAGGGGAAAAAACAGTATTGAAAGACTTTGATGCAGCATCCTTGACAGGTTCCTTAACTAGCCACTTTGGTTTCTCTTGTTTAGCGCGACCGGGTTTATTTGAAATACTATGGCAAGCATGGTCAGTGGCTTTTGAGGAAGCAGAGTCTTTGGCAGGAAATCTCTCGGTCTATTGCCTCGGCTGTGATTGTTTTTGGGTAACAGGTTTAGATTTAGAAATCTTAATCACAGCTGGGGGCTTTGTATTAGAACAATCACCCTTTAGAAAATTGACCGTTCGATTGACTACTGGTGACGAAAAATCAGTATGACTCGGAAGAGGTTTGTCGAATGGGAACGACTCAAACTCTTCATTAGAATTGCCTTCGGAGTTCATGTATTCAGAAAAATTGACTTTCGAAATTACGTGACTTGGATCGGTCGAGGAAGGCGAGGAACACTTTGTGCTTGTGTGTTTTGGGGAATTTGGTGCGGAAGCTAAGAAAAAATCAGAGTTCAAATTCCTTAAAACACTCTCGTCTTGATAATCTTTATCGTCTTGTGTTGAAGAGGTTTTGCTTATGAAAGCTTTACACGAAGACATGTCCGATGAGTTGGAGGAAGAATCGGGTGAAATATGCTTTTCAGATTGGAGTTGGTCAATCTGCTCTTGGAGCTGACCATTTCTCGTATACTCTTGCATCGCATCTGTTGCCAAAACAGCCAGTTTTGATGTGAGCTTAGTGATTTCACACCAAAGGATTTCCTGTCCTTCATCAGACACAACTTCGGTTTTGACAGATTTTCGATTCTCAAGTTCCGTTATTAGCGCTTGTTTTTCCTTTTAAAAATAGGACCTTTCTTTCTCGAGTGACTCCTCCAACTCGACTATCTTTGCTTCCAAGATGAGAGGGGGAACATAGAGTTTGAACTCATCCGTCTCAGTCTTGGTTTTGGTTGCTTGGACCTCATCCTTCTTGGAGGAATCCTTGGGCGTTACAACCTTATAGCAATCGAAGTTGTCATTCGAGAGGTACTTCTTATATTTCTGATAGGAATAATTTAAAGGTCCATAACAAAATGGAAGTTGCATTTTGGATGTGCGTGTGCGCTTGTATTCCTCAATTTCCTCTTCCTTTTCAGGTTCAAGAGGACTAGTCCATTTAATTGCATATTCCGGATACTCTTTGGCTATTCCAAGACAAGCAAAGTCATACAATATGGGTCTTTTGGATATACCCTTTTTTCAAATAATGTTGGTTATCATATCCAATTCCCCATTCTTTGTTAAAGTACGTGAACTCCTTGGGTTTATTCATGTGGATAGTTTGATCAGTTTGACCTCATTTATGAGGTTTGGTTTCAAGATCAATAGTTTTAGCGACAAATTACTTGTGCTGAATTTGGAGAGTGGAACATTGATAAACAATTTCTGCTTTCTCATTCATACACTGATCAAACTGATCTGGTGGGTTACTTACCGGGTAAGTGTCCGGAAAGCCTCAACTTGACAAAACAAATGAAAGATTTTCTGCTCCCCCTCAACCCCAGCACGGATATTATCCTGCTCCCCCTCAAAACATACATGGGGATTGACTTGCTCCCCCTCGGAGTGAGAGTGTTATTTACTTGGGAGACATCAACACAAGGAAAAAACATTTAGACTTTTAAGAAAACAGTGTGATGCTTCCCCTCAAGTGATGAACATAATGATGTTGCTCCCCCTCAGAATGTGCACAAGGTGTGATTTGAAGTGCACACGAGAATGCCGACACACACTACAAAACTTTTCTGGCAGTTGTAAAAAAAATTGTGTGTGACACTCCCCCTCAACAGTAGAATGAACTTACCTGATAGCTGATCATGCTCCCCTTAAACACATGAGCAGCTCGTGAAAACACAGGTATAGACAAACCTCACGTCTTTGCATTATTGTTCCTTGTAGATCGTGAACAGCTCCCTCCTTCCGGTCATGTGTGTCGAGCATCCAGTGTCTAAGTACCACACATGACCGTCCTGCAAAACTAAATTAGCGGATTTTCGGTACCCATATTTGCATGGGTCCTGGAGGGTTAGGTTTGACACCTCTCGGAGGAACTTGCTTTGAAACAGGGTGCCCCTTGGGTGTAGGATTTACACCTTTTGGAGGAGCTTGTTTCAGCGCAGGTTGCCTCTTGGGTGTCGGATTAACCGCAGTAGGGGTAACCCGTTTTGAAGTGGGTTTCCTATCTCGCTGTGGTTTAACATCTGATTGGGAACCCTGTTGAAAATGGTGTTTCTTTTTGTTTTTACGGGGTTTGCGTTTGGGTGTATGAATATATATGTGATATGACCCAAACCAATCATTATTATTAATATCATCAAAGTCATTCCAACCACAACTAGAACAACACAAACAATCATGCGATAATTGAATTAATTGCTGAATGGAATAAACTTTCATCGGAAAATCAACATCTCGTTTAATAAAAGCATTCATATGATTCCAAGCACAATCGTTTTTGTTCATTCTAGGGAAAAAAACAGTATTGAAAGACTTTGATGCAGCATCCTTGACAGGTTCCTTAACTAGCCACTTTGGTTTCTCTTGTTTAGCGCGACCGGGTTTATTTGAAACACTATGGACAGCATGGTCAGTGGCTTTTGAGGAAGCAGAGTCTTTGGCAGGCAATCTCTCGGTCTTTTGCCTCGGCTGTGATTGTTTTTGAGTAACAGGTTTAGATTTAGAAATCTTAATCACAGCTGGGGGCTTTGTATTAGAACAATCACCCTTTAGAAAATAGACCGTTCGATTGACTACTGGTGACAAAAAATCAGTATGACTCGAAAGAGGTTTGTCGAAGGGGAACGACTCAAACTCTTCATCAGAATTGCCTTCGGAGTTCATGTATTCGGAAAAATTGACTTTCGGAATTACGGGACTTGGATCGGTCAAGGAAGGCGAGGAACACTTTGTGCTTGTGTGTTTTGGGGAATTTGGTGTGGAAGCTAAGAAAAAATCAGAGTTTAAATTCCTTAAAACACTCTCGTCTTGAGAATCTTTATCGTCTTGTGTTGAAGAGGTTTTGCTTATGAAAGCTTTACACGAAGACATGTCCGATGAGTTGGAGGAAGAATCGTGTGAAATATGCTTTTCAGATTGGAGTTGGTCAATCTGCTCTTGGAGCTGACCATTTCTCATATACTCTTGCATCGCATCTGTTGCTAAGACAGCCAGTTTTGATGTGAGCCTAGTGATTTCACACCGAAGGATTTCCTGTCCTTCATCAGACACAACTTCGGTTTTGACAGATTTTCGATTCTCAAGTTCCGTGATTAGCGCTTGTTTTTCCTTTTAAAAATAGGACCTTTTGATAAATCCCAAATCTAGCACAAAGTAATGAACAAGTGTAGAGAGAATCTAGAGAGCAATCTTGTCATCCATATATTGATTTCAAAGTGTAAAATGACAAATGCTTCAAGTTGTTTTCCAAAATAACAAAGGAACTCCTTTATATAGTAGGACATGACAAGCCCATGCCTCTACAAAGGAGAAACAGTACAAGATATTAATACTGTCTTGATAGCTACAAAAATGCCCTAACAATCTCCCCCTTAGCTATCAAGGCAGAAAGGGTCTTCTTCTACTTCGAAACCCAAGATGCGTTTCAATCCTTCGCATAGCCATTCTGAAGCTCAATTTTTCATCTATCTCTTCAATGGCTCTTGACAAAACCCTTCTAGGTCTTGAAGACATCCAATTAACTTTTCGTTCAGCATCATGTCTTTTGAGCTTTTCGACTAACTGAAGTCTTACAATTTTAAGCGTACCATCAGAATATTTTTCCAACTCATTAAACCGAATGAATATCTTGTTTGCACCATTACTGAACACAACACCAAACTCTGGTTCTCCAATCACACAATATAAAGGCATCCTCATCAATCCAGTCAATTCTTGATTTGGTCTTAACAGATTTATTCTTGGTTGATAGCTTTCCACACCCATCTGCAAATCATGACACTGTGTGAATAAAACGTGTCTTCTCAGAAATCTCTTAATGGCATTCAAAGCAAGAGTTACGTTTTCCCTTCTGATCTGAAGATCTCTGAAATGATGATACAAGAACTCAAAATCTTCCATGGTTAAATGACAGAAATCAGCTTCAGTAAATCTATAATCTCTGCAATCTTGCCTTTGAACAAGAAACTCTGGATACCACAACTTGTAATACAGTCTAGCTGTTACCTCCTTTATAGACACAATCAACTTCTTGCTCCTCACCTCTCTTTTCTTTTGACACTTGTCCCTTAGAAAGTACATATATTCGAACTTGTATTCGGCTGTTTGATCTGTAATACCCAACACAGCGTAGGGATTCAAAGTTCTGATTCTGTGCACAAACAGTCTTCTTTCTTCTTCTTCTAGGAAAGGTGTTCTCAAATACAAAGTTCTTTGTCGTTGTTCAAGTTCAGTCAATTTTCTGCTCCGTGAGGATGAAGGACCAGGTTGATTAGCAGGATTAGAAGGACCAGCTTCATCATGACTATGAATGATAGGAGGTATTGAAGATGTAGTGGATTGAGGATCAGTCTCTTCGGATTTTGGCTCTTTAGATAATGGATCATGAGAATGATGTGGTTCAGATACAGGTATAGTGGTTTGAGTTGAAGTAGATTGGTTAAGGTTGATGGTTATAGGTGTAACAGAAGGTTGTTCTGACATCAAAGTGGTTGAGATATGTTCGGGTGAGTGTACAGGGCTAAAGATTATTTCTTCAGGAGTTTGTGGCCCATATATCTCTGACAAAATATCAACCTCTTCTTCATTAAATCAAACACCTTGATCTTCTGGTTCATAAGTAAATACCAAAAGTGGTTCTTCTTCCTCCTTAACTTTCCAATACCGATCATACGCTCTTGCACTTTCATCAGTTTCTTCATCATCAGAACTAATTTCAATCAACTCCACAGATTGCACGAATCGATCAACCACTTCTCTTATCTCCTTCTCATTTACCTCAGGCTTTTCAACCGTTGGTTCTATATTCGGATCAACATATAACACGATCTGTTTTCCGCTTTGATCACCCATAGCACCTGATTCAAACATCTTAGATATTTCAGCAACAGTCGGATTCTTTTTCTGACCTTGAGAGCTTTCTGACTCAGCTCTTCTCTTCTTACTCATCTCCCCCTCATGATCATGATCATCGGGATCCTGATCATGTCTTCTTTTAGTACTCTGAGCTTGAGTCTTACACGACTGTTCCATTAATGCTTTCAACTCAACAATTGACTGCTTCATATCACTTAAAGATTTCACAACTTCAGACTTGAAAGTAGATAACTCTTTGGATAATGCTTGAAACTGTGTGGGTGTAACTGAAGGTGTAGGTGGAAGTGGATTTGGAGTAGATTGGAAATTCTGAAGTAGAGATAACAAGGTTTTACTTTGCTGATCTTCAGGACTCATAGACATCAGTTTGGCATAGAATAAATCCCTTAATTCATCAACACTTTGATCCACTGGTGGTTGTTGCATAGGAGAAGACTGAGGTACTCGAGGCGGAGCCAGATAGATTTCTGGACGTGGACGTACAGCTGGCTCATAAGTCATCGGTTCTTTTCCCTTCAACTGATTCTTCACACCTTGTAACTCCCGGATGAACATAGTTTCAATGTCCTTTAGGGCGCCATCGAAGTTTTCCCTTGTCACAAAGACGGGTAAAGTAACACCGGCACCACTTAGGTTTGCCGTTGACACAACAGTTGTTGCAACTGTGTGACCTACACTCAGTGTTGGCATAGTGTTAGCACTGGTAGGATTTCCACTCTGTCCTTGTAGTCCTGTAAAAGAATCTACTCTGAGTGTTCCGGATGAGTCACGAAGACGCGCATCAGATGTTCCTGAAAGTGTCCTATTCAAAGAATCAAATATATTAGGAACAGGCACTAGACTCGAACTTTGTGCAGGAAAGAAGGTCGAGGACTGGGGAGGAAGTCGCTCTGTTTCAATATCCGGAATCTCCGAACGAGATCCAAATAGTGTTTGTGCTAAAACCCCGTGAGAAAATGAGACAGTTTCTTGTGAAGAAGAAGCTGAATAGCTGGCAGAGGTGTGCAATTGCGTTACTGGGCGAGTAACGACTTGTTCAACACCTAATCCCAACAAATGAGATCTGGTGGTGGATGTGGCTGCCCTTCTGGAATAGACAGTTTGGATATCTTTCACACTCTCCATATTCTTTTCTTCAGTTTCTCTCACAGTCTCACATATATTTTCAACTGATACTCCCTCGGGTCTCCTTATGCCTTCCGTTCCGTCACTAACTTGAGTCGACATTAAAGGCATGTCATCAAAGTTTAAGCTTTCCACATTAATATTATCTGACATATTCAATTGTGGAAATTCAAAGATATCAGAAACGTTACCAAACCAGTTTTCTTCAGTAGTAGCATCAGCACCAATATTTCCAGCATTCCCTTGATCATCATCATTATCATCGTTGTCATCTTCATCACCATCACGATGTTCCTCCGCTGAATCAGACGCATTATCAGACTCTGTACTATCACTAGAGTACTCAACTAAAGGAGGATCCCCAATGTGTTTAGGAATTTCTCCCTCAGAATCGTGTTGTACAAGATCATCTGTATGTGTGTCCTCGGACGATGACCCTGTATCTTCAAATACAGATGTATGATCCCCACTAGTTCCCCTCTCGGTGTTTTCCCTCGACTCTCCCTGTTCAGTAGCCCGTGCATCCTGAACACTCACCGACTCCTCTCGCCTAGGGGTTGAGTCTGGGGTAGGTCCCTCCGGTTCTGGCTGGACCATAGACTCTCTATACTCGATAATGCACTCAACGTCCTGATCCGCGTATCGAAGAAATCCTTCAGGTAACGGCATCTCATAATCAAATTCAGTTTTACGAAACTGAAGATACTGCATAGCTTTCTCGGGCACAGAAGGATGATTTGCTCGTCTTGGAATTTCTCTGTTAGAACGAAGCATGCTATGAATGATAATCTGAAGAAACCTCATATATGGAACATAAGGCTTTCCCTTGTTTTGTCGGCGAAGATCTATCTTCTCATTCAGTTCATGCCAGAAAATAGCTGCATAATCTACATGAAGATCATACACTACTGCATGAAATAGCTTCAGAAATCCGATGCTGGCACTGTCTGTTCCGGCATGTTTAGCAGATAAGCATCTATTAATAATGGAGAAGATTGTATAGTATAACGGTGGTAGGTTCGCCTTATGGAATTCCTTCACCCGAGTTAAGTTTCCAGTGTATCCCATAGCACGTATTCCTTCAAACGTTTCTTCTTCAGATGGAAAAGGATCAAACTCAGTCTTTCCTTCTCGTGAATCAGGTTCAGGTAGCCTCAGAATCATTCTTAGTCTTTGGAAATCAAGCTTTGTGATGAAGTTGTCTATTTGGAATACAAAAATTGGTCTTCCATCTTCCATAGTTGTTGTTATTGTCTTCCATGCTTGCTGTAAATATAGCATAGGCACAACGACAGTATTCGTTAATGCGTATGCTAACGGATGATTCCTGAGCACTTCCTTTATCACTGGATGAATGTTGATGTGATCAAAATCAATGTGATGATTGTTGGGAATGATCGCAATATAGTTGATCGGATGAATGATAGCATTATCTGGATGAATTCCGGCTTGGGATTGATGTACTGATCGTGTTGACGGTAAAGGTACATCGTGTGTCGGTTCGGGAAGACTTGGAATATGATCATCAAAGCCTTGAATGTGACTTTGTTCTTCTTGATTAACCATTTTACCTGTTGATAATAGTTCTTACAGAATTAGTCTTTGAAAAAAATTTGAAAGAAAAATATTTTCTAAGTATAGAATTCGAATCATAGTGCATTCGAATTCATGATTTGTCTTTGAATATCAATTCGAATCCACAAGGGTTCGAATTCATCCAATTCGAATCCACAAGGGTTCGAATTCATCCAATTCGAATCCACAAGGGTTCGATTTCATCCAATTCGAATCCATAAGGTTTCGAATTCATCCAATTCGAATCCATAAGGGTTCGAATCCATCCAATTCGAATCCATAAGGGTTCGAATTCATTCAATTCGAATCCACAAGGGTTCGAATTCATCCAATTCGAATCCATAAGGGTTCAAATTCATCCAATTCGAATCCAAAGGCATTCGAATTCAACAGTTGAGCCCTAATTCAGATTATAACATGTGAATTCGAATCTAAAGGAATTCGAATCTAAAGGCATTCGAATTCAACACTTGAGCCCTAATTCAGATTATAACATGTGAATTCGAATCTAAAAGAATTCGAATCTAAAGGCATTCGAATTCAACACTTGAGCCCTAATTCAAATTATGACATATGAATTCGAATCTAAAGGCATTCTTTCTTAACATGTTTCATGAATTCGAAACAAGAACGATTCGAAATCATGTTCGAATTCAACAATGTTCATGAATTCGAATCAGGTATGGTTCGAATTCATGTTCATATGAGCACGATGATGAACAGTAAACTTTTTTATTTTACAGATTAGCATAGTAAATGTTTACAATCAAACAAACCATTCGTATAGAATGATTCGTATTACATTTTCGAATCTGATAAGAGTAATTTCGATAGAAATGTTTACCTGATGAGGATGAATCAAGCAGATGAAGGATCGATAAAATGGAAGATGAACAGTGTTCTCTTGAGAGTGTTTGAAACAATACCAAATAGGGAAAAGTGGGAAATAAGGTTTCGAACCCTATTTATACTCAAAAAAAATTTGTACACTTGGCACACATTAGAGTACCCCACTTGGCAATCAGTTAAAAATGCATGTTTCAAAACATTAGATATGGCACTGTTCATCTGAACAATTTACATAAACAAATATGTAAAAAATTCAAAAAGAGTTCGAATCAGATAAAGTTGTACAACAATTGATATTGATCTCATTGAATTCGAATCCTTAAGGGTCCGAATTCATTGAATTCGAATCCATAAGGGTCCGAATTCATTGAATTCGAATCCTTAAGGGTTCGAATTCTTTGAATTCGAATCCTTAAAGGTCCGAATTCATTGAATTCGAATCCTTAAGAGTCCGAATTCATTGAATTCGAATCCTTAAGTGTTCGAACTCTTTGAATTCGAATCCTTAAAGGTCCGAATTCATTGAATTCGAATCCTTAAAGGTCCGAATTCATTGAATTCGAATCCTTAAGAGTCCGAATTCATTGAATTCGAATCCTTAAGTGTTCGAATTCTTTGAATTCGAATCCTTAAAGGTTCCGAATTCATTGAATTCGAATCCTTAAGAGTCCGAATTCATTGAATTCGAATCCTTAAGAGTCCGAATTCATTGAATTCGAATCCTTAAGTGTTCGAATTCTTTGAATTCGAATCCTTAAAGGTTCCGAATTCATTGAATTCGAATCCTTAAGAGTCCGAATTCATTGAATTCGAATCCTTAAGAGTCCGAATTCATTGAATTCGAATCCTTAAGTGTTCGAATTCTTTGAATTCGAATCCTTCAGAGATCGAATTCTTCAAATATTTGCATGAAAATTTACAACTTTTTCTGAAAAGTCCAACAACTGTTCTAAAATTCTCACATCAGATAAAACTTTGTAAGCTCTCAGATACAGATAACACTTTTACAGATTTATGCCGAATTGCTCCCCCTTAACAATTGCATAAACTGTTATCTTTTCTTCAGAGAAATCTGCACAAACAGAGAAAGATTTGGTACTCATAGAACATGAGTCCAAACTGTTAAAATTACCACTTTGTGTAAAAATCTAACTCCCCCTTAAAATATGAATTCTTGAGCAACTTGCTTTCTTCCTCTGAAAATATGCATAAAACTTAGTATTTGATATTGGATCAAAAATACATTTCACAAGGAAAGTCAAATTCATTGAATTTTGTTTTATGACTACTAACATTTGATCATTTGAAAGCTTTACAAAAGAAATTCAACTTAATAAAATTTAACATATATTCCAATCAGATGAAATCAAATGCATGTGTTTGGATTCAAGGACAAGACATCATTGCTTATCAAGTTATAATTGTTCAGTGTCCACCCCTTTATCAAATCTATTTGGTGTGCTAGCATGCGAAATATGATTGGCATAAAGCTTATGTATTTCTACAATATATAAGAATACTTTGCTCTACTCACACTATTTGTCCAAAATCATAATTTTCACAAATTTACGGGTTTATCGCGACTTTGTATTTTCCCAAGTTTCAAGAGATATGTGCTCTTTGGCATCTTTTAATATTGTGCACATTTGAATCTTTTGATTTTGTGCTCATTGGCATCTTTTGATTTTGTGCTCATTGGCATCTTTTGATCAAAAAGTTTAGTAAGAATAAGATACACCGTTAAACATGACTTTCTATCTGGTTCTATAGCATGATTTGGGTTAGCAGATCCCAGACCAGTTGGCCTTAGGTGCTAGGTGACGAGCACCCCTTAGAACTTAATTTCCCAAACCAGAAAGGCCACATCGATATATCTTAAACCCATTTGTACCAGTAGAACATGGCTTTCTATCTGGTTCTATTACAGGATTTGGGTCAGCCGATCCCAGACCAGTTGATCTTAGGGACTAGGTGTCGAGCACCCCTTAGGACTTACTCTCCCAAACCAGAAAGGCCACAGGCACAAACTTTCAAACTAAATGATAGTGCAACTATTTTATCTCAATCACTTGGTTCTAAAACATAGTGCTTTGCCCATATTTTCATTTCCATCCATCATTCTGACATATAGGCTTTTTGAGCATTATATTCTATATATATCCAGATTCACATAACTTTGAGCATTCAGCATAATTTCATTCATGTTTTGCTGACCTTTCGATTTATTTTAGAGGTGAAAATTGAAGCAAATCTAACTCAGATAGTACAAAGTTTCTTGTAAAATCATCTTTTAGCACACATTTAATTCATTGAATGAAAATTGAAAATTTCATCTTATTGAATTAAATTTGTAAAGTTTCAAGTTTTCAAATCAGTAGAAACAAATATAATCCAATGTTACCTTTTGCCACTTGTTCCTTGAAACAAAAATATATAGCAGTTAAGGATATTACCTGAGAAGTGTGAGTTCTAAACTGATTTGTTTAGAAGTCTTAGTCTTTAAAGTACGGGTCCTGAACTGAGTTGTTCAGAAGCCATTGTCTTTGAAGAACAGGTTTTGAACTGATTTGTCCAAAAGCCATTGACGTTGAAATCCGGGTTCTAAACTGATGTGTTTAGAAGCCATAGATATTTGTCTCCCCCTTAATGGTACAAATATTTTTCAAAAAATACGCCGCTTCTCTTCTGTTTTCAGTCATGCGTGTGATATGTATTTCAATTCAGTACAACACATGATGAACCTGCAAAACAGATTAAGCAGATTTTGGTACCCAATGGCATTTGGGTCCTAGTGGGTTAGGATATGATCATAGATTTAAGTAAGCAAGAACACGAACTCCCCCTCAATGTCTTAAGGATTCAACATTCCTAGTTTGCTGATTAAAAAATTTAACCTCTTTTCATCTAAAGGTTTTGTGAAAAGATCAGCAAGTTCTAGTTCTGTTGGTACAAAGTGCATTTCTATAGTTCCCTTCTCAACATGGTCTTTGATAAAATGGTACCTGACATCTATGTGTTTCGTTTTGGAATGCTGAACAGGATTTTCAGTTATTGCAATTGCGCTTTTGGAATCACAATAAATGGGGATCTTGTTGAAGATATATCCATAATCCTTTAGCTGAGTTTTCATCCAAATTACTTGCGAACAGCAACTAGCGGCGGCCACATACTCTGCTTCAGCCGTAGATGTTGATACACAAGTTTGCTTCTTTGATGACCAGCTTACTAGTTTATCTCCCAAGAATTGACAAGCACCAGATGTGCTTTTCCTGTCCATCATATTTCCCGCATGATCTGCATCTGTGTAAGCAGTTAGTTCAAACCCAGAATCCTTAGGATACCAAAGACCCAAATTTTTTGTGCCTTTGAGATATCTAAGGATTCGCTTTACAGCCACAATATGAGATTCCTTCGGGTTTGCTTGGAAACGTGCACAAAAAGATGTTGCAAACAAAATATCCGGTCTACTTGCCGTTAGATACAGTAAAGATCCAATCATGCCTCGGTATAACTTTTGATCGACTGATATACCAGATGAATCAGCGTTCAAAAGCTTACCGGTAGCCATGGGAGTTTTCATGGTGGAAGAGGAATTTAATTCAAATTTCTTAAGCATATCATTTATATATTTTGATTGATTAATGAAAATGCCTTCATTTGATTGTGTCACTTGGAGACCAAGAAAATTTTTTAACTCTCCCATCATACTCATTTGAAAACGGCTTTTCATCACCTTTTCAAAATCTTTACACATATCTGGATTTGTAGATCCAAATATAATGTCGTCAACATATATTTGTACTAACATTAAATCTTTACCTTCTCTTTTGAGAAAAAGAGTTGTATCTATTGTACCTTTGGTGTATCCATTTTTAAGCAGGTGAATAGTCAGAGTCTCATACCATGCCCTCGGTGCTTGCTTTAAGCCGTAGAGTGCTTTGTCTAGAATGTAGACATGGTTGGGATATTTGGGATCAACAAAGCCTTCAGGTTGACTTACATACACTTCCTCATGTAGTATTCCATTCAGAAACGCAGATTTGACGTCCATTTGGAATACCTTCATGTTCTTATGTGCTGTGTATGCAAGAAAGATCCTTATTGCTTCAATCCTTGCTACTGGTGCATAGGTTTCATCATAATCTATTCCTTCTTGTTGATTGTAACCTTTAGCAACCAGTCTTGCTTTATTTCTGACTATAATCCCCGCTTCGTCCTTTTTGTTTCTAAAGACCCATTTGGTTCCAACTATGGTTTTGTCTTTTGGACGTTTCACCAAGTGCCACACTTCGTTGCGTTTGAACTCATTTAATTCCTCTTGCATGGCGTTGATCCAATCTGGATCTTGTAAAGCTTCAGATGCTTTCTTGGGTTCTAACGTGCTAAGAAAATTTACGTACAAACATTCGTTTGTAGTCGCAGATCGGGTTTTCACTCCATCATTCAGATCACCAATTATATCAGCCGGAGGATGTGCTCTTGTCCATTTATGACTACTTGGAAGAGTTGGTATATCCATACGAGTGTTTGATGGATTATTTTCATCCAATACTGCAAAAATCTCCTCTGTCGATTCAGCTGAAGATACATTTGTCGTTTCCGGTATGTTGACTTCTGTTTCTAATCCTTCAGATGTGGAAGTCTCCGATAAATGATTTTCTGAAACCTGAACAACTGGTTGAATTTCAGGTTCAGAGACAGGAACGTGTTCACTTGAAATCTCATTAGTTTCTACAGAAGTACTAGTATCAACATCTTCAGTTGGACCGGAGATATTTGCACTCGTCTGATTCTGAGATGCATTCACAGATGTGATTGGTGGTTCCATATCTGCACAGTAATCCATAAATGCATCATGAAATAGTAAATCTAAATCAGTAGTATTATTATAATTCAAAGCTGAATTAGAAAACTGTTTCGTCACAGGTTCTACTCTATTTTTAGTAGAAGCTTCAGATTTCTGTACGAGTTCTGAACTAAATTGTCCAGAAGTCAACGTCACAGTCTCGTCGAACGTAACGTTGATACTCTCGATTACTGATTTTGTTCGATTATTATAAATCCTGTATGCTTTCGAGTTCAAGGAATAGCCTATAAAGATGCCCTCATCAGCTTTAACTTGAAGCTTTGTAAGATATTCACGATCTTTCATCACAAAACACCTGCATCCAAATACACGCAGAAATTTGATGTTAGGTTTGCGATTGTTGATTAATTCATATGCAGTTTTGTTAAAGCGTTTATTTATAATAGTTCTGTTTTGAGTAAAACACGCTGTGGATACTGCTTCAGCCCATAGACTTGGTGGAAGACCCGAGTAAGCAAGCATCGTCCTAGCAGCTTCTACAAGAGTTCGATTTTTCCTTTCAACTACTCCATTTTGTTGTGGAGTAATTGGGGCAGAAAAATTATGAGTTATTCCAACGGATTCAAGAAAATATTGAAGAGTTGCATTCTTGAATTCAGTTCCGTTGTCACTTCGGATTTTTCGAACAGGGCGTTGTAGAAGAGTTTGAATCTTCTTGATGAATTTAATGATCTGCTCGGGTGCTTCAGACTTGAGTCGTAAGAAATCCAACCAAGTATATCGCGAAAACTCATCAACCATAACCAAGATATATTTCTTTCCTCCCATTGACTGAGTTCGCATTGGGCCACAGAGATCCATATGAATTAATTCCAAGGCATTGTTACAATTAGACAAAGTCTTGGTCTTGTGAGAAACATGTTTCATCTTTCCCATTTCACAAGCTGGACACACAGAAACTTTGTCAATTTTCATTTCAGGAAGCCCGGAAACTAATCCATCAATTCGAAGCTTGTTGATGCTGCGAAAATTTTGATGCGAGAGCCTTCGATGCCATAACCAACACTCTTCTTGTGAAGCTTTTGATACAAGACAGACTTGATTAGAAGCAACAAGAGTTGTAAAATCAGTCATGTATAAGTCTCCGCATCTTTTTGCTCTGAAGATTTCTGACCAATTTGCATCCAAGATGTAGCAAAAATCTTTATCAAATAACACCTTACAGTTCTTGTCGCAGAACTGACTTATACTGAAAAGGTTATGCCCTAAACCTTCAACATACAAAATCTTTTCAATTTGCATTGAGTCATTTTTCAACGTTCCGTAGCCTCGAACGTGACCTTTTGAGTCATTTCCAAATCCCACTGATCCTCCAGGATGTACAATAAAATCTTGCAAGAAGTGCTTGTACCCCGTCATGTGTCTAGATGCTCCCGAATCAATGACCCACACATGACGGTCCTGTTAAGAAACAATTATCTTATTTTAGGTACCCATATCTGCATGGGTCCTTTCTTGTTAGTATGGATCAGTTTATTAATGACATTTGATGCCCCCTGAATTTTGCCTTTAAAAGTTAAACGATTGAGTAAATTTGGTTTGTTAACTTCATTTTTTGGAATCCATTTCCAATCCATATTTACTTCAACTGTTTTCTTTTCTTTCATCTTTTTATTCTATTTGTTTGATCTGAAACCAAACATTTTGGCAAATTTGTTTGCTGTGGATTTTAAAGAGAAGGAAGAAGTTTTAGACTTCTTATTCGTTGGAGCATTTCTGTTTAGCTTGAAATAGTTATCCCAACAGTGAGCACAATGAATTCTTCTTTTAGCTTGTGACAATAATTTGAAATCTGAAATTGCGGAATTATTATTGCCACAAACATTGCAAACATTACAAGAATGTATACAATTTTTATTCAAAGAACTACATTTCTCAGAGTCGGTGCTTCTATTCTTGCTATTCAGAACTTGTTCCTTCAAATCCACATACTTTTCTTCATCCATTTCTGAGAAAGAAGAAGAAACATTGTCAGAATCTTTAGAGGTAGAAGGATCACTTGAAAACAAATTAGATTTATTTTCGGATGATTTTTCTTTCTCTTTTCCTTTTGAAACTGGATCACTTGAAAACAAATTAGATTTATTTTCAGATGATTTTTGTTTCTCTTTTCCTTTTGAAGCTGGTTCTGTTTTTAAATCAGATACCTTTGATGAAAACTTTTTATGGTAGACTTCACAAAACTTTAATTCTATTTCAAATTCAGTTCTTTCTTTCTTCTGCTTTTCTTTTTCTAGAAATAGAACTTTTTCAAAATCTGAAATTTGTTTCGAAAGTTCTACACATCTTAATTCAAGATTTTTCTTTTCTTTAAAAAATTTGAGCTTTTCAAAAGGATCAAACATACTTGAAGATTTATTTTGATCTTTGGATTCAGCTTGTTTTGAACATTTTTAACAACTTTTTGAGGCCTTAGAGTTTGATATTTCATCTAATTTGGATTCTAGTCTTTGAATCTCACTCTTAAGATCAAGATTGATCCTTTTTGTATGATCAAATTCTAGTCCAATATTATCACGATCATCCTCTAATTTTTTAAAATCTAATTGCCATTTGGAAATTTGATTTTCTAAATCAACAATTTTAAGTAAAGCTGAGTCCAAATTTGGAAATTCAGAAGAAGTTTCTGGAACAAACTCCCTTTTGTCAGAATCTGATGTATTATTTGACTCCATTTCAACGTTAGATTTAGTTTTAACAGATATAGGTTCATTGATTTTGTCAACAATTGTTTTAGCCATAGATTCATCGGAAAACAATGAACTAAATCCAGTTGGTTCAAACATTTTGGTTTTGTAACTGGAGTTTAATTCATCATATTTAAAATTTGTTATATTGTATCTAGGCTTTTCTTTTGAACCTTTGTCTGTTTTAGCTTCATCTTTCTTTGAAATTGGAGTTGAAGAATTTGAAGCATTATCTTTGATAGGAGTTTCTGATTTAGGAGATGTTTCTGATACAATAACTTGTTGCAAAATTCCATTACTTGCCTTTGCTTTTTCTTGTGTCTTTGGAGGTGTTTTTGTTATTATGACTTGTTGCAACACTTCATTATTTGATTTAACAGATACAGGTGAATTAACAGGTGTTTCTGTTATAATGACTTGTTGCAACTTTACATTTGCTGGTTTAACAAAAACTTTTGCAATTGGAGGAATCTCCTTTATCAGAGTTTGCTTCAAAACTTCCTTTTTCTCATGAGGTTTTATTGTTTTGAAACTCTTGTCATCAGATAATCCTAGACCCATTTTTGGATTATAAAATCGTTTATCTTTTGGGTTGCTAGTCAACAAATTCAGCGTTTGCTCAGATTGGCCTCTTTTGTAATTTAAATCTTCAAGCTGCTTAATCTTTTCAATTGCTTCTTTTCTTTCATCAGAAAGAACCTTGATTTTGAACTGAAAATCTATGTTTTCATCATTTAAATCAGTTATTTTCTTTTTTAACTCAGAAATTTCAGATTCAAGTATTTTAACATTTGATCTAATAATTTCTTTCTCCTTTTCTCTATCTTCAGCTAAACACTTATAAAGAAGTGCTTCATCATGATATTTCAGCTTTGAGCTTTTCTCATCTTCATATTGCTTTTGCACTTTTTCAATTTTCTTTTGTGCCTTTTTAAATTTCTCGTTAAGCTCAAATATCACAGCTTGCATTTCTTCATATTTGTCATTTTCAGTTTCAGATTCATTTTCAGAATTATCAGAATAAAGAGAAGTGTTATCATAAAGAGAAGGATATAGAGATTGTACCTCAGATTCCAGATCTTCCTCATCAAGTTTAGCCATTAAACTGTGCTTCACTTGAGTGAAGTGAGCTTCTTCATCATCTGAAGAATCCATCAGCCATATTTCTTCTTCAGCATTTACTGGCTTTCCGGTTTCTTTGGCTTTTGCGAGATGTGCTTTACGCTGATAGTATTCAGAATCCTTAACTTTCTTCAACTGACAATCTCTGGCAAAATGACCCGGCTTACCGCAGTTATAGCAGTTTCGGTCATCCATATCCTTCTTTTCTTCCCTCTCCTTTTTCTCAACTTTCTCCTCTTTTTCTTCTTCCTTTTGATCCTTGTTCTCATACCTTTTCTCAAACCTTTTGTATCTGTTCACTTTGTTGTAATCAGGTTTGCTTTTTGAATGAAACTTCTTCTTTCCATATCTGTTTTGAAATCTTGTAGTTAACAAGGCTAATTTTTCAGCTATCTCACTCATTTCATCTCCAGAACTGCTGCTTTCATCATCATCATCAGAACTTATCTTCTTTTTGCTTAACCCAGAGATCAAAGCCTTTGTTTTCATCGCTCCACTTTTCTTGTGTTCACTTAGAAGGGCTAAAGATTCTTCAACCTTTTTCTCCTTTTCTTTGACCATTTTTACTTTTTCTTCATGTTGACCCAGAATGCTGAAAATATCGGTCAACTTTTCATCATCCATATCCCTTGACATTTGAAGCTGAATAGAGTATGAATCCCATTCCGGCAGTAAATTCTTGACAAACTTGTAATTAATCTCTGATTCAGACTTGTCAACTCCATTCCTTCTTAAATCATTCAGAATGATGTTGTAACGATCATAAGTATCTTTCAACGATTCTCCATCTCTAGCTTTAAACCCTTCATACGCATTGATGCTCTGATTCTTTTTGGTCTTCATTGATTTTGATGAACCTTCAAACTGCCTTTCTAGCTCATCCCAAATATCCTTTGCTGAATTTCGGCTGTCTACGCGATTATAGATATTGTTTGGAATGGCCATAGTCAAGTATGTCAATGCTTGCTCATCAATTTCAACTCTAGCTTTATCAGCATCACTGTAATATTTGTATTCCTTTTCTATTCTTCTTGGAAGAATCTCTTGACTTGTTTCTGTTGCAGCAATGCCACCAACCTCTATGTAGGCTTTGTAAGGACCGTTCTGAATGGACAGCATAAGATCTCTGTTCTGATGATTCAGAAATTGAATCATTCTCCTTTTCCATTGAGAATATTCTTCAGCTATCAATACCGGAGGCTTATTCTTAGAACCCATGCTCAGCATATCTCTCGACATCTTCTGATAATTGGCTAGATAAACGATCGTTCAGAAGATAAAGCAGTTAGTGTAAGAAAAATTACACTTATGAGAATTTAATCAACATTCCTAAGAATTCGGATGCTCAATTCGGATGCTCAATTCGGATGATCAATTCGGATGATCAATTCGGATGCTCAATTCGGATACTCAATTCGGATAATCAATTCGGACTTGATAGATTTCGAAATCCTCCAATTCGAACTTAACAGCGTTCAAATTCACTCAATTCGGATGTACTAAGGTTCGAATTCACTCAA
Organism: Saussurea involucrata; assembly: GCA_033807775.1. Classification (NCBI taxonomy): domain Eukaryota; kingdom Viridiplantae; phylum Streptophyta; class Magnoliopsida; order Asterales; family Asteraceae; genus Saussurea; species Saussurea involucrata. The sequence continues at coordinate 45,877,758 of CM066324.1, forward strand.
TTCGGATTATGTTGAGTGCGAATTCACGCAATTCGAATGTAACTGGATTCGAATTCACTCAATTCGAATTTACTTAGGTTCGAATTCACTCAATTCGAATGTAATAGGGTTCAAATTCTCTATGAATGTTCCGAATTCTCTTTGAATGATCCGAATTCACCAAGAAGAATCCGAATTCTGCACTTCGAACTTCAAAATCACTTAATCTGCCATAACTTCTTCAATTCTTGATCAATTGTGATGAATCTTATATCAAATTGTTCGTAATTGAAATCTGCACACTTTTCCTGTTGATCACAATTCACAATTCGATCAATTTAATCGAATTAAGATCCAAACAGTGAACTTGAAGTTTTTGAAAAAATATTCAAGAATCGATCAGATCTGTCAATTCTGTGCAGATTTTGATGTTTATGCAAGAATTAAATGTGTTTAGAATCCAAATCCGAGTTGAACGATGCAAAGAAATGATTCAAAAACTCAAAATCTAGAAAATCTTCATGTCTGAATGTTAAGACTTCAGATGAACAGTAAACTTCTCTTGGTCCGAATTCTTGATGAACAGTGTAAAAATTCTTCAATTTGCTCTTTAATCTGCTTGAATCTTCTGTTTAGCTCTGATGCCAATTGATAAATCCCAAATCTAGCACAAAGTAATGAACAAGTGTAGAGAGAATCTAGAGAGCAATCTTGTCATCCATATATTGATTTCAAAGTGTAAAATGACAAATGCTTCAAGTTGTTTTCCAAAATAACAAAGGAACTCCTTTATATAGTAGGACATGACAAGCCCATGCCTCTACAAAGGAGAAACAGTACAAGATATTAATACTGTCTTGATAGCTACAAAAATGCCCTAACACCTTTCTTTCTCGAGTGACTCCTCCAACTCGACTATCTTTGCTTCCAAGATGAGAGGGGGAACATAGAGTTTGAACTCATCCGTCTCAGTCTTGGTTTCGGTTGCTTGGACCTCACCCTTCTTGGAGGAATCCTTGGGCGTTACAACCTTATAGCAATCGAAGTAGTCATTCGAGAGGTACTTCTTATATTTCTGATAGTAATAATTTAAAGGTCCATAACAAAATGGAAGTTGCATTTTGGATGTGCGTGTGCGCTTGTATTCCTCAGTTTCCTCTTCCTTTTCAGGTTCAAGAGGACCAGTCCATTTAATTGCATATTCCGGATACTCTTTGGCTATTCCAAGACAAGCAAAGTCATACAATATGGGTCTTTTGGATATACCCTTTTTCAAATAATGTGGGTTATCATATCTAATTCCCCATTCTTTGTTAAAGTACGTGAACTCCTTGGGTTTATTCATATGGATAGTTTGATCAGTTTGACCTCTTTTATGGAGTTTGGTTTCAAGATCAATAATATTAGCGACAAATTCCTTGTGCTGAATTTGGAGAGTGGAACATTGATAAACAATTTCTGCTTTCTCATTCATACACTGATCAAACTGATCCGGTGGGTTACTTACCGGGTAAGTGTCCGGAAAGCCTCAACTTGACAAAACAAATGAAAGATTTTCTGCTCCCCCTCAACCCTAGCACGGATATTATCCTGTTCCCCCTCAAAACATACATGGGGATTGACTTGCTCCCCCTCGGAGTGAGAGTGTTATTTACTTGGGAGACATCAACACAAGGAAAAAAACATTTAGACTTTTAAGAAAGCAGTGTGACGCTTCCCCTCAAGTGATGAACATAATGATGTTGCTCCCCCTTAGAATGTCCACAATGTGTGATTTGAAGTGCACACACGAATGCCGACACACACTACAAAACTTTTCTGGCAGTTGTAACAAAAATTGTGTGTGACACTCCCCCTCAACTGTAGAATGAACTTACCTGATAGCTGATCATGCTCCCCCTAAACACATGAGCAGCTCGTGAAAACACAGGTATAGACAAACCTCACGTCTTTGCAATATTGTTCCTTGTAGATCGTGAGCAGCTCCCTCCTTCCGGTCATGTGTGTGGAGCATCCAGTGTGTAAGTACCACACATGACCGTCCTGCAAAACTAAATTAGCGGATTTTCGGTACCCATATTTGCATGGGTCCTGGAGGGTTAGGTTTGACACCTCTCGGAGGAACTTGCTTTGAAACAGGGTGCACCTTGGGTGTAGGATTTACACCTTTTGGAGGAACTTGTTTCGGCGCAGGTTGCCTCTTGGGTGTCGGATTAACCGCAGTAGGGGTAACGCGTTTTGAAGTGGGTTTCCTATCTCGCTGTGGTTTAACCTATGATTGGGAACCCTGTTGAAATTGGTGTTTCTTTTTGTTTTTACGGGGTTTGCGTTTGGGTGTATGATTATTATGAATATCGTCAAAGTCATTCCAACCACAACTAGAACAACACAAACAATCATGCGATAATTGAATCAATTGCTGAATGGAATAAATTTTCATCGGAAAATTAACATCTCGTTTAATAAAATCATTCCTATGATTCCAAGCACAATCGTTTTTGTTCATTCTAGGGAAAAAACAGTATTGAATGACTTTGATGCAGCATCCTTGACAGGTTCCTTAACTAGCCACTTTGGTTTCTCTTGTTTAGCGTGACCGGGTTTATTTGAAACACTATGGACAACATGGTCAGTGGCTTTTGAGAAAGCAGAGTCTTTGGCAGGCAATCTCTCGGTATTTTGCCTCAGCTGTGATTGTTTGTGAGTAACAGGTTTAGATTTAGAAATCTTAATCACAGCTGGGGCTTTGTATTAGAACAATCACCCTTTAGAAAATAGACCGTTCGATTGACTACTGGTGACAAAAAATCAGTATGACTCGAAAGAGGTTTGTCGAAGGGGAACGACTCAAACTCTTCATCAGAATTGCCTTCGGAGTTCATGTATTGGGAAAAATTGACTTTCGGAATTACGGGACTTGGATCGGTCAAGGAAGGCGAGGAACACTTTGTGCTTGTGTGTTTTGGGGAATTTGGTGTGGAAGCTAAGAAAAAATCAGAGTTTAAATTCCTTAAAACACTCTCGTCTTGAGAATCTTTATCGTCTTGTGTTGAATAGGTTTTGCTTATGAAAGCTTTACACGAAGACATGTCCGATGAGTTGGAGGAAGAATCGGGTGAAATATGCTTTTCAGATTGGAGTTGGTCAATCTGCTCTTGGAGTTCACCATTTCTTATATACTCTTGCATCGCATCTGTTGCTAAGACAGCCAGTTTTGATGTGAGCTTAGTGATTTCACACCGAAGGATTTCCTGTCCTTCATCAGACACAACTTCGGTTTTGACAGATTTTCAATTCTCAAGTTCCGTGATTAGCGCTTGTTTTTCCTTTTAAAAATAGGACCTTTCTTTCTCGAGTGACTCCTCCAACTCGACTATCTTTGCTTCCAAGATGAGAGGGGGAACATAGAGTTTGAACTCATCCATCTCAGTCTTAGTTTCGGTTGCTTGGACCTCACCCTTCTTGGAGGAATCCTTGGGCGTTACAACCTTATAGCAATCGAAGTAGTCATTCGAGAGGTACTTCTTATATTTCTGATAGTAATAATTTAAAGGTCCATAACAAAATGGAAGTTGCATTTTGGATGTGCGTGTGCGATTGTATTCCTCAGTTTCCTCTTCCTTTTCAGGTTCAAGAGGACCAGTCCATTTAATTGCATATTCCGGATACTCTTTGGCTATTCCAAGACAGGCAAAGTCATACAATATGGGTCTTTTGGATATACCCTTTTTCAAATAATGTGGGTTATCATATCCAATTCCCCATTCTTTGTTAAAGTACGTGAACTCCTTGGGTTTATTCATATGGATAGTTTGATCAGTTTGACCTCTTTTATGGAGTTTGGTTTCAAGATCAATAATTTTACCGACAAATTCCTTGTGCTGAATTTGGAGAGTGGAACATTGATAAACAATTTTTGCTTTCTCATTCATACACTGATCAAACTGATCCGGTGGGTTACTTACCTGGTAAGTGTCCGGAAACCCTCAACTTGACAAAACATATGAAAGATTTTCTGCTCCCCCTCAACCCCATGACGGATATTATCCTGCTCCCCCTCAAAACATACATGGGGATTGACTTGCTCCCCCTCGGAGTGAGAGTGTTATTTACCTGGGAGACATCAACACAAGGAAAAAACATTTAGACTTTTAAGAAAACAGTGTGACGCTTACCCTCAAGTGATGAACATAATGATGTTGCTCCCCCTCAGAATGTGCACAATGTGTGATTTGAAGTGCACACGAGAATGCCGACACACACTACAAAGCTTTTCTGGCAGTTGTAACAAAAATTGTGTGTGACACTCCCCCTCAACAGTAGAATGAACTTACCTGATAGCTGATCCTGCTCCCCCTAAACACATGAGCAGCTCGTGAAAACACAGGTATAGACAAACCTCACGTCTTTGCAATATTGTTCCTTGTAGATCATGAGCAGCTCCCTCCTTCCGGTCATGTGTGTGGAGCATCCAGTGTCTAAGTACCACACATGACCGTCCTGCAAAACTAAATTAGCGGATTTTTGGTACCCATATTTGCGTGGGTCCTGGAGGGTTAGGTTTGACACCTCTCGGAGGAACTTGCTTTGAAACAGGGTGCCCCTTGGGTGTAGGATTTACACCTTTTGGAGGAGCTTGTTTCGGCGTAGGTTGCCTCTTGGGTGTCGGATTAACCGCAGTAGGGGTAACCCGTTTTGAAGTGGGTTTCCTATCTCGCTGTGGTTTGACCTCTGATTGGGAACCCCGTTGAAAATGGTGTTTCTTTTTGTTTTTACGGGGTTTGCATTTGGGTGTATGATTATATATGTGATATGACCCAAACCAATCATTATTATTATTATCATCAATGTCATTCCAACCACAACTAGAACAACACAAACAATCATGCGATAATTGAATCAATTGCTGAATGGAATATATTTTCATCGGAATATTAACATCTCGTTTAATAAAATCCATCCTATGATTCCAAGCACAATCGATTTTGTTCATTCTAGGGAAAAAAATAGTATTGAAAGACTTTGATGCAGCATCCTTGACAGGTTCCTTAACTAGCCACTTTGGTTTCTCTTGTTTAGCGCGGCCGGGTTTATTTGAAACACCATGGACAGCATGGCCAGAGCCTTTTGAGGAAGCAGAGTCTTTGGCAGGCAATCTCTCGGTCTTTTGCCTCGGTTGTGATTGTTTTTGAGTAACAGGTTTAGATTTAGAAATCTCAATCACAGCTGGGGGCTTTGTATTAGAACAATCACCCTTTAGAAAATTGACCGTTCGATTGACTACTGGTGTCAAAAAATCAGTATGACTCGAAAGAGGTTTGTCGAATGGGAACGACTCAAACTCTTCATCAGAATTGCCTTCGGAGTTCATGTATTTAGAAAAATTGACTTTCGGAATTACGAGACTTGGATCGGTCGAGGAAGGCGAGGAACACTTTGTGCTTGTGTGTTTTGGGGAATTTGGTGCGGAAGCTAAGAAAAAATCAGAGTTCAAATTCCTTAAAACACTCTCGTCTTGAGAATTTTACCGTCTTGTGTTGAAGAGGTTTTGCTTATGAATGCTTTACACGAAGACATGTCCGATGAGTTGGAGGAAGAATCGGGTGAAATATGCTTTTCAGATCGGAGTTGGTCAATCTGCTCTTGGAGATGACCATTTCTCGTATACTTTTGCATCGCATCTGTTGCCAAGACAGCCAGTTTCGATGTGAGCTTAGTGATTTCACACCGAAGGATTTCCTGTCCTTCATCAGACACAACTTCGGTTTTGACAGATTTTCGATTCTCAAGTTCCATGATTAGCGCTTATTTTTCCTTTTAAAAATAGGACCTTTCTGATGCCAGTCTTGGTTTCGGTTGCTTGGACCTCATCCTTCTTGGAGGAATCCTTGGGCGTTACAACCTTATAGCAATCGAAGTAGTCATTCGAGAGGTACTTCTTATATTTTTGATAGGAATAATTTAAAGGTCCATAACAAAATGGAAGTTGCATTTTGGATGGTCGTGTGCGCTTGTATTCCTCAGTTTCCTCTTCCTTTTCAGGTTCAAGAGGACCAGTCCATTTAATTGCATATTCCGGATACTCTTTGGCTATTCCAAGACAAGCAAAGTCATACAATATGGGTCTTTTGGATATACCCTTTTTTCAAATAATGTGGGTTATCATATCCAATTCCCCATTCTTTGTTAAAGTACGTGAACTCATTGGGTTTATTCATATGGATAGTTTGATCAGATTGACCTCTTTTATGGAGTTTGGTTTCAAGATCAATAATTTTAGCGACAAATTCCTTGTGCTGAATTTGGAGAGTGGAACATTGATAAACAATTTATGCTTTCTCATTCATACACTGATCAAACTGATCCAGTGGGTTACTTACCGGGTAAGTGTCCGGAAAGCCTCAACTTGACAAAACAAATGAAAGATTTTCTGCTCCCCCTCAACACCAGCACGGATATTATCCTGCTCCCCCTCAAAACATACATGGGGATTGACTTGCTCCCCCTCGGAGTGAGAGTGTTATTTACTTGGGAGACATCAACACAAGGAAAAAACATTTAGACTTTTAAGAAAACAGTGTGACGCTTACCCTCAAGTGATGAACATAATGATGTTGCTCCCCCTCAGAATGTGCACAATGTGTGATTTGAAGTGCACACGAGAATGCCGACACACACTACAAAGCTTTTCTGGCAGTTGTAACAAAAATTGTGTGTGACACTCCCCCTCAACAGTAGAATGAACTTACCTGATAGCTGATCATGCTCCCCCTAAACATATGAGCAGCTCGTGAAAACACAGGTATAGACAAACCTCACGTCTTTGCAATATTGTTCCTTGTAGATCGTGAGCAGCTCCCTCCTTCCGGTCATGTGTGTGGAGCATGCAGTGTCTAAGTACCACACATGACCGTCCTGCAAAACTAAATTAGCGGATTTTTGGTACCCATATTTGCATGGGTCCTGGAGGGTTAGGTTTGACACCTCTCGGAGGAACTTGCTTTGAAACAGGGTGCCCCTTGGGTGTAGGATTTACACCTTTTGGAGGAGCTTGTTTCGGCGTAGGTTGCCTCTTGGGTGTCGGATTAACCGCAGTAGGGGTAACCCGTTTTGAAGTGGGTTTCCTATCTCGTTGTGGTTTAACCTCTGATTGGGAACCCCGTTGAGAATGGTGTTTCTTTTTGTTTTTACGGGGTTTGCATTTGGGTGTATGATTATATATGTGATATGACCCAAACCAATCATTATTATTATTATCATCAATGTCATTCCAACCACAACTAGAACAACACAAACAATCATGTGATAATTGAATCAATTGCTGAATGGAATATATTTTCATCGGAATATTAACATCTCGTTTAATAAAATCATTCCTATGATTCCAAGCACAATCGTTTTTGTTCATTCTAGGGAAAAAAATAGTATTGAAAGACTTTGATGCAGCATCCTTGACAGGTTCCTTAACTAGCCACTTTGGTTTCTCTTGTTTAGCGCGACCGGGTTTATTTGAAACACCATGGACAGCATGGCCAGTGGCTTTTGAGGAAGCAGAGTCTTTGGCAGGCAATCTCTCGGTCTTTTGCCTCGGTTGTGATTGTTTTTGAGTAACAGGTTTAGATTTAGAAATCTCAATCACAGCTGGGGGCTTTGTATTAGAACAATCACCCTTTAGAAAATTGACCGTTCGATTGACTACTGGTGTCAAAAAATCAGTATGACTCGAAAGAGGTTTGTCGAAGGGGAACGACTCAAACTCTTCATCAGAATTGCCTTCGGAGTTCATGTATTCAGAAAAATTGACTTTCGGAATTACGAGACTTGGATCGGTCGAGGAAGGCGAGGAACACTTCGTGCTTGTGTGTTTTGGGGAATTTGGTGCGGAAGCTAAGAAAAAATCAGAGTTCAAATTCCTTAAAACACTCTCGTCTTGAGAATTTTATCGTCTTGTGTTGAAGAGGTTTTGCTTATGAATGATTTACACGAAGACATGTCCGATGAGTTGGAGGAAGAATCGGGTGAAATATGCTTTTCAGATTGGAGTTGGTCAATCTGCTCTTGGAGATGACCATTTCTCGTATACTCTTGCATCGCATCTATTGCCAAGACAGCCAGTTCCGATGTGAGCTTAGTGATTTCACACCGAAGGATTTCCTGTCCTTCATCAGACACAACTTCGGTTTTGACAGATTTTCGATTCTCAAGTTCCATGATTAGCGCTTGTTTTTCCTTTTAAAAATAGGACCTTTCTGATGCCAGTCTTGGTTTCGGTTGCTTGGACCTCATCCTTCTTGGAGGAATCCTTGGGCGTTACAACCTTATAGCAATCGAAGTAGTCATTCGAGAGGTACTTCTTATATTTTTGATAGGAATAATTTAAAGGTCCATAACAAAATGGAAGTTGCATTTTGGATGGTCGTGTGCGCTTGTATTCCTCAGTTTCCTCTTCCTTTTCAGGTTCAAGAGGACCAGTCCATTTAATTGCATATTCCGGATACTCTTTGGCTATTCCAAGACAAGCAAAGTCATACAATATGGGTCTTTTGGATATACCCTTTTTTCAAATAATGTGGGTTATCATATCCAATTCCCCATTCTTTGTTAAAGTACGTGAACTCATTGGGTTTATTCATATGGATAGTTTGATCAGTTTGACCTCTTTTATGGAGTTTGGTTTCAAGATCAATAATTTTAGCGACAAATTCCTTGTGCTGAATTTGGAGAGTGGAACATTGATAAACAATTTATGCTTTCTCATTCATACACTGATCAAACTGATCCAGTGGGTTACTTATCGGGTAAGTGTCCGGAAAGCCTCAACTTGACAAAACAAATGAAAGATTTTCTGCTCCCCCTCAACCCCAGCACGGATATTATCCTGCTCCCCCTCAAAAGATACATGGGGATTGACTTGCTCCCCCTCGGAGTGAGAGTGTTATTTACTTGGGAGACATCAACACAAGGAAAAAACATTTAGACTTTTAAGAAAACAGTGTCACGCTTCCCCTCAAGTGATGAACATAATGATGTTGCTCCCCCTCAGAATGTGCACAATGTGTGATTTGAAGTGCACACGAGAATGGCGACACACACTACAAAACTTTTCTGGCAGTTGTAAAAAAAATTGTGTGTGACACTCCCCCTCAACAGTAGAATGAACTTACCTGATAGCTGATCATGCGCCCCCTAAACACATGAGCAACTCGTGAAAACACAGGTATAGACAAACCTCACGTCTTAGCAATATTGTTCCTTGTAGATCGTGAGCAGCTCCCTCCTTCCGGTCATGTGTGTGGAGCATCCAGTGTCTAAGTACCACACATGACCGTCCTGCAAAACTAAATTAGCGGATTTTCGGTACCCATATTTGCATGGGTCCTGGAGGGTTAGGTTTGACACCTCTCGGAGGAACTTGCTTTGAAACAGGGTGCCCCTTGGGTGTAGGATTTACACCTTTTGGAGGAGCTTGTTTCGGCGCAGGTTGCCTCTTGGGTGTCGGATTAACCGCAGTAGGGGTAACCCGTTTTGAAGTGGGTTTCCTATCTCGCTGTGGTTTAACCTCTGATTGGGAACCCCGTTGAAAATGGTGTTTCTTTTTGTTTTTACGGGGTTTGCATTTGGGTGTATGATTATATATGTGATATGACCCAAACCAATCATTATTATTAATATCATCAATGTCATTCCAACCACAACTAGAACAACACAAACAATCATGCGATAATTGAATTAATTGCTTAATGGAATAAATTTTCATCGGAAAATCAACATCTCGTTTAATAAAATCATTCCTATGATTCCAAGCACAATCGTTTTTGTTCATTCTAGGGAAAAACAGTATTGAAAGACTTTGATGCAGCATCCTTGACGGGTTCCTTAACTAGCCACTTTGGTTTCTCTTGTTTAGCGCGACCGGGTTTATTTGAAACACCATGGACAGCATGGTCAGTGGCTTTTGAGGAAGCAGAGTCTTTGGCAGGCAATCTCTCGGTCTTTTGCCTCGGTTGTGATTGTTTTTGAGTAACAGGTTTAGATTTAGAAATCTTAATCACAGCTGGGGGCTTTGTATTAGAACAATCACCCTTTAGAAAATTGACCGTTCGATTGACTACTGGTGACAAAAAATCAGTATGACTCGGAAGAGGTTTGTCGAAGGGGAACGACTCAAACTCTTCATCAGAATTGCCTTCGGAGTTCATGTATTTAGAAAAATTGACTTTCGGAATTACGGGACTTGGATCGGTCGAGGAAGGCGAGGAACACTTTGTGCTTGTGTGTTTTGGGGAATTTGGTGCGGAAGCTAAGAAAAAATCAGAGTTCAAATTCCTTAAAACACTCTCGTCTTGAGAATCTTTATCGTCTTGTGTTGAAGAGGTTTTGCTTATGAAAGCTTTACACGAAGACATGTCCGATGAGTTGGAGGAATAATCGGGTGAAATATGCTTTTCAGATTGGAGTTGGTCAATCTGCTCTTGGAGCTGACCATTTCTCGTATACTATTGCATCGCATCTGTTGCCAAGACAGCCAGTTTCGATGTAAGCTTAGTGATTTCACACCGAAGGATTTCCTGTCCTTCATCAGACACAACTTCGGTTTTGACAGATTTTCGATTCTCAAGTTCCGTGATTAGCGCTTGTTTTTCCTTTTAAAAATAGGACCTTTCTTTCTCGAGTGACTCCTCCAACTCGACTATCTTAGCTTCCAAGATGAGAGGGGGAACATAGAGTTTGAACTCATCCGTCTCAGTCTTGGTTTCGGTTGCTTGGACCTCATCCTTCTTGGAGGAATCCTTGGGCGTTACAACCATATAGCAATCGAAGTAGTCATTCGAGAGGTACTTCTTATATTTATGATAGGAATAATTTAAAGGTCCATAACAAAATGGAAGTTGCATTTTGGATGTGCGTGTGCGCTTGTATTCCTCAGTTTCCTCTTCCTTTTCAGGTTCAAGAGGACCAGTCCATTTAATTGCATATTCCGGATACTCTTTGGCTATTCCAAGACAAGCAAAGTCATACAATATGGGTCTTTTGGATATACCTTTTTTCAAATAATGTGGGTTATCATATCCAATTCCCCATTCTTTGTTAAAGTACGTGAACTCCTTGGGTTTATTCATATGGATAGTTTGATCAGTTTGACCTCTTTTATGGAGTTTATTTTCAAGATCAATAACTTTAGCGACAAATTCCTTGTGCTGAATTTGGAGAGTTGAACATTGATAAACAATTTATGCTTTCTCATTCATACACTGATCAAACTGATCCGGTGGGTTACTTACCGGGTAAGTGTCCGGAAAGCCTCAACTTGACAAAACAAATGAAAGATTTTATGCTCCCCCTCAACCCAAGCACGGATATTAACCTGCTCCCCCTCAAAACATACATGGGGATTGACTTGCTCCCCCTCGGAGTGAGAGTGTTATTTACTTGGGAGACATCAACACAAGGAAAAAACATTTAGACTTCTAAGAAAACAGTGTGACGCTTCCCCTCAAGTGATGAACATAATGATGTTGCTCCCCCTCCGAATGTGCACAATGTGTGATTTGAAGTGCACACGAGAATGCCGATACACACTACAAAACTTTTCTGGCAGTTGTAAAAAAAATTGTGTGTGACACTCCCCCTCAACAGTAGAATGAACTTACCTGATAGCTGATCATGCCCCCCCCAAACACATGAGTAGCTCGTGAAAACACAGGTATAGACAAACCTCACGTCTTTGAAATATTGTTCCTTGTAGATCGTGAGCAGCGCCCTCCTTCCGGTCATGTGTGTGGAGCATCCAGTGTCTAAGTACCACACATGACCGTCCTACAAAACTAAATTAGCGGATTTTCGGTACCCATATTTGCATGGGTCCTGGAGGGTTAGGTTTGACACCTCTTGGAGGAACTTGCTTTGAAACAGGGTGCCCCTTGGGTGTAGGATTTACACCTTTTGGAGGAGCTTGTTTTGGCGCATGTTGCCTCCTGGGTGTCGGAATAACCGCAGTAGGGGTAACCCGTTTTGAAGTGGGTTTCCTATCTCGCTGTGGTTTAACCTCTGATTGGGAACCCCATTGAAAATGGTGTTTCTTTTTGTTTTTACGGGGTTTGCATTTGTGTGAATGATTATATATGTGATATAACCCACACCAATCATTATTATTAATATCATCAATGTCATTCCAACCACAACTAGAACAACACAAACAATCATGCGATAATTGAATCAATTGCTGAATGGAATAAATTTTCATCGGAAAATTAACATCTCGTTTAATAAAATCATTCATATGATTCCAAGCACAATCGTTTTTGTTCATTCTAGGGAAAAAAACAGTATTGAAAGACTTTGATGCAGCATCCTTGACAAGTTCCTTAACTAGCCACTTTGGTTTCTCTTGTTTAGCGCGACCGGGTTTATTTGAAACACCATGGACAGTGTTAGCTTCAATCTTCCTAGTCATAGAAGTATTTAGAAGTAGTGAAAAATAGGCTAAGTGAAGAAAGCCTCTTACAGAGGCTCTGCCGACCTTACCGAGAGATCAAGGTCAAGAAGCTACAGAAGCTAAAGAGGCGCCCTACAAAAGCTCTGCCATACGCGCAAAGAAGACCAAAGACTCAGAATCCGGTGAAGACTGCTCTTCTAAGGACCAAACCGCAGAACCTCTGTGGCACTTCACAGAGCCTCTGCGGTCTTCAACAAAGACTTGAAAGATATTTATAATATATTGCTACTGTTACAGGACCTGTTCATCAACTTGCATGGTAGCATGCCCTGTCCAACTGCAACGTGTCAAACTCTGGTTGGATCCAATAGGGCTTAGTACATAATAGACGTCTGCTGCATAAAATGCAATACAGCACGTCCAACTGTTCATGCCATCCGTCCAACTATTCATACCGTCCTTTGTGAATAGTAGCATATGCTTTATGGTCCCCTTAGAGTAGTATATAAGGAAGACTCATGTTGAGTTCTTCCTATTAATCTATCAATCCATCGATCGATCAATCGAACACTTTGAGAGAAAAACATCACAAGAACACACAGCTTAAACACCTTGAGAGTCATATCCGTTTTAAAGCTTTGCTTACTCACTGTTCTTGAATTTGATCTTAATACATATATTCAGTAAACTTTGAGATGTTATTTCCTGTTCACTGTTTATTTATATTGTGTTCTAAATCTATCAAACATGTCTGTTAGTTCTTCAAATACGCTTCCGCATCAAACTCAAACTTGAACTAATAGATCTGATAATCTTGTTTAAACAAAAGTGGGAACCAACAATTGGTATCAGAGCAAAGCTTGATATTCAATATCAAGTGATCCTCGTTTTTACAAGATTAGTGATAGAAATCATTTTTTTTCATCTCAAGGTTAAAACTCCATTAAAGTGTACTCTGAGAACTGTTCAAACCCAGAAAACTTTCCAGATCTTCAGACTCATACCTTTTAATCATACTATCTTTTCAGAACCTTAACAATGACAAATACAAATAACTACTTTACTGCTGGTTCACTCACCAAGCCTCCTACTCTCCTACGAGATGAGTATCCTCAATGGAAGATAAGAATGGTTCATTTCTTTGAGGGTACTGAAAAAAATCTAGTACAATATCTTTACAACCTTCCTCATGTTCCCATGATAGCAGTACCACGAGTACCAGCTACTGCTGAATCTCCAGAAATCCCTGAACATCAAAAACCAAAGCCAAAAGAAGAATGGTCAAATGAAGATAAGGCAGAAGATGAAGTTGCACAGAAAACAAAAAGAATCCTGATAATGGATATCCCCAACGAGCTTTTTCAATCCTTAGATGCATGCGAAACTGCGCACGATCTTTGGATAGAATTAGAAAGACAGTTGGAAGGGGGTGCTAAAACACAGAAGAACCGAAGGGCACAGTACATAAATGAGTATCATGCATTCAGTGCCTCTGCAACAGAGTCTCTGCAAACAACGTACGATAGGTTCAACTCTCTCATAAACAAATGTAGAAAGTCTGGCATTCACAGAACCTCGGATGAAAATAACGTCATGTTTCTAAAGAGTCTGAATGATGAGTGGCTTCAACTGTCTATGTCTTTACAAACAAACCAAGATCTAGACTCATGGACACTCTCTGATCTCTATGGAACACTAGCTGCACAAGAGCCTCAAATAGCACAGGCTAAAACAATAGCCATTGCACCATACGCATTGGTTAGTAAATCAACAGAGGCTACAGAGAGACCGAGAAATGAGAGAGCAACAGAGGAGAAGAAGAAGATAGTGATGGTTGATAGCGAAGAAGACGAGCTGATAGAGGAAGAAATAACTCTTGCATCATTAGCTAAATCATTGGCTCTATTGACAAGAGAGTTCAGAGGTAACCAAAGAAATTTTGGAAATGACAGATATAGCAGAGACAACCAGAGAGATAGAAGAGATGACGAAAGAAGAGAAGAATCAAGTGACCGACAGAGGTCAGACTACAGAAGTGACCGACAGAGGTCGAGCGACAGAATCTACATAGGAAATGACCGACAGAGGTCAGATGACAAGGTAGGCCACACACAAGAATGCTACAAATGTGGAAAGCCTGGTCATTATGCAAACGAATGCCGAACAGAGAAAGGTGGAGACCAACAGAAGTCCGACGATCGAACTGGAAACACCTCCCAAGGTTGCTTCAACTGCGGCAAGCCAGGCCATTTCGCAAAAGATTGCAGAATTAGACAAAGTCGCCTACAGAAGGACTCAGCTTTTTACAAAAAGAAGGTTGAATATTATGAACAAAAATCCCTAATGGCGAACAAAGGGCATTCTGAAGCAAATAAGGAGGACTTCGAGTCAGACTCTACCTCTGATGATGAATTCACCACCAATGCCCTGTTCTGTGGCATGGCAGAAGTCGACTCGGGCACTGACAATGAGGTATCCATTTCAAACTCTACCTCTTGTATTAAAAATGTAGAAAATGATTCAGTTAGACTTAACATTGAACTGATTGAACTCAAAGAGATAAATGAAAGTATTCAGAAAAGACTCACCTTTAATGAGAGAGAAGTAAGGCTTCTCACTCAAGAAAAAGCCAAAATTTTTGAAGAAAAGGAAAAAGTAGAAAAATATTGGAGCAAAAATGTAGATCCTTTAAAAAGGCAAATTTCTGAATTAACCTCTGCTTTAAAAGTCAAAACTAAAGAGCTTTCAGTTTCTAGGAGTGAAACAACTGACATAAGAGCTCTCAAAGAATACTTTCAAAAAGAGAGAGAGGTACTTTGGCAAGATCTACTCAGAAGAGAGGTTTTACTTAAAAACTATAAAGATGCACAGAAGGTGTACGAGAAAGTAAACTCACAAATAGGAAGAGAGGTATAGGGTACGATGATATTACTCTAGGTGTCGAAGGCAAAATACTTAAACCTCTATCTTCTCTGTTTGTGATAGGAAAAACAAATAAACCAATTTTTCCAAACTTACTCTCTGTAAGTAAAAGGGTTAAAATCTCTGAAAAACATCACTTGAGGAAACATACGAAGATGATCAATGTGTGGTTTGAAAACACAGATTCATCATCTTCAACCTCTGTCAATAGAGGAATCAAACCAAAGAAATATCTGAAAACACAAGATCAGATTGGTATCTTTAAGTTTGGTAAACGAGAGACTCAAACACAGGTCGCTTTTGTCTGTATGATAGATGTCAAAAAGAAATTATCTGCAAAAGCTCCTGAGTTTAAACCCATCTTTTCAGAAGAAAATCTTAAAAGATCAATTGAAAAAGAAATTTTGGAAGTTTTGAAATCAAATGCTTTAGAAAATCTCTGTACATCTTCTATAGATCAAATTCTCGCTGAAGAGATCTCATCTGAAACCTCTGCCATCTATGAAAGCTTTTCTACAGAGGAAGAAAACTCGTACGATACATGCTCAGAAAATCCAGCCTCTATCGAAAGAAATGACTCAACCTCTGTATATGAGGACGATTCATCCTCTGACGACTCAGAGACTGATTCTAAATCAGGGATAATTCACTGTGACACAGAGAATGTTAAATTCTCCTCTGATGTTCTTAACAGAACAATTTCTCCAAAAGAGAAAATCACAGAGATACCTATCTGTCCAGATTTTCTAAAAATGTGTATACAAGTCAAAACCTCTACAGAGCTTGATAATTTGAAAAAGGCCTCTGAAAATCCTAAAAGCTCAAAAATTTCAAAACCTTTAAGGCCTGAAGCTAACAAATATCTTTCCTCTGTGACAGTGAAGACAGACGTTCACCACAGAAGAGGCTCACAGAAGGCAGGACCTAAACAAGATTTTTGCAAAAAACATTCTAGTATTCATAGATCTTCTTGTAATAGGAAATCTAATGTAAAGAAAGAGTGTAATGTCTCTGTGGCTCAGTTCAGAAAATTCAATGAAAAGTTCAAACAAATCACGTCTCATATTAAATACTGTCATTGTTTTGATCTTATGTTCAGATTAAAAAATCACTTCTTAAGTCCAGATTGCTTACTCTCCACTAAAATTCAAACTCCAAAGTCAAAACCTAGAGAGATACAATCTGATCTTTCTACAAAAGATAAAATGTATTTCAAGAATGCTAAGGCAAACTTAAAAATTTCTAACAATATTGGACCCATATGGATATGGGTACCTAAGTCTCTGTGATTGTCTTACAGAAGCGGTATGTGCCAATTTGGTATCTTGACTCCGGATGCTCAAGGCACATGACTGGCGACAGAAGTTTACTATCCACGTACAAAGAAACACACGATGGTGGATCTGTATTTTTTGGAGACAACAAGAAGGGACACATCAAAAGCTATGGAGTCATACAGAAGGAAAACGTCTCTGTATACAAAGTTGCATATGTGAATGGCCTTAAACACAACCTACTCAGTGTAAGTCAACTCTGTGATACAGGATTTGATGTCTTGTTCAAAAGGACTTTCTACTCTCTGCAAAGTGAAGACACGGTAATGGAACTTCTGCGAGCCGAAAGAAAAGGTGATCTGTATCTGATGAACTTTTGTTCAACAACCAAGGACAAAGTTTGCCTTGTATCCTGCGAAAGTAAAGAAGCCTGGTTATGGCATAACAGGTTCTGTCACTTGAACTTTCACACCTTGGATAAACTGGTCAAACTTGATCTAGTTAAAGGTTTGCCTAATGTTAAATTTAATAAGGATCACTTGTGTTCTGCCTGTGAGATGGGAAAACTCAGAAGAGCTTCCCACAGAGGCAAAACAGATGTGTCGTGCACTAAGCCTCTGTACATGCTTCATGTCGACCTCTGCGGTCCTATTGCCATACAGAGCCTAGGTGGCAAGAAATTTATACTTGTCTTAATTGATGAGTATTCGCGCTTCACATGGGTTGAATTTGTTCGAAAGAAATCAGATGTTCCAATCATCTTGATTAATCTAATGAAAAGAATCCAAGTTCTTTATGAATGCAGAATACAGAAGTTAAGAAGTGACAATGGCACAGAATTTAAAACCTCTGTCATTGAAGCCTATCTTTCTACAGAAGGAATATCACAGAACTTCTCTGCCGCACGCACTCCACAGCAGAATGGCGTAGTCGAAAGGAAGAATCGAACGCTCGTGGAGGCCGCAAGAACTATGCTATCAGCATACGGATTACCGATGAACTTTTGGGCAGAAGCAATTTCTACCGCTTGTTACACACAGAATCGGTCAACCATTGTGAAAAGACACATCAAGACTCCTTACGAACTGATCAACAAAAGGCGGCCAAACATCAAGTTTTTCCATGTGTTTGAATGTAAATGCTTTGTTTTAAACGACAGAGATTCAAGAGGAAAGTTTGAGGTAAAAGCTGACGAAGGCAAATTCATTGGATACTCTGCCACTTCCAAAGCCTACAGAGTATACCTCACAAGATCTCGCAAAATAGTAGAAAGTATCAATGTTTCTTTTGATGATTCTTTTCAAATGACTTCTGAGCAAATCCGTTCAGAACTCGAACTTAAAAGAGAAACCTCTGGAATCTCGCAAACAAAAGAAGACTTGAATCTTCTATTTTTAGAGATGTTCCACGATGACATTGATCCTTCTGTTGGAACCATCAGAGTTTCTGAAGAACCATCTTCTGTTGGACAAAATCCTACAGGTATGACTCTAACTGGTCCAAATAATGCTTCATCTTCTTCTATAAACACTACAGATGCAAATGCCGAAGAAGAAAATACAGAAGATGAAACATGAAGAAAAACGACCACAGAAGCTGCAGAAAAACAAACTCCACAATCCACAGAAGAACCAATTACAGATGTAATTGAGGACCAAGACTATACGTCCTCAGAGGAACAAACTACACCACCACTCATACCAATCATTCCACAAATGGTAGAATCTTCTACCAAGGTAAGAAGAACGACAGAGGCTATACAAGAAGAAGATCCTCAAGAAGCTTCTGAAGAAAGGTTCGATGACATTGATGACCATCTTCCTCGCACCACTCAGTGGACAAAAATCCATCCTCCAAGCCAAATAATCGGAGAACCTTCTGACTCAGTAAAAACCAGGTCTGCCACTTCTAATTTTTGTTTCTTTACAAATTTTATTAGTGCGATAGAACCAAAGAAGATTTCTAAAGCACTAGATGACCCAAACTGGGTAGACGCCATGCAAGAAGATATCTGCAGTTTGAGCGTAACAGAGTATGGACTTTAGTACCTCTGCCACGACGGAAACAGGCCTTTGGGACTAAGTGGGTCTACAGAAATAAGAAGGATGAAGATGGAGTGGTCATCAAAAACTGTTGGTTCCCGTTTTGCTTTAAACAAGATTATCAGATCTATTAGTTCAGGTTTAAGGTTTGATGCGGAAGCGTATTTAAAGAACTAACAGATAAGTTTGATAGATTTAGAACAACCTATAAATAAACAGTGAACAAAATATTATATCTCAAAGTTTACTGAATATATATCAAGAACAGGTTTATGAACCGTGAGTAAGAAAAAGCTTTAAAACAGATATGACTCTTAAGGTGAATAAGCTTTTGTGTTCTTAATGTTGTTGTGTTGTGTATTTTTTTTTGTGTTAGGAAGAACTCAACATGAGTCTTCCTTATATACTACTCTAAAGGGGACCATAAAGCATATGCTACTATTCAAAAGGTACGTATGAATAGTTGAGAGGATGTCGTGAACAGTTGCAAGGACGGTATGAACAGTCAGACGTGTTATATTGCATTTAATGCAGCAGACGTCTAATATGTACTAAGCCCTACTGAGTCCAATCAGAGTTTGACATGTCGATGTTGGACAGGGCATGCTACCATGCAAGTTGATGTACGAGTCCTTTAACAGTAGCAAGATATTATAAATATCTTCAAGTCTTTGTTTAGGACCGCAGAGGCTCTGTGAAGTGTTACAGAGGTTCTGCGGTTTGGTCCTTCGTAGAGCAGTCTTCTCCTGATTCCGAGTCTTGAGTCATCTTTGTTCGTATGACAGAGCTTCTGTAGGAAGCCTCTGCTGCTTCTGTAGCTTCTTGACCTTGATTTCTCGGAAATGTCGGCAGAGCCTCTGTAAGAGGCTTTCTTCACTTAGCCTATTTTTCACTACTTCTAAATACTTCTATGATTAGGAAGATTGAAGCTAACAATCTCCCCCTAAGTAGTGAAAAATAAAGAATTTGAACTTGAGTTAAGTTTGGCTAAGTTAGATAAGACATAGGTTAAACAATACCTCGAAATTCCTTTCATTTAGAAATATGCCAGAGGCATTTTACATTTGAGTACAATGAAAGATAAACTTTAACTTTGTTTGCAGAGATTGGAGGTCTGAGAATCAGATTTTGGCATCTTTGAAATCGTTGTAGCTTCTGTTGTCTCTTCCGACTTTTCTGATCTCTTTGTAGAATCTGATGCAGAGTTCTCTTAGGCGAATTCTGCAGCATCTTTATTAATTTTCTTTGAACCTCTGTATTTCACAAGGCTTGCTCTGAACTTGTTCAGAGTACTTGTTGCATACTTCTGACAGTCCATGCATACAAATAGTTTAGTTTCGCCTCGAGTGTTTTGAAATACTAACCCAAACCGTGGTTCTGTGATGATTGAGTTAGGTACGGCGTCTGGTGGGCAGCGATCCTCTGGTGGTCGTAAATCCAGATGTTTGAGACCAAGATCCTTTCCCAGCTGGAAATCTATCATGTTGTAGAGCAGAAGCTTTTCCCTCATCGCTTTTCTCAACACTTGATAGGCTCTGGTGTTTGCCTCTGTGTTGTAGTTGTCCTTTGTCCATTGCAGAAGGTCAGGTAGATCATATGGATTGATATTTCTTAAATCAGCATCAGCGAAGGTAGTTTCTGAATTGTTTTCTCTTCTGACTTTGTAAAGATTGTACCTGACCCTTGGATAGGTTCTTGTGAAGGAGAATTTGCAGAAGATTACCTTTTTGATCTTGTGGATTGAGAAGACATCTGCTTTGGTTCTTGGCTTTGTCCTTGTGAAGATGTTCTCAAATTCTTCTCTGATCCTTGGATCTGTCACATGATCTGTTGGATAATTTGTCTGAAAGGATTGTTTGTAGAGGTATTTGTATACCACTTCTTCCATTTCTTCATATGTTGGACCTGGTTGTGGTACTTGTCTTCTGAGACTCTCCATCTGTTGAACAACTTTTGCGGCTCTACCAGTTAGAGGAATGTCTGACAGAGGCTTCAATCCATGTGCCCAGTCAACTTCTTCAGGCTTTGGGGTTTGAAAGGCATCAAACGCACTCTTCATTAGTTTCTCTTTTGCCTTTGGCAATGTTTTCTTCTTAGGCTCTTCTGTCAGTATACCTTTGCCCTTATCTTTGGCTTTTGGCGGGGCAGAAACTGTTGCTTCTGTAAGTTTGGTGGTTGGCACTTCTGTTGGCTTGATGGGGGTTGCCTCTGTGGGTTTTGACATTTGTGATTTAGAGGACTTTTGTGGCGATGGTTCTGTTGGCTTGAGTTGCTCTGTAACCTCTGTTGGAGGTTGTTTGTTGACTTCTTCTATGAACCTGTGCCTTTCTTCTTCTCTCTGCGTCATACGATCACTCATTGTTGTGTGCATCCTTTTCAGAACGTCAGAAGCAGAGGTCGTTGCTCTTTTTGGTTTGGTGGCAATCGACTTTCTTCTGGGTATGGTTTGGGGTGTTTCCACAGAGGTGGGTGTTTTCTCTGTGGTTTGTTCATCTGTTTCTTCCAAAATGATTACCTCAGGGGCTGTTGTTGCCTCTGTGGCTTGCTGATCTGCTTCTGGAGTTTTGGTTTCGTCAGGAGATGATTCCACAGAGATGGGTGTTGTTTCTGTGGTCTTTTGGGTTTGTTGTTGGGTTTCTTCTTGAGGGGCTTGGTTGATTGGTTCTGCTGCGATTGGTGGACTTTGTATTCCTCTGCTTGTAGCTTTCTCTCTTAGATTCTCCCCCTCAGGATTATCTGATGGACCAGGTTGGTCATCATCAGAATCATCCTGACTTTTATCAGAAGTACCCTCTGCTCTGCAAGAAGTGTTGGGCTTCTTCGGTAATTCAGCTCCGGCTGCCATCAACTTTTCACATACATCATCGCTGAGGCCAATCAATGTCGCAAGCTCTGCTTCTGTTTTAAAACGCATTCTGCCGACACTCTTTCTGAAATCCTTGACATAGTTGGCATTTGCAGTTGTGAAGGAGACAATGACTTTTGTGACCTGGTTAATGACGTTCTGTCCGAGCTCTGTAAGTTGTGCTCTGGTCATATAGTCTTTTGGTTGCATTATTGTCGAGTTGCGTATTGCCTCTGCTTGTACTTGTGATAGGGCATTATGTAAGTCTGTAGGAGTGATGCCCTCTGCTCTGTGGGATTGCGTATTCATTTGTTCAAGGAAATCTTTGACAGAGTCCCTGAAAGCAGAAGTTGTAGTTGTTCCGAATTCCTGAGCTGCAGAAGTGGTTGTTGCTTTGGCAGTAGTCTCGGCAGACGACTTCATCTCTGAGATGGCGGTTTTTACCTCTGTGGACAGATTGTCCATTTTGGTGTTCAGTTTCATGATAGCCGTAGATGTTGTCTCTGTAAAGGATTTGAAAGAGCTTTGCAACTCTTTCAATGTTTGGTTCACAGAGGTGACAAGGGTTTGGAA
Source organism: Saussurea involucrata (assembly GCA_033807775.1). Taxonomy (NCBI): domain Eukaryota; kingdom Viridiplantae; phylum Streptophyta; class Magnoliopsida; order Asterales; family Asteraceae; genus Saussurea; species Saussurea involucrata. The sequence continues at coordinate 45,899,829 of CM066324.1, forward strand.
CTCATCCCTTGATACTTGTGTTCCTTGTGTAACCTCTGGAGGAACACATTCGTCTCTAGAGTGAGTCCTTGTTCCTGGGACACCTTCGTTCACCCTTGTTTGTATGATGGGGGTGGAAGGATTTCCTTCTGATCCTCGAGAAGAAACCTGAGTTTCGATCTCTACAGAAGTTCTGTGAAGAACAGTGTCCAAATCCACTCCAGAGGTGGTTATTGGAATGTCCTTCTGTTGACTGGGAGACTTGTCTAGAGTCTCTTCGTCTCTGTGCTCACTACTTCTCTCTGAAAGAAGTTTTGGTCCTAATGTGTGCGTGGCAGAGGAAACGAATTCCTCTGTAGGGTGTTCTAGGGTGATCTGGGGCGACTGATCACGAACAATAGGTGAGTCTCTTTGAGGAGACTCCCTAGGAATGGATTCCCCGGTTTCTGTGGGCACAGAGGTTGAAAGAGTAACCACTGGCTGGATGGGTTGGGTTAGGATCGAGCTGTGCTGTTCTTTTTCAATAACTCCTTCTGCAGCTAGACCTGCGGAGTTAGAAATGTGGGTTGCACTGGGAGTTGGTTTTGGTTGTGTGCCTCTATTTATCCAGGCATCTTTTCTTGCTTCTTCCTCTGTTAAGCATCCAAGCACTACTTCATTTTCTATCATATCATCCTCTGTAACTATCCTATGGCTTGGTGCTTCTTCCCTAAGTTCTGTGGAAGTTCCTTGCTCTGGTCGTAAGAAGTCATACATTTGATGAGATCCAAATACTCTCATGACATGTGGATGATAAAGACCCTTACGTATCCAGACAGCTTCTTCTTCATCTGAATTTGTCTCTAAGATCTCTATTTCTGTCTCTGTTGTTGCTAATCCCTCTTTTTGTACAACTTCGGCCCCTTTTTCTTTCTCTTCTTCCATCATGTTCTCAGAAGCCTCTGTAATTTCACCTCTGTTCCATTCAGCTTCAGTTTGTTCTATTTCTTCTGAAGTTGGGTTTGGACTTCTTCTGTGGACGTCCAATCCTTGAATGAAAGGGTTTTGTAAAATAACAGGGGTGTCGGCTGGTTGATTTCTGGGTGTTGTGTCATCTTCTTGCAGATGTGTGTCAATGCCAGAAATGAAGAAATCTTGTTCTTCTGGAGAGTGGTGGTCGAGAGGTTGTGCCGTCCACCCTGCTGTATTTAGGGTGTTGGCAATTTCAGGGTTCTGTAAGAAGTCGTTCAGGTCTCCTTGGTGAGCAAATCTATCTGGAGATTGATAGGGTGATTGATACCTTTCTGTAGCCATTTCTTCTTCAGCAACTTCTTCTTCAGCAGTTTCCTCTTCTGCAATGGTTACCAACTTTGCAAATGATTTACCATGCCTCTTTTTGGTTTTCCTCCTCTTAGGATTTGGTGCCCCTTCTTCTGTTGATTTTGATCTTTTCTTCTTCATTTTTGGGGAGGATGGAGGAGCAGAGGAGCCAATTTCTGTGGCATGAGGAGGTGAGGGTTGATCTTCTGCAGCGCTTGTTGAGGTGCCTTCTGCAGTTTTCCTCTTCTTAGCTTTTGGAGTAGATGTAGAGGTTCTTGATGAATACTTCTTTCCCATTAGTTCTGCACGTTTGGCTATAAAGCTGAGTTGAATAGCCATGTGCTTTGCTAACTTCTGATCCTTTTCTTCTTGAGTGGAAAGAGGTTTTGCTATCATTGTTCCTAGGGGGACTCCTAAACGCGGGGGTGTCATAGGACTCGGTTTAGGAGTTCTATGATCGCGTATATACTCTTGCTTAAGGGATCTATTCGTTGCATATTTCAGAAGCTTCTTGGACAGAGGTCTGCAGTGTGAGTAGCCATCAGCATGATTAGTGGGGGTATTCTTGTTCATCGGGAACTGTTTGGGAGTTGGCCCTTCCATTGGCCAATTTTGGATTAGCAGCAGAGGTTCGAACAGAACTCCCAAAATTTTTTGGAATTGTAGAGGTGGTAGAAATTTTGGATCGTTCTCTTTGACCCTTCTCGTGTTGTTCTTTCTGTCGATGGTGTTTATGATCTCTTGCACCATTATGGTCGCATAATCTAGTGGAAGATCATAGTAAACCCCATACATGATGCTCAAGATTTGATGCGAGCTTTGGTCAATACTGCCTATTTTCCCTGTCAGACATCTGTTTAGAATAGAGAACAAAGTGTTCCACAGAGGTGGTAATCTGCCTCTGCGGAAGTCATTTCTCTTCCGTAGTTGGGTGTTGTACCCAAGCATTTCCACGAATCGACAGAGCTCTTCGTCTGTTGGTTGCTCTGCATAACTCTTCAATCCCAGAAGACCCCTTGTTGGTAGGTTGAATTCAAGTGAGAACATTGTTCTGTTGAACTTGATTTCAAGATGCTCAGATTTATCAGGTCTTGAAATGTACCCTTTGATAAGAGAATCGTCTTTATCAAATCGGCAGCTTTGCCAAAATTGGTTCAAATAACGGATTGGAATTTTGTTCGGGGTTCTTGATAGTAGAGGGAAGAGGACATGATTCTCCATGATGTTCAGAAGTATGGCATGGGCTTCGCCGAAAGCAGTGGGTGAGGGGACCAAATAGCAGTTGTTGGATTTGATAGGAAGAATGGCTTCGAAATGATCCTTTGCTATAAAGTTTTGCAAGTGTGTCGTTGGAGCAAAGTCTGCTGAGTCCCCGGAATCTTGTTGTTCAATATTTCTTGCAAGGCTGGGGTTTTCAGAATGTTCTGAATGTGCAGGGGAGTGTTCCGGTGAGTTCGCCGGAGAGAGTTCAGAGGATGTAGCTCGAGAAGATGAAGCCATTTGAATTTAAGAATATGATTTTTGCAAGCTTTTTGCAGGGTTTCGCCGGAGAAGAAGATGAGAGTTTGTAAAATGTTTTATGAGAGGGTAAGCTTTGTTTTTATAAGATGGTAAAACGGTAGAATTCGAAAGAGTAAAATATATGGCAATGGATTAAATTTTGGAATCCGCACTCGAGTTTGAGCGGCGGGTTCAACTTTCCAAATAAAAACGTTCCATGTACGCCCAATGAAAATGGGACACGTAGGCCTTGTCAGAATATGACAGGACGTCGTGCGCGGCCCATTAATGCTAGGCGCGTGAGGTTGATTTTAGCCATATGAGTTTTACTCGCAGTAACAGTAACCGTTATTGCCACAGATAACAAAATGGCAGAACTTTTGTGTTTTACAGAAGCTCTGTGATTTTGAAAATCTTGAGTTTTAACCTTTTCTCATATATCTCATTGTTGTCATGATTCTGAAGGTTCTTCTTTGAACGAAAACGTTTGTAAAGACATTGGAGAGGATCAATAGGATTTTGTCAAGAAATTTTACTCACAGAGGTTTTGTAGCTCTGATGGAACTTGCAGAAGCTCTGCGAGAGCCAGCAGAAGCTCTATGAAAGAAAAAATCTTATAACTTGAATTCTATTAACTTTCTGATCATCCAATTTTTGATCTGTGTTAAGAGATGTTTTTCGCACATTTTTGAAGGTTGGTGTCCGAGAAAACTATCTTGATAAACGTTTTGTTCGATAAGGTCATGGTGTGTGTTGTCGGTTTCCGAGATAACATTCCAAAAGATCGAAAGAGGGTTAATTTGTGATCACAGAGCATATTTCCTGCAGAAGCTCTGTTGAGCTCAGTAGAAGCTCTATGACCTTAAATTTCTCCTATTTCGAATTTTGTTAAATCTTTTGAACTTTTGATTTTTGAAATGTTATTCATAGTATATTTAGGACATATTTGATAATTCTTGTCCTAGAAAATTGTTTTCTAAAAACCTTTCGTGCGAGAGACATACCTTTTGGTTCTTCTGTTCTCGGTAGTTTTGTCTTACTTCTGTCGATGGAGAATTATCGACTTCTTCTTTGGCTTTCCTTTGAAAGATTTACCTCTGTAGATCATTTCAGGGTCCCTTTTGCTCCCCCTTGATCTAATCGCTTCTGTAGATCAAGAATTTTCCTTTTTCTCCCCCTTGATCTATGCTTGGTTCAAAGAATGGTAAGATTTGTATTGAGCATAGATTATGTTTACCAGAGGTTCTGTAAGGGTTATCAGAAGATCTGAGCGGACCCACAGAGGCTCGGTAAACAATTATTTTATATAAAAAATATAAACTGAAATAAATTTATCAACGCAATAACTTAGTAATAATAGATATTTATACTTATTTACAGAAGATAAAGCTATACTTACAGAGGATTTTCACACCATGTTAATCATTCCTAACTTACCCACCAAGAAGTTGAATCTTTTCTCGTCTAATGCTTTGGTGAATAAGTCAACGAGTTGATATTCTGTGGGCACGAAATGCATTTCGATTTTACCGTATTCAACATGATGTTTCAAGAAATGATACCTTATATCGATATGCTTGGTTTTTGAGTGTTGCACAGGGTTGGCAGAGATAGCAATAGCACTTTTGGAATCACAGAAGATGGGTATTTTGAACAGAATGTGGTCGTAGTCTTTTAGCTGAGTCTTCATCCATAGAACCTGAGAACAACAGCTAGCGGCAGCAACGTATTCAGCTTCTGCAGTGGATGTGGAGACACAATTCTGCTTCTTGGAGGTCCAACTGACTAGTTTACCACCTAGGAATTGACAACTCCCAGAGGTACTCTTTCTGTCGAGCATGTATCCTCCATAGTCTGAATCTGTATAAGCTTTAAAACTAAAACCAGAGTTCTATGGATACCAGAGACCAAGATTGTTGGTCCCCTTCAGGTATCTAAAGATTCTTTTTACAGCATCATAATGTGAATTCTTTGGATTATCTTGATAACGTGCACAAAGACATGTGGCATGCATAATGTCAGGTCTGCTTGCTGTTAAATATAACAGAGATCCAATCATGCCTCTGTAGAGAGTACATTCTACAGAAATACCATTTGGATCTAAGAATAACTTATTTCCAGTGGCCATTGGAGTCTTCATTGCAGAGGTATCAGAGAGATTATATTTTAAAAGTATGTCAGAGACATATTTGGCTTGATTTATAAAAATTCCCTCTGAAGATTGTTTGACTTGAAGTCCGAGGAAGAATGTTAATTCTCCCATCATACTCATTTCAAACTCACTCTGCATGAGTTTTTCAAAAAAATTGCACTCTTATGAATTACAAGACCCAAAAATTATGTCATCTACGTATATTTGTACAAGCATTATCTCACTATTTTTGCGTTTATAGAATAAGGTAGTATCTGTTGTACCTCTGTTGTAGCCATTGACTAGAAGGAAGGTAGAAAGTCGTTCGTACCATGCTCTTGGAGCCTGTTTCAGTCCGTATAGAGCCTTTTCAAGGTAGTATACATGCATTGGAAACTTTGAGCTTTCAAAACCTGGTGGCTGATTTACGTAAACCTCTTCTTGGATTTCACCGTTTAGAAAAGCTGATTTTACGTCCATCTGATAGACTTTAAAACCTCTGTGGGCTGCGAAGGCTAAGAATATTCTTATTGCTTCGAGACGTGCGACAGGAGCAAAAGTATCATCGTAGTCTATGCCTTCTTCTTGTCTATATCCTTTTGCTACTAATCTTGCTTTGTTTCTGACGACCACTCCATCTTCATCCTTCTTGTTTCTGTAGACCCATTTAGTCCCAATGGCCTGTTTCCCTCTTGGCAGAGGTACTAACGTCCATACTCTGTTACGCTCAAATTGCAGAAGTTCTTCTTGCATGGCGTCTACCCAGTTTGGGTCATCTAGGGCTTCCGAAATCTTCTTTGGTTCTATAACACTAATAAAATTTGTAAAGAAACAAAAATTAGCAGTGGCAGACCTTGTTTTTACTGAGTTAGAAGGTTCTCCAATTATTTGGCTTGGAGGATGGCTTTTTGTCCACTGAGTTGTGCGTGTAAGATGATCATCAATGTCATCAAAACTTTCTTCAGAGGCTTCTTGTGTTTCTTCTTGTGTAGCCTCTGTTGATCTTCGTGCCTTGGTAGTTGATTCTACCGTTTGTGGAATGGTTGGTACGAGTGGTGGTGGAGTTTGTTCGTCTGAGGATGTATAGTCTTGGTCCTCGATCTCCTCTGTAATTGGTTCTTCTGTGGTTTGTGCAGCTTCTGTGGTCGTTTTTCTTGATGTTTCATCTTCTGCACTTTCTTCTGCTTCGGCAATTGCATCTGTAGTATTTATAGAAGAAGATGAAGCATTATTTGGACCAGTTAGAGTCATACCTGTAGGATTTTGTCCGACAGAGGATGGTTCTTCAGAAACTCTGATGGTTCCGACAGAAGGATCAATGTCATTGTGGAACATCTCCAAAAATAGAAGATTCAAATCTTCTTTTGTTCTTGAGATGTCAGAGGATTTCTCTTTAATTCCGAGTTCTGAACTTATTTGCTCAGAAGTCATTTGGAATGAATCATCAAAAGAAACATTGATGCTTTCTACAATCTTGTGAGACTTTGTAAGGAATGTTCTGTAGGCTTTGGAAGTGGCAGAGTATCCAATGAATTTGCCTTCATCTGCTTTTACATCAAACTTTCCTCTCGAATCTCTGTCGTTTAAGACAAAGCATTTGCATCCGAATACATGGAAAAATTTGATGTTTGGCCGCCTTTTGTTAAGCAATTAGTAAGGCGTCTTGAGGTGTCTTTTCACAATGGTTGATCGATTTTGAGTATAACACGCAGTAGAAATTGCTTCTGCCCAAAAGTTCATTGATAATCCGCATGCTGATATCATAGTTCTTGCGGCTTCCACAAGTGTTCGATTCTTTCTTTCGACAACACCGTTCTGTTGTGGAGTGCGAGCTGCAGAGAAGTTCTGTGATATTCCTTCTGTTGAAAGATAGGCTTCAATGACAGAGGTTTTAAATTCTGTGCCATTTTCACTTCTTAACTTCTGTATTCTGCAATCATAAAGAACTTGGATTCTTTTCATTAGATTTATCAATATATTTGGAACATCTGATTTCTTTCTAACGAATTCAACCCATGTGAAACGTGAATACTCATCAATTAGGACAAGTATGTATTTCTTGCCACCTAGGCTCTGTATGGCAATGGGACCGCAGAGGTCGACATGAAGCATGTACAGAGGTCTAGTGCAAGATACGTCAGTTTTGCCTTTGTGGGAAGCCCTTCTGTGTTTTCCCATTTCACAGGCCGAACAAAAGTGATCTTTGTTGAATTTAACGTTTGGCAAACCTTTAACTAGATTGAGTTTTACTAGTTTATCCAAGGTGTGAAAGTTTAAGTGACAGAACCTGTTGTGCCATAACCAAGCTTCTTCACTTTTGCATGCTACAAGGCAGACTTTTTCTTTGGAATTTGAATTAAAGTTCATTAGGTACAGATCACCTCTTCTTTCAGCTCGCAGAAGTTCCATTCCTGTGTTTTCACTTTGTAGAGAGCAGAAGGTTCTTTTGAATAACACATCGAATCCTGTATCACAGAGTTGACTTACGCTTAGTAGGTTGTGTTTGAGGCCATTCACATATGCAACTTTGTATACAGAGATATTTTCTTTCTGTATCACTCCATAGCCTTTGATGTGTCCCTTCATGTTGTCTCCAAAGTTTACAGATCCACCATCGTGTGCTTCTTTGTATGTGGATAGTAATCTTCTGTTGCCAGTCATGTGCCTTGAGCATCCGGAGTCAAGATACCAAATTGGCACATGTTGCTTCTATAAGACAATCATAGAGATTTAGGTACCCATATCCACATGGGTCCAATATTGTTAGAATTTTTCAAGTTTGCCTTGGCATTCTTGAAATACATTTTATCTTTTGTAGAAGAATCAGATTGTTTCTCTTTTGGTTCTGACTTTCGAATTTCAGTGGTGAGAAAGCAATCTGGACTTGAGAAGTGTTTATTCAATTTAAACATAAGATCAAAACAATGACAGTATTGAATATGAGATGTGATTTGTTTGAACTTTTCATTGAATTTTCTTAACTGAGCCACAGAGACATTACACTCTTTCTTTACATTAGATTTCCTATTACAAGAAGATCTATGAATACTAGAATGTTGTTTGCAAAAGTCTTGTTTAGTTCCTGCCTTCTGTGACTCCCTTCTGTGGTGAACATCTTTCTTCACTGTCACAGAGGAAAAACATTTGTTAGCTTCAGGCCATTTTCCCTTTTGTTGCCAAGTGGGATTCTCTTTGATTTTCCTTAAAGGTTTTGAAAATTTTAAGCTTTTTGGATTTTCAGAGGCCTTTTTCAGATTTTCAAGCTCTGTAGAGGTTTTGACTTGTATACACATTTTGAGAAAATCTGGACGGATATGTATCTCTGTGATTTTCTCTTTTGGAGAAATTGTTCTGTTAAGAACTTCAGAGGAGATTTTGACATCCTCTGTGTCACAGTGAATTATCCCTGATTTGAAATCAGTCTCTGAGTCGTCAGAGGATGAATCGTCCTCATATGCAAAGGTTGAGCCATTTCTTTCGACAGAGGCTGGATTTTCTGAGCATGTATCATACGAGCTTTCTTCCTCTGTAAAAAAACTTTCGTAGTTGGCAGAGGTTTCTAATGAGATCTCTTCAGCGAGTTTTTGATTTATAGAAGATGTACAGAGATTTTCTAAAATATTTGATTTCAAAACTTCCAAAATTTCTTTTTCAATAGATTCTTCAAGTTTTTCTTCTGAAAAAATGGGTTTAACCTCAGGAGCTTCTGCTGACAATTTCTTTTCAACATTTATCATACCGACAAAAGCGACCTGTGTTTGAGTCTCTGGTTTACCAAACTTAAAGATACCAATCTGATCTTGTGTTTTTAGATATTTCTTTGGTTTGATTTCTCTTTTGACAGAGGTTGAAGATGATGAATCTGTGTTTTCAAACCACACATTGATCATCTTTGTATGTTTCCTCAAGTGAGGTTTTGCAGAGATTTTAACCCTTTTGCTTACAGAGAGTAAGTTTGGAAAGTTTGGTTTGTTAGTTTTTCCCAAAACAAATAGAGAGGACAGAGGTTTTAGTCGTTTATTTTCAACTCCTAAGGTAATGTCACTGTACCCTATACCTCGTCTTGCTATTTGAGTGTTTACCTTTTCATACACCTTCTGTGCATCTTTATAGTTTTTAATTAAAACTTCTCTTCTTAAAAGATCTTGCCAAAGTACCTCTCTTTCCTTTTGAAAGTATTCTTTGAGAGCTCTTATGTCTGTAGTTTCACTTCTTGAAACTGAAAGTTCTTTTGTTTTGATTTTTAAAGCATAGGTTAAATCAGAAATTTGCCTTTTTAAAGGATCTATATTTTTGCTCCAATATTTTTCGACTTTTCCTTTTTCTTCAAAGATTTTGGCTTTTTCTTGAGTGAGAAGCCTTACTTCTCTCTCATTAAAGGTCAGCTTTTTCTGAATGCTTTCAATTATATCTTTCAGTTCAATGTTAAGTTTAAATAAATCACCATCTACAGAATTAGTACTTGAGATAGAGTTTGAAATGGATACCTTATTGTCAGTGCAGGAGTCAACTTCTGCCATGCCACAGAACAGGGCATTTGTGAGAAATTCATCGTTAGAGGTAGAGTCTGACTCGAAGTCTTCTTTGCTTGCCTCAGAATGCCCTTTGTTCGCCATTAGGGATTTTTGTGCGTAATACTCGGCCTTCTTTTTGTAAAAATCTGAGTCCTTCTGTGGGCGATTTGGTCTACTTCTGCATTCTTTTGCGAAATGACCTGGCTTGCCGCAGTTGAAACAACCTTGGGAGATGTTTCCAGTTCGGTCGTCGGAATTCTGTAGGTCTCCACCTTTCTCTGTTCGGCATTCGTTTGCGTAATGACCGGGTTTACCACATTTGTAGCATTCTTGTGTGTGGCCTATCTTGTCATCTGATCTTTGTCGATCATTTCCTCTGTAGCTTCTGTCGCTCGACCTCTGTAGGTCATCATTTCTGTAGTCTGACCTCTGTCGGTCACTTGATTCTTCTCTTCTTCCATCATCTCTTCTACCCGAAATCCTTTGGTTATTTCTAAACTCTCTTGTCAATAGAGCCATTGATTTAGCTAATGACGCAAGAGTTATCTCTTCCTCTATCAGCTCGTCTTCTTCGCTATCAACCATTACCATCTTCTTTTTCTCCTTCTTTTTCTCCTCTGTAGATCTCTCATTTCTTGGTCTGTCTGCAGCCTCTGTATATTTACTAACCAATGCGTATGGCACAGTGGTTAGTGTTTTAGCTTGAGCTATTTGAGGCTCTTGTGTAGCAAGTGTTCCATAGAGATCAGAGAGTGTCCAGGAGTCTAGATCTTGATTTGTTTGTAAAGACATAGACAACTGAAGCCACTCATCGTTCAGGCTCTTTAGAAACATGACATTATTTTATTCCGTGGTTCTGTGAATACCAGACTTTTTGCATTTGTTTATGAGAGAGTTGAACCGGTCGTATGTTGTTTGCAGAGATTCTGTTGCAGAGGCTCTGAAAGCATGATATTCATTCCAACTGTCTTTCTAATTCTTTCCAGAGATCGTGCGCTGTTTCGCATGCATCTAAGGATTGAAAAAGTTCGTTGGGGATTGCCATTATCAATATTCTCTTTGTTTTATGTGCAACTTCATCTTCTGCCTTATCTTCATTTGACCATTCTTCTCTTGGCTTAGGTTTTTGATGTTCAGGGATTTCAGCAGATTCAGCAGTAGTTGGTACACGTGGCATAGTTATCATCGGAACTGGAGGAGGATTGTAAAGATATTGTTTGAGAGTTTTTTCAGTACCCTCAAAGAAATGCACCATTCTTATCTTCCATTGAGGATACTCATCTCTAAGAAGAGTAGGAGGTTTGGTTAGTGAGCCAGCAGTGAAAAAGTTATTTGTATTTGTCATTTTGAGGAGAGGATTTCTCAATATGAAGATCTGGAAGGTTTTCTGGGTACGACTAATATTTAGAAATATTGTGATGAAGAGAGAAAATAATCTATCAAATAAAAGTTGTAAAACGAGGATCACTTGATATTGAAAATCAAGCTAGGCTCTGATACCATAAATAAACAGTGAACAAAATATTATATCTCAAAGTTTACTGAATATATATCAAGAACAGGTTTATGAACCGTGAGTAAGAAAAAGCTTTAAAACATATATGACTCTTAAGGTGAATAAGCTTTTGTGTTCTTAATGTTGTTGTGTTGTGTATTGTTTTTTGTGTTAGGAAGAACTCAACATGAGTCTTCCTTATATACTACTCTAAAGGGGACCATAAAGCATATGCTACTATTCAAAAGGTACGTATGAATAGTTGAGAGGATGTCGTGAACAGTTGCAAGGATGGCATGAACAGTCAGACGTGCTATATTGCATTTAATGCAGCAGACGTCTAATATGTACTAAGCCCTACTGAGTCCAATTAGAGTTTGACACGTCGATGTTGGACAGGGCATGCTACCATGCAAGTTGATGTACGAGTCCTTTAACAGTAGCAAGATATTATAAATATCTCCAAGTCTTTGTTTAGGACCGAAGAGGCTCTGTGAAGTGTTACAGAGGTTCTGCGGTTTGGTCCTTCGTAGAGCATTCTTCTCCTGATTCCGAGTCTTGAGTCTTCTTTATTCGTATGACAGAGCTTCTGTAGGAAGCCTCTGCTGCTTCTGTAGCTTCTTGACCTTGATTTCTCGGAAATGTCGGCAGAGGCTCTGTAAGAGGCTTTCTTCACTTAGCCTATTTTTCACTACTTCTAAATACTTCTATGATTAGGAAGATTGAAGCTAACAGAAACAAAGCACGATTGGTGGCCAAGGGATATAGACAAGAAGAAGGCATAGACTACGATGAGACCTTTGCCCCTGTCGCACGGCTCGAAGCAATAAGAATATTCTTAGCCTTCGCAGCCCACAGAGGATTTAAAGTTTATCAGATGGACGTAAAATCAGCTTTTCTCAACGGTGAAATCCAAGAAGAGGTTTACGTAAATCAGCCACCAGGGTTTGAAAGCTCAATGTTCCCAAGGCATGTATACTACCTTGAAAAGGCTCTGTACGGACTGAAACAGGCTCCAATAGCATGGTACGAACGACTTTCTACCTTTCTTCTAGTAAATGGCTACAACAGAGGTACAACAGATACTACCTTATTCTATAAACGTAAAAACAGTGAAATAATGCTTGTACAAATCTATGTGGACGACATAATTTTTGGGTCTTCTAACATAGAAGAGTGCAAAAGTTTTGAAAAACTCATGCAGAGTGAGTTTGAAATGAGTATGATGGGAGAACTAACATTCTTCCTCGGACTCCAAGTCAAACAAACATCAGAGGGAATTTTTATAAATCAGGCCAAATATGTCTCTGACATTCTTTTCAAGTATAGCCTCTCTGATACCTCTGCAATGAAAACTCCAATGGCCACTGGAAATAAGTTATCCTTAGATCCAGATGGCATCTCTGTAGAATGCACTCTCTACAGAGGCATGATTGGATCTCTGTTATACTTAACTGCAAGTAGACCTGACATTATGCATGCCACATGTCTTTGTGCACGTTATCAAGCTAATCCAAAGAAATCACACTATGATGCTGTGAAAAGAATCTTTAGATATCTAAAGGGGACCAAAAATCTCGGTCTCTGGTATCCACAGAACTCTGGTTTTAGTCTTATAGCTTATACAGATTCAGACTATGGAGGATGCATGCTCGACAGAAAGAGTACCTCTGGGAGTTGTCAATTCCTAGGTGGTAAACTAGTCAGTTGGACCTCCAAAAAGCAAAATTGTGTCTCAACATCCACTGCGGAAGCTGAATACGTTGCTGCTGCTAGCTGTTGTTCTCAGGTTCTATAGATGAAGACTACGGTCACATCCTATTCAAAATACCTATCTTCTGTGATTCCAAGAGTGCCATTGCTATCTCTGCCAATCCTGTGCAACACTCAAAAACCAAGCATATCGATATAAGGTACCATTTCTTGAAATATCATGTTGAATACGGTACAATCGAGATGCATTTCGTGCCCACAGAATACCAACTCGCAGACTTATTCACCAAAGCTTTAGACGAGAAAAGATTCAATTTCTTGGTGGGTAAGTTAGGAATGATCAATATGACGTAAAAATCCTCTGTAAGTATAACTTTATCTTCTGTAAATATGTATATATTTCTAATTATTTTTGCTTTAATTAATTTATTTCTGTATGTAAGTTCTCAATCTTAAATAGTTCTTAAAATCACAGAGCTTCTGTAAGTCTACTCAGAACCTCTGACAACCCTTATAGAACCTCTGTAAAATATGACCTATGTTCTATGCAAAACTTATCATTCTTTGATCCAAGCATAGGTCAAGGGGGAGCAAAAGGAAAATTCCTGATCTACAGAGGTGATTAGATCAAGGGGGAGCAAAAAGGGATCCAGAAATGATCTACAGAGGTAAAACTTTCAAGGGAAAGCCAAAGAAGAATGTCAATGAATCTATATCGACAGAAGTCATACATCACTGCCGAGAAAAGAAGAACCAAAAGGTATGTCTCTCGCACAAAAGGTTTTTGAAAACAGTTTTCTAGGACACAAGTTGTCAAATATGTCCTAAATATACTGTGGATAACATTTCAAAAATCAAAAGATCAAAAAGTTTCATAAAAATTGAGTTATGAGAAATTTAAGGTCATAGAGCTTCTGCTGAGCTCAACAGAAGCTCTGCCAGAAATATGCTCTGAGATCGCAACTTTAACCTCTATCGATCTTTTGGAATGTTATCTCGGAAACCAAACAGACTCACCATGACCTTCTCGAACAAAACTTTTTCCATAAGAATTTATTCGGACACCAACTTTCAAATATGTCCGAAAAATATCTCTTAAAACAGATCAAAAATTGGATGATCAGAAAAGTTAATAAAATTTTCGTTATGAGATTTTTTCCCTCATAGAGCTTCTGCTGGCCCTCACAGAGCTTCTGCAAGTTCAAACAGAGCCACAAAACCTCTGCGAGTAAAAACTCTTAACTAAAAATCCTATTTGATCCTCTCCAGTGCCTTTACAAAACATTTTGGTTAAAAAGGAACCCCACAGAAGTCATGATAACAATCAGATATATGAGAAAGGGATACACATCAAAGATTTTCAAATTCACAGAACCTCTGTAAACTACAGAAGTTCTTTCAATCTGTTACTTCGGCATTTCTGTAGTAATAACGGTTACTTTTACTGAGAGTGAATTACATGTGGCTAAGAATAACCCCACGCGCCTAGCATTAATGGGTCGCGCACGACGTCCTGTCATCCTCTGACATGGCCTATGTGTCCCATTTTCATTGGGCGTACATGGAACGTTTTCTGTGGAAAGTTGAACCCGCCGTTCTAACTTGAGTTCGGATTCCAAATTTTAATCCATTACCATATATTTTACTCTTTCGAATTCTACCGTTTTACCCTCCTATAAAAACTAAGCTCACCCTCTCATAAACTTTTTACAAACTCTCACTCTTCTCCGGCGAAACCTGCAAATTTCTTATTCTCAGTACCAAATGGCTTCATCTTCTCAAGAAGAAATAGGACGTTCACAGAAGGAGTCCAAGCCCAGCTTCAGAAGAAATAGGACAAACAGAAGCTCAGTGGAATAGAGATGAATTAACAGAGACAAGAATGGAGGTCTCAGAGGTAGATTCAGACGAAGAAGAAGCTGTCTAGATACGGAAAGGTCTCTATCATCCACACGTTATGAGGTTATACGGCTCTCATCAAATGTATGACTTCTTAGGAACAGACCAAGGAACTTCAACAGAAGATAGAGAAGAAGCTCCAAGCCATCGAATATCTACATAAGCTGAAAAGATAGACAATGATGTAGTGCTTGGATGCTTAACAGCAGAGGCACACAACCAAAACCAACTCCCAGTGCAACCCACACATCTAACTCCGCAGGTCTAGCTGCAGATGGAGTTATTGAAATAGAGCAGCACAACTCGATCCAAACCTTACCCAACCAGCCAGAAGTCACTCTTTCGACTTCTGCGCCCACAAAAACCGGGGAATCCATTCCTAGGGAGTCTCCTCAAAGAGACTCACCTATAGTTCGTGATCAATCGCCCCATATCACACTAGAACACCCTTCAGAGGAATTCGTTTCCTCTGCCACGCACGAAATAGGGCCAACCCTTCTTTCAGAGAGAAGTAGTGAGCACAACGATGAAGAGACTCTAGACAAGTCTCCGAGTCAACAGAAGGATAATCTAGTACCCACCTCTGGAGTGGATATAGACAATGTCGTTCACAGAACTTTTGTAGAGTCTGAAGCACTAGATGCTTCTGCTCGAAGATCAGATGGAAATCCTTCCACCCCCAACGTACAAACAAGGGTGAACGAAGGTGTCCCAGGAGCAGGGACTCACTCTGGAGACGAATGTGTTCCTCCAGAGGTTACACCAGGGACACAAGTATCAAGGGATGAGTTCCAAACCCTTGTCACCTCTGTGAACCAAACCATGAAAGAGTTGCAAAGCTCTTTCACATCTTTTGCAGAGAAAACATCAACGGTCATGCTGAATCTGAACACCAAAATGGACAATCTGTCCACAGCGGTGAAAACAGCCATCACAGAGATGAAATCTTCTGCGCAAACAACTGCAACAACTACAGCCACTTCTGCTGCCAAAGATTTTGGAATTACCGCAACTTCTGCGTTCAAGGAATCAGTCAAACATTTTCATGAACAAATGAACAAGCAATCCAACAAATCACAGAGCATCATACCCGCAGATCTACAGAAGGCTCTGCAAAACGTTCAAGCAGAAGCAATGCGCAACACAATACTGATGCAGCCTAAAGACTACATGACCAGGGCACATCTAACAGAGCTCGGCCAGAATGTCATAAACCAGGTCACAGAAGTTATTGTCTCCTTCACTGCTGCAAATGCCAACTACGTCAAAGAGTTCAGAAAAAGTGTCGGCAGAATGCGCTTCAACACAGAAGCAGAGCTTGCAACTCTTTTCGGCCTCTGTGATGATGTATGTGCGAAGTTGATGGTCGCAGGAGCACAACTACCAAAGAAACCCAAAGCTTCCTGCAGAGCAGAGGGTACTTCTGATAAAAGTCAGGATGATTCTGATGATGACCATCCTGGTCCATCAGATAATCCTGAGGGGGGAATATAAGGGAGAAAGCTACGACCAGAGGAATACAAACTCCGCCAATCGCAGCAGAACCAATCATTCAAGCTCCTCCAGAACAAACCCAAGATCAACAACAAAAGCAACAGACCACAGAGACAACACCCATCTCTGTGGAATCAAGTCCTGAAGAAACCAATATTCCAGAAGCTGATCAGCATACCACAGAGGCAACAACCACCCATATGGTAATCAACATGGAAAAGAGTCCTTCAACAAAATCAACAGAAAAACCCCAAACCATACCAAGAAGAAAGTCGATTGCCACCAAACCAATAAGAGCAACGACCTCTGCGACCTCTGCTTCTGATATTCTGAGAAAGATGCACAATACAATGACTGATCGAATGTCGCAGAGAGAAGAAGAAAGGCACAGGTTCACATTAGCTTTCAAAATGGCAAGAAGATTCGATGTCCAATCTTCACCAACAGAAATAGAGCTCACAGAAGAAGTCACCAAAGAACCTCCAACAGAGGTTACAGAGCAACTCAAGCCAACAGAACCATCGCCACAAAAGTCCTCTAAATCACAAGTGTCAAAACCTACAGAGGCAACCATCAAGCCAACAGAAGCACCAACCTCCAAACCTACAAAAGAAACAGGTTCTGCACCTCCAAAAGCCAAAGACAAGGGCAAAGCAATACTAATAGAAGAGCCAAAGAAAAAGAAATCATTGCCCAAGCCTACAGAGAAATTGATGAAGAGCGCCTTTGATGCCTTCCAAACTCCAAAGCCTGAAGAAGTTGATTGGGCATATGGATTAAAGCCCCTATCAGAAATTCCACTTACTGGCAGAGCTGCAGAAGTTGTTCAACAGATGGAGAGTCTCAAAAGACAAGTACCACAACCTGGTCCAACACATGAAGAGATGGAAGAAGTGGTATACAAATACCTCTATAAACAAACCTTTCAGACTAATCATCCAACAGATCATGTGACAGATTCAAGGATCAGAGAAGAATTTGAGAACATCTTCACAAGGACAAAGCCAAGAACCAAAGCAGATGTCTTCTCAATCCACAAGATCAAAAAGGTAATCTTCTGCAAGTTCTCCTTTACAAGAACCTATCCAAGGGTCAGGTACAATCTTTACAAAGTCAGAAGAGAAGACAATTCAGAAACCACCTTCGCTGATGCTGACCTAAGAAATATCAATCCTTATGATCTACCTGACCTTCTGCAATGGACAAAGGACAACTACAACACAGAGGCAAACACCAGAGCCTATCAAGTGTTAAGAAAAGCAATGAAGGAAAAGCTTCTGATCTTCAGTATGATAGATTTTCAACTGGGAAAGGATCTTGGTCTCAAACATCTAAATTTACGACCACCAGAAGATCGCTGCCCACTCGACGCCGTGCCAAACTCTATCATTACAGAACCAAGATTCGGGTTAGTATTTCAAAACCCACAAGGCGAAATCAAACTATTTGTGTGCATGGATTGTCAAAAGTACGCAACTAGTACTCTGAACAAGTTCAGAGCAAGCCTTGTAAAATACAGAGGTACAGAGAAAATGGATAGAGATGTTGCAGATACTTTCATCCGAGAGATTGATGCCACAATTCGCCTAAGAGCACTCTGCTTCAGTTTCTACAAAGAGATCAGAAGAATCGGAAGAGACAACAGAAACTTCAACGATTTCAAATATGCCAAAATCTGATTCTCAAACCTTAAATCTTTGCAAACCAAGTCAAAAGTTTATCTTTCATTGTACTCAAATGTAAAATGCCTCAGGCATATTTCTGAATGAAAGAACTTTCGAGGTATTGTTTAACCTCTGTCTTATCTAACTTAGCCTAACTAAACTCAAGTTAAATTTTTTATTTTTCACTACTTAGGGGGAGATTGTTAGCTTCAATCTTCCTAATCATAGAAGTATTTAGAAGTAGTGAAAAATAGGCTAAGTGAAGAAAGCCTCTTACAGAGGCTCTGCCGACCTTACCGAGAGATCAAGGTCAAGAAGCTATAGAAGCTAAAGAGGCGCCCTACAGAAGCTCTGCCATACGCGCAAAGAAGACCAAAGACTCGGAATCCGGTGAAGACTGCTCTTCTAAGGACCAAACCGCAGAACCTCTGTGGCACTTCACAGAGCCTCTGCGGTCTTCAACAAATACTTGAAAGATATTTATAATATCTTGCTACTGTTACAGGACCTGTTCATCAACTTGCATGGTAGCATGCCCTGTCCAACTGCAACGTGTCAAACTCTGGTTGGATCCAATAGGGCTTAGTACATAATAGACGTATGCTGCATTAAATGCAATATAGCACGTCCAACTGTTCATGCCATCCGTCCAACTATTCATACCGTCCTTTGTGAATAGTAGCATATGCTTTATGGTCCCCTTAGAGTAGTATATAAGGAAGACTCATGTTGAGTTCTTCCTATTAATCTATCAATCCATCGATCGATCAATCGAACACTTTGAGAGAAAAACATCACAAGAACACACAGCTTAAACACCTTGAGAGTCATATCTGTTTTAAAGCTTTGCTTACTCACTGTTCTTGAATTTGATCTTAATACATATATTCAGTAAACTTTGAGATGTTATTTCCTGTTCACTGTTTATTTATATTGTGTTCTAAATCTATCAAACATGTCTGTTAGTTCTTCAAATACGCTTCCGCATCAAACTCAAACTTGAACTAATAGATCTAATAATCTTGTTTAAACAAAAGAGGGAACCAACAATTGGTATCTGCATCCTGCTCCCCCTCAAAACATACATGGGGATCGACTTGCTCCCCCTCGGAGTGAGAGTGTTATTTACTTGGGAGACATCAACACAAGGAAAAAACATTTAGACTTTTAAGAAAAAAGTGTGACGCTTCCCCTCAAGTGATGAACATAATGATGTTGCTCCCCCTCAGAATGTGCACAACGTGTGATTTGAAGTGCACACGAGAATTCCGACACACACTATAAAAATTTTCTGGCAGTTGTAAAAATAATTGTGTGTGACACTCCCCCTCAACAGTAGAATGAACTTACCTGATAGCTGATCATGCTCCCCCTAAACACATGAGCATCTCATGAAAACACAGGTATAGACAACCCTCACGTGTTTGCAATATTGTTCCTTGTAGATCGTGAGAAGCTTCCTCCTTCCGGTCATGTGTGTGGAGCATCCAGTGTCTAAGTACCACACATGACCGTCCTGCAAAACTAAATTAGCGGATTTTCGTTACCCATATTTGCATGGGTCCTGGAGGGTTAGGTTTGACACCTCTCGGAGGAACTTGCTTTGAAACAGGGTGCCCCTTGGGTGTAGGATTTACACCTTTTGGAGGAGCTTGTTTCGGCGCAGGTTGCCTCTTGGGTGTCGGATTAACCGCAGTAGGGGTAACCCGTTTTGAAGTGGGTTTCCTATCTCGCTGTGGTTTAACCTCTGTTTGGGAACCCCGTTGAAAATGGAGTTTCTTTTTGTTTTTACGGGGTTTGCATTTGGGTGTATGATTATATATGTGATATGACCCAAACCAATCATTATTATTAATATCATCAATGTCATTCCAACCACAACTAGAACAACACAAACAATCATGCGATAATTGAATCAATTGCTGAATGGAATATATTTTCATCGGAAAATTAACATTTCGTTTAATAAAATCATTCCTATGATTCAAAGCACAATCGTTTTTATTCATTCTAGGGGAAAAAACAGTATTGAAAGACTTTGATGCAGCATCCTTGGCAGGTTCTTTAACTAGCCACTTTGGTTTCTCTTGTTTAGCGCGACCGGGTTTATTTGAAACACCATGGACAGCATGGTCAGTGGCTTTTGAGGAAGCAGAGTCTTTGGCAGGCAATCTCTCGGTCTTTTGCCTCGGTTGTGATTGTTTTTGAGTAACAGGTTTAGATTTAGAAATCTTAATCACAGCTGGGGGCTTTGTATTAGAACAATCACCCTTTAGAAAATTGACCGTTCGATTGACTACTGGTGACAAAAAATCAGTATGACTCGGAAGAGGTTTGTCGAAGGGGAACGACTCTAACTCTTCATCAGAATTGCCTTCGGAGTTAATGTATTCAGAAAAATTGACTTTCGGAATTACGGGACTTGGATCGGTCGAGGAAGGCGAGGAACACTTTGTGCTTGTGTGTTTTGGGGAATTTGGTGCGGAAGCTAAGAAAAAATCAGAGTTCAAATTCCTTAAAACACTCTGGTCTTGAGAATCTTTATCGTCTTGTGTTGAAGAGGTTTTGCTTATGAAAGCTTTACACGAAGACATGTCCGATGAGTTGGTGGAAGAATCGGGTGAAATATGCTTTTCAGATTGGAGTTGGTCAATCTGCTCTTGGAGCTGACCATTTCTCGTATACTCTTGCATCGCATCTGTTGCCAAGACAGCCGGTTTCGATGTCAGCTTAGTGATTTCACACCGAAGGATTTCCTATCCTTCATCAGACACAACTTCGGTTTTGACAGGTTTTCGATTCTCAAGTTCCGTGATTAGCGCTTGTTTTTCCTTTTAAAAATAGGACCTTTCTTTCTCGAGTGACTCCTCCAACTCGACTATCTTTGCTTCCAAGATGAGAGGGGGAACATAGAGTTTGAACTCATCCGTCTCAGTCTTGGTTTCGGTTGCTTGGACCTCATCCTTCTTGGAGCAATCCTTGGGCGTTACAACCTTATAGCAATCGAAGTAGTCATTCGAGAGGTACTTCTTATATTTTTTATAGGAATAATTTAAAGGTCCATAACAAAATGGAAGTTGCATTTTGGATGTGCGTGTGCGCTTGTATTTCTAAGTTTCCTCTTCCTTTTCAGGTTCAAGATGACCAGTCCATTTAATTGCATATTCCGGATACTCTTTGGCTATTCCAAGACAAGCAAAGTCATACAATATGGGTCTTTTGGATATACCCTTTTTCAAATAATGTGGGTTATCATATCCAATTCCCTATTCTTTGTTAAAGTACGTGAACTCCTTGGGTTTATTCATATGGATAGTTTGATCAGTTTGACCTCTTTTATGGAGTTTGGTTTCAAGATCAATAATTTTAGCGACAAATTCCTTGTGCTGAATTTGGAGAGTGGAACATTGATAAACAATTTCTGCTTTCTCATTCATACACTGATCAAACTGATACTGGAGTTCAGATAATTTGGCCCTTAAGTCCTTAGGTTCTATTGAAATATGTTTGCATTTTTCTTTTAAGTTAGTATTTTCGGACTTATATTTTTCAGATATGCACGTTTGAACATCTAGCTTTTCAGATAGAGATCTAATCTCAAGCAGTTGTTCAGCGGAGGTGGCCTTATGGGAATCTAACCGTTCAGCAAGACATTGTATTTGATCAAATAATTCTTGAGAAGTAGATTCACATACCTGACTTGAGTTTGTTTTTTCTTCATCGGCAGGAGACATCTTCAGTTGCATTGGAGTGATCGTCAGACGATGGTTCGATTCAAAGTGAAACAGTATCAAGGATACTTAAATGTCCCCCTCCTGCGACTTAGCACGGGGGTCCCGAATTATGGAATCCGGGTGGTTTTCGGATAAGGAATCCGGAAAAATAAGGTTACCGGATAACAAAAGTTTCCGAATGAAATAAGTAAATGCAAAACTTACCGGATGAAAGGAGTTTCCGGATGATATGGTTTCCGGATGAAGTACTTACCGGATGACAGGTTCCGGAAAGAATCAACTTGACCGGAAACTTCGAGTTGTCCGGATAAAATAGGTTACCGGAAACGTTGCGTTGTCCGGATAAGATATTTTATCGGAAACTTTGAGTTTCCGGAACAATTGTATCCGGAAAGATTAAGAATGAGTGAACTTACCCGAAAAGTTGAGTCGTGTCCGGAAAGATTTAGCGATTATCCAGAAAGTAGGGCTGTTATCCGGAAACAACGGCTGGAGTTTACAAATCGATTTGGAATCGACTAGGGTTGCTCAAAATCGTTCCTGAAAGGTTAGGATCTCGACCAAACACAAAAATAACACTACCCAAATCAATTTTGAAGCAAAAACAACAAGTTTTGATGATTAAAAATTCTATTTTTCTCAAGAACACAACCAAAACTTTTGAACTTTAATTTGCTTAAAACTCACTCAGATGCTCGAATTAGATTTCGAAAACGTGTAGAATCACTAATAAGAACAATGCTAACAATATCCAATAGACAAAAACGATCAATTTCAACAGAATCAAAATATGGATTGTCACTTAAGAACACAACCGTATGAAAGAAAAAACTTACCAGAATTCAAATAGAGTACTTTGAATCGATCTGTCCGTCTGCTCTGATACCAATTGAGAGTTCCATATCCGTGCAACGAACAATTACAACATCAATAGATGTAAGACAATGGTTATGATTTCAACTGGTCATCCAATTAGCTTTCAACTTGAGAGAGTTTACAATACGAATTATGAAAGCAAATGAACAACTAGCCTAAACAATGGCTAAAACAAACATTATATATGACGGGTCCGTGGTTAACAAGCCCACGACCCGTTCACTAACTAGGCTTAATTTAAACAATTACAGACAACCCCTTGAACTTCTATACAACCAAATATTGCCCTAACAAACCATCTTTATAGGAGCACGCAACAATCCCAACCGAAAAACTAATCGCACAAAACACACAATTAATTTTGATCGCACACAACCACGTGCGACAAGTGAGTAAATCGCACACTTCTTATGCGATAAGTATTGTTCAAGATTTGATCGCGCAAATGGTATGTGACAAAATGATTTGATCGCACGATGCTTATGCGACAAAACGTGACCCCGTGATAAAACTTTGATTGCACGATGACACACACGATAAGTATGAATCTCAGTGATGTGCGACAAGTATGAACGTTTGTCGTGCGAGGAATATGAACTCAGGTCTGAAATTTTTAAGATCTTCAAATCCTTTGAAATTTGGTAGGGTTGGTCGCGATGTAGTTCTGAACACCTTTAGTTCTTAGCCTACTACCAAGAAACTACCCGAAACACGAATTTCAATCCAAAACAATAGCTTCGAACTATTATTCAAGAAACCTTTGAATCTTCAAATTTCGACTGATCTGATTCAATTCAGCGGAAATAAACTGCACAGAGATGATTCTATGAATGAATCGAACACTAACACTCCAAAAACTAATCCATTCAGTCCAAATTCAATGAATTCTTCCCAACAATGTCGAACTACACAATTCTACAAAAATCACAAAAATTGGCTTGAGATGATCAGATTTGCTTGCTCTGATACCATATGTGATCCAGAGACAAGTAATCAACACATAGAAACGTCACAAGTCATCCAATCTATTTTAGTCATCATGTAAGCTTTACACTGTTTAGAGAGAATACAAGTGAATAGGAGTTATGAACATTACATGAACTAGCTTAACAAAAGCTATTTATACCTAAGATTACAATTTACACTTTAGGCCCCGAAACATACAACTTATAGAATAGACACTAACATTTGATATACTCTAAACCCTTTTGTGAGTTGCATGCACTAAGAAGATTCTTATTGCTTCAAGCCTAGCAACAGAAGCAAAGGTTTCATCATAATCAATTCCTTCCTCTTGGCAGTATCCTTTTGCAACCAACCTGACTCTGTTTCTGATGATAATACCATCCTCTTCCTTCGTGTCCCTGAAAACCCATTTAGTTCCAATAGCAATTTTATATTTTGGGAGTGGAACTAGAGATCAAACCTTATTTCTTTCAAATTCCAGAAGGTCTTCTTGCATTGCTTCAATCCAGTTTGGGTCATCTAGGGCTTCAGAGACCTTCTTGGTCTCTATCACACTCAGAAGGTTTACAAAGAAACATCCATTTATTGTGGCAGATCTGGTCTTTACTCCATCAGAATAAGCACCAATTATTTGGTTTTGAGGATGATCTCTTGTCCATCTTGTCATGGGAGCATGCACATGAGGAGGGCTTTATGCATCAGGAGTTGTTTGGGGTATATCTTTATTTATGCTTTGAAGAGGTACTTCATTATTTTCACTCTAAAGAGGTACTTCATCATTTTCACTCTGAATTAGTGATGATGTTCTAGGTTGCTCTTCCTCAGATTGATGTCCATTTGTATTTATATATATTTGTGTTTGGACCTATTGACACTGAGGTACAGGGTGAAGTATCAGAAGGACCAAATAGAGATGTACATGATGGTTGGGGTCCCTATGAACCTGAAACAGAGGTACCTCTGATGGTGAACTCAAAGGTATCTTCATCTTCAAAGAAGTCCTCAAATAGTAGGTTGAGTTTTGATTCTCTTGACTTCGAGAAATCAGAAGTTTGTTGATTCTGCTTGAGTTCTGAATGTGAATATTCAGAAGTCCTTGGATCTTTATCATCAAAAGAGACATTGATGCTTACAAGAATGAGCCTGGTTCTGAGATTGTAGACTATGTATGCTTTGGAAGTCAGAGAGTATCCAATGAAAATTTCTTCATCAGCCTTTTTATCAAACTTCCCAAGCTGACCCCTGTCATTCAAGATAAAGCATCTACAGACAAAAAGTTGGACGTATTTCACATTAGGCCTTTTGTTATTGATGAGTTCATAACCAGTTTTCTTAAATCTCTTGACAACGATAGCTCTGTTTTGGGTAAAACAGGTCGTTGATACTACTTGTGCCCAGAAGTTTGTTAGAAGATCAGATCCTGCTTACAGCTTTTACTAAGGTTCTATTTCTTCTTTCGACAACCCCATTCTGTTGAGGTGTCCTTGTTGTATACAAGTTCTCATAAATGTCTTCATTTACAAGGTATGATTCAAGTGTTGCAATCAGCGGTACATGAATTCTTTTCAACAGTGTTAGGTCCATGATCTTCATACAATCCAAGTATTGTGTAACAAGATGATGAAGAACATTATTGAAAAGGAAATCTAACCTAGAGAGAACACAAAGTGATTAGAGATGTACATCTTGTATTAATGAATTCACTTTTGACAAACTACAAGTAAAGACCTATTTATAGTCTTCATCACTTGCTACAACAATTAAGAATAAGCCCTTTAACACAGCTATTGCTTTACAAAACTTTCTGTTATAAAGGACAACTTCAGTGTCCTAACAAACAGATTTATCAGTATCTCTCGGACATCATACTTGGCTCTGATGAACTCAATCCAAGTATATCTTGAATATTCATCTATTAGTACAAGAGTATACTTTTGGCAGACAGACTTTGCACAGAGATAGGTTAGAAAGGTCCACATGTAGCACATGCAAAGGTCTTGGACAGATGTGATCACTCTTAGTTCTATGAGAAGCTTTTTTAGCTTACCTACCTCATAAGCAGAACAAATACGGTCTGTAACAAACTTCAGAGATGGTAAACCATTTACCAAATTTGACTTTACCGGTTTATCAAGAGTTGAAAAGTTTAAATGTGAGGACTTTTGTGCCAGAGCCATGCATGTTCCTTATTCATAGAGACTAAGCATAACTTCTATGAATTTGTGTGTGAGTTGAAGTTCATGCGATAAAGGTTACCTTATTTGTCAGCTCTAAGCAACTCTTGACCAGTGTTAGTAAGTAATGAACATTATTTCTTCTGAAACTTAACATCAAAACCATGATCACACAGTTGACTTTTGCTGAGCAAATTATGTTTTAGCCCATCTACATAAGCAACCTTAAGGACAGAAATATATCCCTTGGATAATACACCAAAGCCTCTGATTTGTCCTTTCCTATCATCACCAAAAGTTACATCTCATAGATTGTCTTTGAATGAGGACAATAACTCTTTATTTTCAGTCATGTGCCTTGAACATCCAGAGTCCAAATACCAGATGTGCACATGCTTCTTCTGCAAGACATATTAGAGTTTCTTAGGTATCCATCTCATAATAGGTCCTTTCTTGTTAGGCATGGGTATGTTATTTTGATCATCTGGTTTTCCATTCTGGGATGGTTTACCAGGTGATTTCATTTGTTTGTTCTGAGTTTTGTTCTTAGGATTCTTCATTTTTGGTGACCCATTTAGAACACAGTGAGGACCAAAGAAGTGATTCCTTAAATTGATCAGAAGATTAAGAGAACTGAAATTTAAAGAACAATGAGGTGATTGCTTAAAACTCATGTTTTCATTCATGAACTTTGGAACAATGGCCTTTTGAAATTCATTTCCCTAGTATCAGAGATTTTACCAAACCTCCTATCTAGTTCAGACTTATTGGAATGAAATTTGTCCTTCCTTTGAGGTTGGTTCTTTCCTCTAGCCCAAAAGTTCTCCTTTCCTCTTGCATTCACTACAACAGAAAGAATATAATTGTCATTTACTTTCCACTTCCCTTTCTATTCAGGAGTGAGTTTGATTGGTTTAAAAGCATAAGGTTTTGAAGGTAAAGATGTATTTTTGCTCTGAGCTTCTTCTTGCATCTGTTTTTCCAATTCCAATGAGGTTTTGGTTTTGAGACACATCTCCACAAAATCAGGACAGATTGGAATTCTAAATTTTTTATTTGATAAAGGGATGGCATTATTTAAATTTCCAGATCAACCTTTGTTTGTTTAGCTTTATGCAAAACAATCTCTGGTGCAAAGAAAATTTGCTCATCAACTTCTGAGTTAGAGTTGGAGTCAAGAAAGTCTCTTTTGACTCTGTTAGGGATTATTACTTCTGGGGATGTTTTACTCTTGCCAACTTTTTGGAGTTAGAGAAATTTAAATCTTTGATTATGAAAGTCTTAATCTTGGATTTAGAAGCTGAGTTTTGCTCTAGTGCTTTTCTCATGTCTTCTTCAAAGGTTGTTCTGACATTTTCTTCAGAATTAGGGGTGATGTATAGAGTCTCTGGATTGAGTACACTCTGATCCTGAGGTTCAGATGTACCTTCTTTAGAAATAACATACTTCTGATCTTTGAAGGAATCAAACATAAAAACTTCTTTTGGGTCCATACTCTGAACACCTTTTGAAAACTTGACTAAGGATTCAAGTTTGCCTTGATCATTTATTTTCAAAGTAAATGTTTTTGAGAGATTCTTTTGATCAGAGGCGGTGTTTTAAGAAAAGTTTTTGAAGTTAAGTTTTTTGATTCTTGATCCTTCAGAGGTGTTAACTCTTTTTAAAACATTTTCATAATTCAGATATGGAAAATCGGGTTTTTGAGTTTTCCCATCACAAAAAATTTGAGGACGATGATGTCTTCTTCTTTCCAATGAAAGGATCTAGGTCACTAAAACCTAAGCCCTGAGTATTTATCTGAGAGTTTATCTTAATGTGTAAATCTTGTGAATCTTGATATTTCTTTATCAATATTTCTTTTCTTTGAAGAGACTGATGCAAAAGTTCTCTCTCCTTTTAAAAATAGTTTTTCAAAGCAACAGAGTTGAGTCTTTCATATTCTAATTTCTTTACTTCTTCCTCCTTTAACTTTATCACTTTCTCAAATTCCTCAACCTCTTTAGAAAAGAGTTTTCTTCCAATTTATGAGACTTCGCAAGCTCAGATTGTTCAACAAAATTTCTTTCTTTTCTTCTTCTAATATATCTTTATCTCTCTTATAGAAGGTTAAATCTTTTTGAGCTTGTTTTCTCTTTTCTTTTTCTTTAGAAAGTTTTTGTTTAAGCTTCAGAAATTCTTTAGTTAGTTTCATGACATCCATCTCAAGTTCATTTTCATGTTTAGAGGTGGAAGTGGAATATACCTTAGCATTAGATTCAGAGACATCCAATGTGTCATCAGCTCTGATGGTTTCCTCTGAATGATCATCTGCAGCAACAGCCATTCCACAAGTGATGGCATGCTCTTATTTCTCATCAGAGGATGAACGAGAGACCCAATTCTTTATCTCAGCAACCAAGCTTATTTCCTTGAAATTGTATTTGTACTTGTTTTTGTAGTAGCTTTATCTTTAATTAGTCTACCATTGCAGTTGGAAAAGAAGTGGCCTGGTTTGTCACATCTAAAGCATCTTCCATCATCCTGGTTTGGGGACATAGCACCATCTGGTTTCTGGGGAGCCTGCTGAATGAATCTTGGTTGGTATTGTGCAGGCCTTTGATCCTGCAAATGTACAGTCCATTGATCATGGTAAGGTACAAGCCTTTGTTGATATTGATATGGCCTCTGTCCTTGGTAGTATCCTTCCTCTTGAAATCCTATGTCATCTCTAATATCTCTTCCTCTCTTATCGAAAACTTTCTTGCCAAATTTCTTGTTAAACTACTGAGCTATAAGAGCAAGAGGATTGGAAAAAGCATTGATATATTCACCTTCATCTTCATGAGACTCAGACTCAGATAGTCTGATTTCCTTTTCACTGTCAACAATCATGGCTTTCTTTCCTTTTTTCCTTATATTTCTAAATTGACTTCTGTCTTTGGCTGACTTGTCTCTGAACTCACCTTCTCTGAGTTAAAATAGAGAAGAACCAAGATTATATAAGGAAACCAGTGGGAAGTGTTAAAGTGTCAGATTTATATAATTAATTAGTTTTTCTGAAAATGTTAATTTTATTATTAATATTTATAGATTATAGATGTAATATTAATTAGTTAAATAATTAATTGTTAATAATTTGTTAAACGAATATAGGTAAATATAGATAAACAGACGTAAATGGACACATATAAACGAACGTAAACCAACACATATAAACGAATGTTCACGAACATAAATGAACGAACGGGACCTTTGTTCATGGTTGTTTGTTTAATTAAACGAACAAAGAAACTTGTTCATGTTCGCTCGTTTATTAAATAAACGAACTTCCAGTCGAACGGTTCACGAATGGTTTGTTGAACGTTCGGTTCATTTACAACCTTAATCAGAAAGATTCCAAACATCAAGATCCTTATTTCCTTGTAGAGACATGAAGAGTTGTAGCCATTCATCATTTAAACTTTTCAAAAACAAAACATTGTTGTCTTCCCTAGATCTGACAACTCCACACTTTTTGCACTTATTGATAAGCACATTAAAACGATTGTAGGTTTGTTGTAAGGATTCATCATGAAGAGCAGAAAAGTCATTATACTCATTTATACATTGAGTTTTTCTATTTTCTTTGGTTTTAATGCCTCCTTCAAGTGGGTTTAACAGTTGATCCCAGATTTCTTTGGTTGTTACACAAGAGTCTAGCTCTTGAGAAATATCATTGGGAATAACCACAATCATGAGTCTGACTGCCTTAAGATCATTTTCCATTTTGGACAGGTCATCTTTAGTAAAACCAGTTGTTTTTGGTTCAAGATGAGTAGGAACTTCAACTGTTGTTTTTGTAGGACGGACACAAGGAACCATAACCATTGATTGATATGGTCCTTGTGTTACTGATCTCATAAGATCCTTGTCAATCCCATCCATAAAGTTAACTATCTTGATCTTCCATTGGGGATATTCTTTCCTTAAAAGAGTAGGAGGTTTGGTTAAAGAACCGACAGTATAAATAGAATTGATATTTTGATTTGCCATTTTGAGAAACAGAAAGATGAAGAATGTTAGCTCCAATCCTCTGTTTATAGAAGTATTGAAAAATAGGCTAAGTATAGAAGTCTTCGACAGAGGCTCTGCCGAGTCACCGAGAAGACCAAAGCATAGAAGTCTTCGACAGAGGCTCTGCCGAGTAACCGAGAAGACCGAAGTAAAGAATCGCCAGAAGACTCTTCAATGCGGACAAGGCCAAAGAGCCTCTGTCACACTTGACAGAGCCTCTGTGATATAAGAGACTAGAGCTCTATACTAAGGACAATCGTGCTTCTCACGATTTCTGCTGTACGAAGATCCTGAAGATCATTCGTACAAGGCGTGACCTGACAACTCCACGTGTCAAACTCTGATGGGTCCTAGCCTTAGTAGAAGCCAGCGCATTTAATTAACGTTGTACTTGCAACAGTACCTGAATAGTGTCTTTGTACCTTCAGTCCTTGTTGTCCAGAACTTGTCCCGTTTAGAATTAGTATAAATAGAAGACTCATGTTGAGTCCTTCAATAAAGCTTTGCACGATACACACACCATTAGAGCAGATTTCTTGTACAACTTTCGGTGTTCTTGGTGCTTTATTTATATCAATATACAGTGGGTTATTGAGCTAATTATCTAAGTTATTTCCACTTTATAAATTTGATATTGTGTGTCTTCTACCTTATTATATCTTTTAGTTCGTTAAAACGCTTCCGCATTATATCTTGTTTGAACTATTAGATAGAATCATCATTGTTTAGCAAAACAGGAACCAACAATTGGTATCAGAGCGGTTCTTGATTTTCTATATCAAGAGATCCTCACTTACAATGATTTTTGGTATAAACTTGGACTTTTAACCTATTTTTCATATCTTTCAAAACAGCATCTGTTTTTCTGCCATTCTCGACCTGTTTCGACTTTGGTAAACTTACAGAATCTGTTTCTTCGGTTAAAATCTCCATTTTAGTGCATTGTTCAAAGGTTTTAAAGCTTATAAAAACCATTATAAACATCCACTTCATTCTCTGAAGGTTTACTGTTCATACCCTATTTTCTTGATTTCTCAAACCCTTTCAAAATGACAAACACAAACAACTTTTTCACCGCTGGTTCTTTAACCAAGCCACCCACACTACTCAGAGATAAGTACCCTCAATGGAAGATACGAAGGATTCACTTCTTCGAGGGTACTGACAAAGAACTTATCTACTATATCAACAATCCTCCTTTCCTACCAATGATCACAGTACCCCGTGTACCTGGCACAGACGACACTCCAGAAATCCCTGCTCACGATAAACCAAATACCAAGGACAAGTGGTCAGATCCTGATTGGGCAAAATATGAAGTTGCACAGAAGACTAAGAGACTTCTGATCATGGCCATACCCAATGACCTTTTCCAATCCCTAGATGCGTGTTAATCTGCATACGATCTGTGGAAGGAACTGGAAAAACAACTGGAGGGTGGGGCCAAAACTCAGAAGAACCGCATAGCCCAATGCATCAACGAGTACTACGCATTCAAAGCTCTGCCGACAGAATCTCTACAGTCAACATATGATCGGTTCAACTCTCTAATCAACAAATGCAAGAAGTTCGGAATCCACAGAACTTCTGAGGAGAACAATGTCATGTTACTAAAGAGTCTCAATGAACAATGGCTCCAGTTGTCTATGTCTCTGCAAACAAATCAGGACTTAGACTCCCGGACTCTGTCAGATCTCTATGGAACGTTGGCAGCCCAAGAGCCTCAGATTGCACAAGCAAAAGCTCAAATCAGTGCACCTCTTGCGCTGGTTAGTAAGGCTACAGAAGCAAAAGAGAAGCCGAAGAAGGAGAAAGTTGTGGAAGAAAAGAAGGAGAAGAAGAAGAAAATATTGATCGTTGATAGTGAAGAGGAGGAGGTGGTGGAAGAAGAAGAGGCAAATGTGGCCTCGATAGCTAAATCGTTAGCTCTTTTGACAAGGGAATTCAGCGGAGGATATCAGAAGAAGTCTGGTAATGAACGCTACGGAAGAGATGATCGTGGAAGAGAAGGATCAAATGACAAAAACGACAGAGGTGTCGACCAACAGAGGTCGAATGACATGAATGACAGAGGTGGTGACCGACAGAGGTCAGACGACAAAGCTGGCAAGGCTCCACAGAACCAAGGATGTTACAATTGTGGCAAGCCAGGCCACTATGCCAATGAATGCAGGAGTAAATCAAACCGCCCTCAGAGGGATTCTGCTTTCTACAAAAAGAAAGCAGAATATTATGCTTAGAAGTCACTCATGGTGAATCAAGAAAACTGGCAGTCAGATACATCCTCTGACGAAGGAGAAAAGAAAAACGCCCTGTTCTGTGGCACGGAAGAGGCCAGCTCTGACTCCGATAGTGAGAAGCAGTATGTACCAATATGGTATCTTGACTCCGGATGCTCGAGGCACATGACTGGCGACAGAGGTCTACTATCCTCCTACAAAGATAAACTCGATGGGGGATTTGTGACCTTTGGTGACAACAAAAAGGGGTATATAAAAGGCCACGGAGTCATCAAAAAGGAAAATATAACCGTATGCAAAGTTGCATATGTGGATGGCCTTAAGCACAATCTTCTCAGTGTTAGCCAACTCTGCGATACGGGTTTCAACGTAATGTTCAAAAGAACCTTCTGCTCTCTACAAGGTGAGGACACAGGAGTCGAACTTCTGCGAGCCAAACGAAGAGGCGATCTTTACCTCGTGAACTTATGTGCCAGGAACAAGGAAGACAAGCTCTACCTTGTTGCTTGTAAAAGCGAAGAAGCCTGGTTATGGCATAACAGGTTCTGCCACCTAAACTTTCATACACTAGATAAGCTTGTTAAACTTGATCTAGTCAAAGGTCTGCCAAATGTTAAATTTAATAAAGATCATTTGTGCTCTGCTTGCGAAATGGGAAAACTCAAAAGAGCTTCCCATAAAGGCAAGACTGATGTATCTTGCCCTAGGCCTCTGTACATGCTTCATGTTGACCTCTGTGGTCCAATCGCTACACAGAGCCTAGGTGGCAAGGAATATATACTTGTCTTGATCGATGAATATTCAAGATTTACATGGGTCAACAATTTGTCAGAAAGAAATCAGATGTTCCAAACATTCTGATAAATTTAATGAAAAGAATCCAAGTTCTGTATCAGTGCAGGATTCAGAAACTAAGAAGCGACAATGGCACAGAATTTAAAAACTCTGTCATTGAAGCCTATCTTACAGAAGAAGGCATATCACAGAACTTCTCTGCTGCACGCACCCCACAACAGAATGACGTGGTTGAACGAAAGAATCGCACGCTTGTGGAGGCTGCAAGAACTATGCTGACAGCATCAGGATTACCAATGTCTTTTTGGGCAGAAGCAGTATCAACCGCTTGCTACACCCAAAATCGATCAACCATAGTAAAGAGGCACATCAAGACACCGTATCACTTGATCAACAAAATGCGACCAAACATCAAGTTCTTTCATGTAATTGGATGCAAGTGCTTTGTCTTAAATGATAGAGAAACAAGAGGAAAGTTTAAGGTGAAAGCAGATGAAGGCAAGTTCATTGGGTACTCTACCACATCTAAGGCCTACAGAGTTTATCTTCTGCGATCACGAACCATTGTAGAAAGCATCAATGTCTCTTTTGACGATTCCTTTCAAAAGACTTCTGAACAAATCAGTTCAGAACTCGGTCTAAAGAAGGAATCCTCTGGCATCTCAAAGACAAGAGAAGAAGACTTAAATCTTCTATTTGAAGAGATGTTCCATGATGATATTGATCCCTCTGCTGAAGCCATCAGAGCCTCTGGAGAAACATCTTCTGCAAACCAGACTGAGTCAGGTATATCTCTAACTGGTCCATTAAATACTTCATCCTCTTATGTGATTCATACAGATGCACATGCTGAGGGGGAGCGAACAGAAGCTGAAGATAATACAACCAAGGACTCAACCACAGAGGCTCCTGAAATACCTACTCCAGCGACAACAGAGGAATCAATACCAGAGGAAAACGAAGACTCTGTCTCCACTTCCTCAGAGGATCAAATTCCATCTTCAATACCTATAGTCCCACAAGCTGAAATACCTAGCACAAGCACAGAAGTGCCATCTACAACAGAGGTTGCACCAGAACCACAGGGTGGAACTACAGAGGTTCATCTTGATGACTCAAATGACCATCTTCCAAGAACAACACAGTGGACGAAAAGCCATCCTCCAAGCCTTATAATCGGTGACCCTTCTGAAAAGGTCAAGACAAGATCAGCCACTGCTAATTTTTGTTTCTTTACAGATTTTATCAGTATGATCGAGCCCAAAAGAATCTCGGAAGCCCTAGATGATCCAACCTGGGTAGATGCTATGCAAGAAGAGCTTCTACAGTTTGAGAGAAACAAAGTATGGACCCTAGTACCTCTGCCACGAGGGAAACAAACAATAGGGACAAAATGGGTCTTCAGAAACAAAAAGAACGAGGATAGGGTGGTCATTAGAAACAAAGCGAGATTGGTGGCCAAGGGATATCGCCAAGAAGAAGGCTGTTGGAACCCAGATACACTTTAATCAAGATTAACAGTCTATTAGTTGAGTTTAGAGTTTGATGCGGAAGCGTATTAAACTAACAGATATGTTTGATAGATATTAGAACGCACATATATAAAGAAAACAGTAAAGAATGAAAAAGGATTTCTTGAACAGTTACTGTTATTCAATATATAATAACAACACGAAGAACATATTAAGAACTTGGTGTGTGTGAGAATATAACATTTAGATATTTGACAATAAAGCTTGAGAGTATTAGTGATTCCTTGTGGTTTTTTTTCTTCTTAGGAAGATCTCAACATGAGACTTCCTTTTATACTACTCTTAGAAGACTATGAAGTAGGTCACTGTTCCTTTTACGGCATGGATAGTAAACTGGATGGTGTGAACAGTGGACTGGATGGTGTGAGCAGTTGTTTGAGCCATGCGCATTTAATGGAGCAGATGTACTTTTGGTAAATGCATTAAATGGCGCAGACGTCTATTTTGTACCTTGCCCTATTGAGTCCACTCAGAGCTTGACACGTGTTTTGACAGTACTTTTCCATGCAAGTTGATGAACGTATCCAGTAATATCTTCCAAGTCTTCATTGAGGACCACAGAGGCTCTGTAATGAACTACAGAGGTTCTGCGGTCTGGTCATCTGTGGAGCAGTCTTCGCCGGATTCCGAGTCTTTGGTCTTCTTTGTGCGTATGACAGAGCTTCTGTAGGAAGCCTCTGCTGCTTCTGTAGCTTCTTGACCTTGATTTATCGGTAATGTCGAAAGAGCCACTGTAAGAGGCTTTCTTCACTTAGCCTATTTTTCACTACTTCTAAATACTTCTATGATTAGGAAGATTGAAGCTAACAATCTCCCCCTAAGTAGTGAAAAATAAAAAATTTGAACTTGAGTTAAGTTTGGCTAAGTTAGATAAGACAGAGGTTAAACAATACCTCGAAATTTCTTTCATTTAGAAATATGCCAGAGGCATTTTACATTTGAGTACAATGAAAGTAACTTTGTTTGCAGAGATTGGAGGTCTGAGAATCAGATTTTGGCATCTTTGAAATCGTTGTAGCTTCTGTTGTCTCTGCCGACTTTTCTGATCTCTTTGTAGAATCTGATGTAGAGTTCTCTTAGGCGGATTGTTGAGTCTATTTCTCTGATGAAAGTATCTGCATCATCTCTATCCATTTTCTTTGTACCTCTGTATTTTACAAGGCTTGCTCTGAATTTGCTCAGAGTACTGGTTGCGTACTTCTGACAATCCATGAGTACAAAAAGTTTAACCTGGTGTTGTGGGTTTTGAAATACTAACCCAAATCTTGGTTCTCTGATGATTGAGTTGGGCACAGCGTCTGGTGGGCAGCGATCTTCTGGTGGTCGTAGATCTAGATGTTTGAGACCAAGATCCTTTCCCAGCTGAAAATCTATCATGCTGTACAGCATAAGCTTTTCCCTCATCGCTTTTCTCAACACTTGATAGGCTCTGGTATTAGACTCCGTGTTGTAGTTGTCTTTTGTCCATTGCAGAAGGTCAGGTAGATCGTAAGGATTGATGTTTCTTAAGTCAGCATCAGCGAAGGTAGATTCTGAATTGTTCTCTCTTCTGACTTTGTAAAGATTGTACCTGACCCTTGGATAGGTTCTTGTGAAGGAGAATCT
The DNA here is from genome assembly GCA_033807775.1 of Saussurea involucrata. Classification (NCBI taxonomy): domain Eukaryota; kingdom Viridiplantae; phylum Streptophyta; class Magnoliopsida; order Asterales; family Asteraceae; genus Saussurea; species Saussurea involucrata. Next base: position 45,935,471 of record CM066324.1, read on the forward strand.
GCAGAAGATCACCTTTTTGATTTTGTGAATTGAGAAGACATCTGCTTTGGTTCTTGGCTTTGTTCTTGTGAGATGTTCTCAAATTCTTCTCTGATCCTTGAATCTGTCACATGATCTACTGGATGATTTGTCTGATAGGATTGTTTGTAGAGGTATTTGTATACCACTTCTTCCATCTCTTCATGTGTTGGACCAGGTCGTGGAATTTGTCTTCTGAGACTCTCCATCTGTTGAACAACTTCTGCAGCTCTACCAGTTAGAGGAATTTCTGACAGAGGCTTCAATTCATGTGCCCAGTCAACTTCTTCGGGTTTTGGGGTTTGAAAGGCGTCAAACGCACTCTTCATTAGTTTTTTTGTTGGCTTTGGCAATGTTTTCTTCTTCTTTGGCTCTTCTGTCAGTATCCCTTTGCCCTTATCTTTTGCTATTGTTGTGGCAGAACCTGTTGCTTCTTTGGGTTTTGAGGTTGGCACTTCTGTTGGTTTGATGGAGGTTGCCTTTGTGGATTTTGACGATTGTGATTTAGAGGACTTTTGTGGCGATGGTTCTGTTGGCTTGACTTGCTCTGTAACCTCTGTTGGAGGTTGTTTGATGACTGCGAGCTCAGTTTCTGTTGATGAAGTGTTGACATTGAATCTTCTTGCCATTCTGAAAGCTAAAGTGAACCTGTGCCTTTCTTCTTCTCTCTTCACCATACGATCACTCATTGTTGTGTGCATCCTTTTCAGAATGTCAGAAGCAGAGGTCGTTGCTCTTTTTGGTTTGGTGGCAATCGACTTTCTTCTGGGTATGGTTTGGGGTGTTTCCACAGAGGTGGGTGTTTTCTCTGTGGTTGGTTCATCTGTTTCTTCCAAAATGATTACCTCAGGGGCGGTTGTTGCCTCTGTGGCTTGCTGTTCTGCTTCTGGAGTTTTGGTTTCGTCAGGAGATGATTCCACAGAGATGGGTGTTGTCTCTGTGGTCTTTTGGGTTTGTTGTTGTCGGGTCTGTTCTGGAGGTGCTTGACTCAGAGGTTCTGCGGCTATTGGTGGACCTGTAAGTCCTCTACTTGCAGCTTTCTCTGTAGTTTTCTCCCCCTCAGGATGATCTGATGGACCAGGATGGTCATCATCATCAGAGTCATCCTGACCCTTGTCTGATGTACCCTCTGCTCTCTGCAGGAAGCATCGGGTTTCTTTGGCATTGTGGCTCCAGCAGCGATCAGTTTCGCGCAAGCATCATCACAGAGGCCAAGAAGAGTTGCTAGCTCCGCCTCTGTTTTGAATCTCATCCTTCCTACACTTTCTCTGAAATCTTTGACGAAGTTAGCATTGGCAGTGGTGAAGGAAAGGATGACTTATGTCACTTGATTAATCACGTTCTACCCAAGCTCTGTCAGCTGTGCTCTTGTCATGTAGTCTTTGGGTTGCATCAGCATGGTATTTCGCATGGCTTCTTCTTGAACTTTTTGTAGGGCCTTCTGTAGATCTGCAGGAGTGATGCCCGTTGACACTGAAGCCTGTTTGTTAAATTGATCAAGGAACTTGTTGATGGAGTTCTCAATCGAATGAGTAGTTGTTGCGGCATAAGTGGTGGATGCAGTAGCAGCAGACTTCATCTGTGAGATGGCAGTTTTCACCTCTGTGGACAGGTTGTCCATTTTGGTGTTCAGGTTTAGCAGTGCCAGTGATGTTGTCTCTGCAAAAGATTTAAAAGAGCTTTGCAACTCTTTCAAGGTTTGGTTCACAGAGGTCTCAAGGGTTTGGAACTCATCCCTTGTAACTTGTGTTCCGGTGGTAACCTCTGGAGGAACACATTCGTCTCCAGAGTGAATCCCTGTTCCTGGGATACCTTCTTTCATTCCTGTTTGTACGTTGAGAATGGAAGGATTTCCTTCTGATCCTTGAGAAGAAACATGAGTTTCAATCCCTACAGAAGTTCTGAGAAGAACATTGTCCAAATCCACTCCAGAGGTGGGTATTGGAATATCCTTCTGTTGACTAGTAGACTTGTCTAGAGTCTCTTTGTTTTTGTGCTCTCTACTTCTCTCTGAAAGAAGTGTGGGTCTTAATAAGTGCGTGGCAGAGGAAACAAATTCCTCTGTTGGGCGTTCTTCTGTGATCTGGGGCAATTGATCACGAACTATAGGTGAGTCTCTTTGAGGAGACTCCCTAGGAATGGATTCCCCGGTTTCTGTGGGCACAGAGGTTGAAAGAGTAACCTCTGGCTGGATGGGTTGGGTTAGGTTCGAGATGTGCTGCTCTTTTTCAATGACACCTTCTGCAGCTAGACCTGCGGTGTCAGAAATGTGGGTTGCACTGGGAGTTGGTTTCGGTTGTGTGCCTCTATTTATCCAGGCATCTTTTCTTGCTTCTTCCCTATGTTCTGTAGAAGTTCCTTGCTCTGGTCGTAATTGGTCATACACTTGATGAGATCCAAATAATCTCATGACATGTGGATGATAAAGACCCTTACGTATCCAGACAACTTCTTCTTCATCTGAATCTGTCTCTAAGATCTCTATTTCTGTCTCAGTTGTTGCTAATCCCTCTTTTTGTACAACTTCGGCCCCTTTTTCTTTCTCTTCTTCCATCATGTTCTCAGAAGCCTCTGTAATTTCACCTCTGTTCAATTCAGCTTCAGTTTGTTCTATTTCTTCTGAAGCTGGGTTTGGACTTCTTCTGTGGACATCCAATCCTTGAATGAAAGGGTTTTGTAAAATAACAGGGGTTTCGGCTGGTTGATTTCTGGGTGTTGTGTCATCTTCTTGCAGATGTGTGTCGATGCCAGAAATGAAGAAATCTTCTTCTGGAGAGTGGTGGTCGAGAGGTTGTGCCGTCCACCCTGCTGTATTTAGGGTGTTGGCAATTTCAGGGTTCTGTAAGAAGTCGTTCAGGTCTCCTTGGTGAGCAAATCTATCTGGAGATTGATAGGGTGATTGATACCTTTCTGTAGCCATTTCTTCTTCTGCAACTTCTTCTTCAGCAGTTTCCTCTTCTGCAATGGTTACCAACTTTGCAAGTGATTTACCATGCCTCTTTTTGGTTTTCCTCCTCTTATGATTTGGTGCCCCTTCTTCTGTTGATTTTGATCTTTTCTTCTTCATTTTTGGAGAGGAGGGAGGAGCAGAGGAGCCAATTTCTGTGGCATGAGGAGGTGAGGGTTGATCTTCTGCAGCGCTTGTTGAGGTGCTTTCTGCAGTTTTCCTCTTCTTAGCTTTTGGAGTAGATGCAGAGGTTCTTGATGAAGACTTCTTTCCCATTAGTTCTGCACGTTTGGCTATAAAGCTGAGTTGAATAGCCATGTGCTTTGCTAACTTCTGATCCTTTTCTTTTTGAGTGGAAAGAGGTTTTGCTATCATTGTTCCTAGGGGGACACCTAAACGCGGGGGTGTCATAGGACTCGGTTTAGGAGTTCTATGATCGCGTATATACTCTTTCTTAAGGGATTTATTCGATGCGTATTGCAGAAGCTTCTTTGACAGAGGTCTGCAGTTTGAGTAGCCATCAGCATGATCAGTGGGGGTATTCTTGTTCATCGGGAACTGTTTGGGAGTTGGCCCTTCCATTGGCCAATTTTGGATTTGCAGCAGTGGTTCGAACAGTACTCCTAATATTCTTTGGAATTGCAGAGGTGGTAGAAAGTTGGGATCGTTCTCTTTGACCCTTTTCGAGTTGTTCTTTCTGTCGATGGTGTTTATGATCTCTTGCATCATTATGGTCGCATAATCTAGTGGAAGATCATAGTAAACCCCATACATGATGCTCAAGATTTGATGTGAGCTCTGGTCAATACTGCCTATCTTTCCTGTCAGGCATCTGTTAAGAATCGAGAACAAAGTGTTCCACAGAGGTGGTAATCTGCCTCTGCGGAAGTCATTTCTCTTCCGTAGTTGGGTGTTGTACCCAAGCATTTCCACGAATCGACAGAGCTCTTCGTCTGTTGGTTGCTCTGCATAACTCTTCAATCCCAGAAGACCCCTTGTTGGTAGGTTGAATTCAAGTGAGAACATTGTTCTGTTGAACTTGATTTCAAGATGCTCAGATTTATCAGGTCTTGAAATGTACGCTTTGATAAGAGAATCGTCTTTATCAAATCGGCAGCTTTGCCAAAATTGGTTCAAATAGCGGACTGGAATTTTGTTCGGGGTTCTTGATAGTAGAGGGAAGAGGACATGATTCTCCATGATGTTCAGAAGTATGGCATGGGCTTCGCCGAAAGTAGTGGGTGAGGGGACCAAATAGCAGTTGTTGGATTTGATAGGAAGAATGGCTTCGAAATGATCCTTTGCTATAAAGTTTTGCAAGTGAGTCGTCGGAGCAAAGTCTGCTGAGTCCCCGAAATCTTGTTGTTCAATATTTCTTGCAAGGCTGGGGTTTTCAGAATGTTCTGAATGTGCAGGGGAGTGTTCCGGTGAGTTCGCCGGAGAGAGTTCAGAGGATGTAGCTCGAGAAGATGAAGCCATTTGATTTTAAGAATAAGATTTTTGCAAGCTTTTTGCAGGGTTTCGCCGGAGAAGAAGATGAGAGTTTGTAAAATGTTTTATGAGAGGGTAAGCTTTGTTTTTATAGGATGGTAAAACGGTAGAATTCGAAAGAGTAAAATATATGGCAATGGATTAAAGTTTGGAATCCGCACTCGAGTTTGAGCGGCGGGTTCAACTTTCCAAATAAAAACGTTCCATGTACGCCCAATGAAAATGGGACACGTAGGCCTTGTCAGAATATGACAGGACGTCGTGCGCGGCCCATTAATGCTAGGCGCGTGAGGTTGATTTTAGCCATATGAGTTTCACTCGCAGTAAAAGTAACCGTTATTACTACAGAGATGCCCAAGTAATCAGATTGACAGAGCTTCTGTAGTTTACAGAGGCTCTGTGATCTTGAAAATCTTTGATGTTTATCCCTTTTTCATATATCTCATTGTTATCATGACTTCTGTGGGGTTCTTCTTTTAACCAAAACCATTGGAGAGGATAAAATCGGATTTTTGTGAAGAAATTTGCTTCGCAGAGGTTTTGTGGCTCTGTTGGAACTTGCAGAAGTTCTGTGAGGGCCAGCAGAAGTTCTGTGAGGGCCAGCAGAAGCTCTATGAGAGAAAAAATTTCATAACAAAAATTTTATTGATATTTTTGATCATCTAATTTTTGATTTGGTTTAAGAGATGTTTTTCGGATATATTTGAAAGTTTGTGTCCGAGAAAACTGTTAAAAAAATGGTTTGTCCGAGAAGGTCATGGTCTCCGTTTTCGGTTTTCGAGATAACATTCCAAAAGATCGACAAAAGGTTAATTTGTGATCACAGAGCATATTTCCTGCAGAAGCTCTGTTGAGCTCAGCAGAAGCTCTATGACTTTAAATTTCTCCTAATTCGAATTTTGTGAAACTTTTTGAGCTTTTGATTTTTGAAATGTTATTCACGGTATATTTAGGACATATTTGACAATTCTTGTCCTAGAAAATTGTTTTCCAAAAACCTTTTGTGCGAGAGACATACCTTTTGGTTCTTCTTTTCTCGGCAGTGATATCTGACTTCTGTCGATATGGAGTCATCGACATTTTTCTTTTGCTTTCCCTTGAAAGTTTTATCTCTTTAGATCATTTCAGGGTTCCCTTCTGCTCCCCCTTGATCTAATCACCTCTGTAGATTAAGTAATTTCCTTTTGCTCCCCCTTGACCTATGCTTGGATCAAAGAATGATAAGTTTTGCATAGAACATAGGTCATGTTTTTCAGAGGTTCTGTAGGGGTCCTCAGAGGTTCTGAGTTGACTTACAGAAGCTCTGTGATTTTAAGAACTATTTAAGGTTTTAAGAATTTACATACAGAAGTGGAATCAATCAAAGCAATAAATTTAGCAATGTATTTACTTATTATTTACAGAAGATAAAGCTATACTTACAGAGGATTTTCACACCATGTTAATCATTCCTAACTTACCCACCAAGAAGTTGAATCTTTTCTCGTCTAATGCTTTGGTGAATAAGTCAGCGAGTTGATATTCTGTGGGCACGAAATGCATTTCGATTATACCGTATTCAACATGATGTTTCAAGAAATGATACCTTATATCGATATGCTTGGTTTTTGAGTGTTGCACAGGGTTGGCAGAGATAGCAATAGCACTTTTGGAATCACAGAAGATGGGTATTTTGAACAGAATGTGGCCGTAGTCTTTTAGTTGAGTCTTCATCCATAGAACCTGAGAACAACAGCTAGCGGCAGCAACGTATTCAGCTTCTGCAGTGGATGTGGAGACACAATTCTGCTTCTTGGAGGTCCAACTGACTAGTTTACCACCTAGGAATTGACAACTCCCAGAGGTACTCTTTCTGTCGAGCATGCATCCTCCATAGTCTGAATCTGTATAAGCTTTAAGACTAAAACCAGAGTTCTGTGGATACCAGAGACCAAGATTGTTGGTCCCCTTCAGGTATCTCAAGATTCTTTTTACAGCATCATAATGTGATTTCTTTGGATTAGCTTGATAACGTGCACAAAGACATGTGGCATGCATAAAGTCAGGTCTGCTTGCTGTTAAGTATAACAGAGATCCAATCATGCCTCTGTAGAGAGTACATTCTACAGAAATACCATTTGGATCTAAGAACAACTTATTTCCAGTGGCCATTGAAGTCTTCATTGCAGAGGTATCAGAGAGATTATATTTTAAAAGTATGTCAGAGACATATTTGGCTTGATTTATAAAAATTCCCTCTGAAGATTGTTTGACTTGAAGTCCGAGGAAGAATGTTAATTCTCCCATCATACTCATTTCAAACTCACTCTGCATGAGTTTTTCAAAAATTTTGCACTCTTCTGAATTTGTAGACCCAAAAATTATGTCATCTACGTATATTTGAACAAGCATTATCTCACTATTTTTGCGTTTATAGAATAAGGTAGTATCTGTTGTACCTCTGTTGTAGCCATTGACTAGAAGGAAGGTAGAAAGTCGTTCATACCATGCTCTTGGAGCCTGTTCCAGTCCGTATAGAGCCTTTTCAAGGTAGTATACATGCCTTGGAAACTTTGAGCTTTCAAAACCTGGTGGCTGATTTACGTAAACCTCTTCTTGGATTTCACCGTTTAGAAAAGCTGATTTTACGTCCATCTGATAGACTTTAAAACCTCTGTGGGCTGCGAAGGCTAAGAATATTCTTATTGCTTCGAGACATGCGACAGGGGCAAAAGTATCATCGTAGTCTATGCCTTCTTCTTGTCTATATCCTTTTGCTACTAATCTTGCTTTGTTTCTGACGACCACTCCATCTTCATCCTTCTTGTTTCTGTAGACCCATTTAGTCCCAATGGCATGTTTCCCTCTTGGCAGAGGTACTAAAGTCCATACTCTGTTACGCTCAAATTGCAGAAGTTCTTCTTGCATGGCGTCTACCCAGTTTGGGTCATCTAGGGCTTCAGAAATCTTCTTTGGTTCTATAACACTAATAAAATTTGTAAAGAAACAAAAATTAGCAGTGGCAGACCTTGTTTTTACTGAGTCAGAAGGTTCTCCAACTAATTGGCTTGGAGGATGGCTTTTTGTCCACTGAGTTGTGCGTGGAAGATGATCATCAATGTCATCAAAACTTTCTTCAGAGGCTTCTTGTGTTTCTTCTTGTGCAGCCTCTGATGTTCTTCGTGCCTTGGTAGTTGATTCTACCGTTTGTGGAATGATTGGTACGAGTAGTGGTGGAGTTTGTTCCTCTGAGGATGTATAGTCTTGGTCCTCGATCTCCTCTGTAATTGGTTCTTCTGTGGTTTGTGCAGCTTCTGTGGTCGTTTTTCTTGATGTTTCATCTTCTGCACTTTCTTCTGCTTCGGCAATTGCATCTGTAGTATTTATAGAAGAAGATGAAGCATTATTTGGACCAGTTAGAGTCATACCTGTAGGATTTTGTCCGACAGAGGATGGTTCTTCAGAAACTCTGATGGTTCCGACAGAAGGATCAATGTCATTGTGGAACATCTCCAAAAATAGAAAATTCAAATCTTCTTTTGTTCTTGAGATGTCAGAGAATTTCCCTTTAATTCCGAGTTCTGAACTTATTTGCTCAGAAGTCATTTGGAATGAATCATCAAAAGAAACATTGATGCTTTCTACAATCTTGTGAGACTTTGTAAGGAATGTTCTGTAGGCTTTGGAAGTGGCAGAGTATCCAATGAATTTGCCTTCATCTGCTTTTACATCAAACTTTCCTCTTGAATCTCTGTCGTTTAAGACGAAGCATTTGCATCCGAATACATGGAAAAATTTGATGTTTGGCCGCCGTTTGTTAAGCAATTCGTAAGGCGTCTTGAGGTGTCTTTTCACAATGGTTGATCGATTTTGAGTATAACACGCAGTAGAAATTGCTTCTGCCCAAAAGTTCATTGATAATCCGCATGCTGACATCATAGTTCTTGCGGCTTCCACAAGTGTTCGATTCTTTCTTTCGACAACACCGTTCTGTTGTGGAGTGCGAGCTGCAGAGAAGTTCTGTGATATTCCTTCTGTTGAAAGATAGGCTTCAATGACAGAGTTTTTAAATTCTGTGCCATTGTCACTTCTTAACTTCTGTATTCTGCAATCATAAAGAACTTGGATTCTTTTCATTAGATTTATCAATATATTTGGAACATCTGATTTCTTTCTAAAAAATTCAACCCATGTGAAACGTGAATACTCATCAATTAGGACCGCAGAGTATGTATTTCTTGCCACCTAGGCTCTGTATGGCAATGGGACCGCAGAGGTCGACATGAAGCATGTACAAAGGTCTAGTGCAAGATACATCTGTTTTGCCTTTGTGGGAAGCTCTTTTGAGTTTTCCCATCTCACAGGCAGAACATAAATGATCCTTATTGAATTTAACATTTGGCAAACCTTTAACTAGATCAAGTTTGACCAGTTTGTCCAATGTGTGAAAATTCAAGTGACAGGACTTGTTGTGCCATAACCAGGCTTCTTCACTTTTGCAGGCAACAAGGAAAACTTTGTCCTTGTTCTTTGAGTTGAAGTTCATTAGATATAGATCACCTATTCTTTCAGCTCGCAGAAGTTCCATACTTGTTTCTTCACTTTGTAGAGAGCAGAAAGTTCTTTTGAACAACACATTGAATCCTGTATCACAAAGTTGACTTACACTGAGTAGGTTGTGCTTAAGGCCATCCACATATGCAACTTTGTATACAGAAACGTCTTCTTTCCTTATGACTCCATAGCCTTTTATTAGTCCTTTCTTGTTGTCTCCAAAAGTCACAGATCCACCATCTTGTGTTTCTTTGTACGTGGATAGTGCACTTCTGTCACCAGTCATGTGCCTTGAGCATCCGGAGTCTAGATACCAGATTGGCACATACTTCTTCTGCAGGACAATCACAGAGATTTAGGTACCCATATCCATATGGGTCCAATATTGTTAGAGTTTTTCAAGTTTGCCTTTGCATTCTTGAAATACATTTTGTTCTCTGTAGAAGAGTCAGATTGTTTCTTTGTGGGATTTGACTTTTGATTTGTCGTAGAGAGTAAACAGACTTGACTTGAAAAATGATTATTAAGTTTAGACATAAGATCAAAGCAATGACAGTATTGAATATGAGATGTAATTTGCTTGAACTTTTCATTGAACTTTTTAAACTCAGCCACAGAGGCATTACATTCTTTCTTTACATTAGATTTCCTATTACTAGAAGATCTATGAATACTCGAATGTTGTTTGCAAAAGCTCTGTTTAGGACCTGCCTTCTGTGGGTTGCTTCTGTGGTGAACTTCTTTCATCACTGTCACAGAAGAAAAAGATTTATCAACCTTGGGTTTTGAAAATCTAGAACTTATAGGATCAATAGAGGTCTTCTGTAACATTTTAAGCTCAGCAGAGGTTTTGACATGTAGATTCAAATTTAGAAAATCTTGGCAGATTGGAATCTCTGTGAGTTTCTCTTTTGGAGAAATAGTTCTGTGAGGAACTTCAGAGGAGTATTTAACATCCTCTGTGTCATAGAGAGTTATCCCAGATGTAACATCTGTCTCTGAATCGTCAGAAGATGAGTCGTCCTCGTATACAGAGGTTGAGTCAATTCCTTCAATAGAGGTTGAATTTTCCGAACATGCATCATACAAGCTTTCTTCCTCTGTAGAATAGTTTTCATAGATTGCAGAGGTTTCTAATAAGATTTCTTCAGTGAGAGATTTATCTATAGAAGATGTACAGAATTTTTCTAAAACGCTTGATTTCCATATTTCCAAAATTTCCTTTTCAATTAAGTTTTTAAAGTTTTCTTATGAAAAAATGGGTTTAAACTCAGGAGCTTCTGCTGATAACTTCTTTTGAACGTTTATCAAACAGACAAAAGCAACCTGTGTTTGGGTCTCTGGTTTACCAAACTTGAAGATACCAATCTGATCTTGTGTTTTCAGATATTTCTTTGGTTTGATACCTCTATTGACAGAGGTTGAGGATGATAAGTCTGTGTTTTCAAACCACACGTTAATCATCTTCTTATGTTTCTTCAAGTAAGGATCCACAGAGATTTTCGCCCTTTTGCTTACAGAGATTAGATTTGGAAAATCTGGTTTGTTCGTTTTTCCAATCACAAATAAAGAGGACAGAGGTTTGTTTCTTTTGCCTTCAACACCTAGGGTGATATCATCATACCCTATACCTCGTCTCCCTATTTGTGAGTTTACTTTTTCATAAACTTTCTGTGCATCTTTATAGTTTTTAAGCAAAACTTCTCTTCTGAGTAAATCTTGCCATAATACCTCTCTTTCTCTTTGAATTTATTCTTTAAGAGCTCTTATGTCAGTAGTTTCGCTCCTTGAAACTGAAAGTTCTTTTGTTTTATCTTTTAAAGTATTGGTTAATTCAGAAATTTGTTTTTTAAAGGATCTAGAGTTTTGTTCCATTTCTTTTCTATTCTCTCTTTTTCCTCAAAAATCTTTGCTTTTTCTTGAGTGAGAAGCCGTACTTCTCTCTCATTGAAAGTGAGTCTTTTCTGAATACTTTGATTTATCTCTTTCAGTTCAATTAGTTCAATGTTAATTCTAAGTGTATTATCATCTACAGAGGTAATACAAGAGTTGGAATTTGAAGTAGATACCTCAGAGTCAGTGCAGGAGTCGACTTCGCCCATGCCACAGAAGAGGGCATTGGCGGTATGTTCATCGTCGAAAGTAGAGTCTGACTGGAAGTCTTCTGTGTTCTCCTCAGAATGTCCTTTTTCCATTAAGGATTTTTGAGCATAATATTCGGCTTTCTTTTTGTAGAAAGCAGAGTCCCTCTGTGGACGATTTGATCTGCTTCTGCATTCATTCGCAAAATGGCCTGGTTTTCCGCAGTTAAAACACCCTTGAGGAGTGTTTCCTGTTCGATCATTGGACTTCTGTAGGTCTCCGCCTTTCTCTGATCTACATTCATTTGCATAGTGACCAGGTTTGCCGCACTTGTAGCATTCTTGCTGCGTGTGGCTTACCGAGTCATCTGACCTCTGTCGGTCATTCCCTCTGTAATTTCTATCGCTTGACCTCTGTCGGCCACTTGATTCTTCTCCTCTTCTGTCATCTCTTCTGTTGTCTCTTCTGTCATCTTGGTTGTCTCTATCATATCTTTCATTTCCGGAACCTCTTCTGTTTCCTCTGAACTCTTTTGTCAATAGAGCTAAAGATTTAGCTAGTGACGCAAGAGTTATTTCCTTTTCTGCTTGCTCTTCTTCTTCACTGTCAAGTATCACCATCTTCTTTTTCTCCTTCTTCTTCTCCTCTGTGGCTTTATCATTTCTTGGTCTCTGTGCATCCTCTTTAGTTTTACTAACCAATGCATATGGTGCAATGGTTAGTGTTTTAGCCTGTGCTATCTGAGGTTCTTGTGCGGCTAATGTTCCGTAAAGATCAGAGAGAGTCCAGGTGTCTAGATCCTGATTTGTCTGTAGGGACATAGACAGCTGGACCCATTCTTCATTTAGACTTTTCAAAAACATGACATTGTTTTCTTCAGAAGTTCTGTCAATGCCTGATTTTCTGCACTTGTTGATTAGAGAGTTGAATCTGTCGTATGTTGTTTGCAGAGATTCTGTTGCAGAGGCTCTGAATGCATGATATTCATTGATGTACTGTGCTCTTCGGTTTTTTTGTGTTTTAGCACCTCCTTCCAACTGTCTTTCCAGTTCTTTCCACAGATCCTGCGCTGTTTCACATGAATCCAAGGATTGAAAGAGTTCGTTGGGTATTGCCATAATCAATGTCCTCTTGGTTTTCTGAGCAACTTCATCTTCTGCTTTATCTTCGGTTGACCACTCCCCTTTTGGCTTTGGTTTTTGATGTTCGGGGATTTCGGCAGATTCAGCAGTAGCAGGTATACGAGGTACTACTGTCATGGGAATAGGAGGAGGATTGTACAGATATTGTACTTGATTTCTTTCAGTGAACTCGAAAACATGGACCATTCTTATTTTCCACTGAGGATACTCATCTCGAAGGAGAGTAGGAGGTTTAGTGAGAGAACCAGTAGTAAAGAAATTATTTGTATTTGTCATTTTTGAAGATTTTAGAAAGAAAGTATGACTAAAGAGTTACTTTGATGAACTTAAAGATTTTCTGGGTTTAAGCAGTTTCCAGACACAATTTTAAATCTCAATAATATCTATCACGAATCTTGATAAGTGGATCACTTGATATTGAAAATCAAGGAAGGCTCTGATACCAATTGTTGGAACCAAGATACACTTTAATCAAGATTAACAGTCTATTAGTTGAGTTTAGAGTTTGATGCGGAAGCGTATTAAACTAACAGATATGTTTGATAGATATTAGAACGCACATATATAAAGAAAACAGTAAAGAATGAAAAAGGATTTCTTGAACAGTTACTGTTATTCAATATATAATAACAACACGAAGAACAGATTAAGAACTTGGTGTGTGTGAGAATATAACACTTAGATATTTGACAATAAAGCTTGAGAGTATTAGTGATTCCTTGTGGTTTTTTTTCTTCTTAGGAAGATCTCAACATGAGACTTCCTTTTATACTACTCTTAGAAGACTATGAAGTGGGTCACTGTTCCTTTTACGGCATGAATAGTAAACTGGATGGTGTGAACAGTGGACTGGATGGTGTGAGCAGTTGTTTGAGCCATGCGCATTTAATGGAGCAGATGTACTTTTGGTAAATGCATTAAATGGCGCAGACGTCTATTTTGTACCTTGCCCTATTGAGTCCACTCAGAGCTTGACACGTGTTTTGACAGTACTTTTCCATGCAAGTTGATGAACGTATCCAGTAATATCTTCCAAGTCTTCATTGAGGACCACAGAGGCTCTGTAATGAACTACAGAGGTTCTGCGGTCTGGTCCTCTGTGGAGCAGTCTTCGCCGGATTCCGAGTCTTTGGTCTTCTTTGTGCGTATGACAGAGCTTCTGTAGGAAGCCTCTGCTGCTTCTGTAGCTTCTTGACCTTGACTTCTCGGTAATGTCGGCAGAGCCTCTGTAAGAGGCTTTCTTCACTTAGCCTATTTTTCACTACTTCTAAATACTTCTATGATTAGGAAGATTGAAGCTAACAAAGGCATTGATTACGATGAAACTTTTGCCCCTATCACACGGCTCGAAGCAATAAGAATCTTCTCAGCCTTAGCAGCCCACAGATGTTTCAAAGTTTTTCAAATGAATGTAAAATCTGCTTTTCTGAATGGTGAAATCCAAGACGAAGTATATGTCCAGCAGCCACCAGGGTTTGAAAGTTCCAAGTACCCAAAATACGTGTACTTCCTCGACAAAGCTCTGTATGGACTGAAACAAGCTCCAAGAGCATGGTACGAAAGACTTTCAACCTTTCTTCTCAATAATGAATTCGACAGAGGTACGAAAGATACTACTTTGTTTTACAAACGAAAAAGTGATGAGATTCTGCTTGTACAGATTTATGTGGATGACATTATTTTTGGGTCTACAAATACACAACAGTGCAAAGATTTTGAAAAACTCATGCAGAGTGAGTATGATGGGAGAATTAAATATCTTCTTCGGACTCCAAGTAAAACAATCATCAGAGGGAATTTTTATAAATTAGGCTAAATATGTCTCTGACATACTTTCAAAATTCAGTCTCTCGGATGCCTCTGTAATGAAGACCCCAATGGCCACTGGAAATAAATTATTCTCAGATCCAAATGGCACATCTGTAGAGTGCAAGCTCTACAGAGGTATGATTGGGTCTCTGTTATACTTAACCGCAAGTAGGCCTGATATAATGTATGCCACATGCCGTTGTGCAAGATATCAAGCTAACCCAAAGGAATCCCACTATATCGATGTAAAGAGGATCTTCAGATACCTTAAAGGGACCAAAAATCTTGGGCTCTAGTATCCGAAGAACTCTGGCTTTGGTCTTAAGGCATACACAGATTCAGATTATGGGGGATGCAAGCTTGATCGAAAAAGCACCTCTGGAAGCTGTCAATTCCTGGGAGGTAAACTAGTCAGCTAGACTTCGAAGAAGCAAAATTGTGTGTCCACATCTACAGCAGAAGCAGAATATGTTGCTGCTGCTAGCTATTGCTCCCAAGTCCTGTGGATGAAAACTCAGCTAAAGGACTATGGCCACAACATATACCAAATACCCATCTTTTGTGATTCAAAAAGTGCCATAGCCATCTCTGCCAATCCAGTTCTGCACTCAAAAACAAAGCATATCGATATCCGTTACCACTTTCTGAAGCGTCATGTTGAACATGGCACAATAGAAATGCACTTTGGGACCACTGAATACCAGCTTGCAGACTTATTCACCAAGGCACTTGATGAGAAAAGATTCCTTTTCTTGGCGGGTAAGTTGGGAATGATTAACATGAGTTGAATCCTCTGTAAGTAAGATCTGATCTTCTCGTAAATATGTATATATTTAAAATTCTTCTGTATGTAAATTCTTAATCATCAAAAGTTTTGTAACCAACAGAGCTTCTGTGGAATTGCTCAGAACCTCTGACAATCTCCACAGAACCTCTGATGAGATTGACCTATGTCATGTGCACTACTTATCTCATTTGATCCAAGCATAGGTCAAGGGGGAGCAGAAGGAGACCTTGAACTGATCTACAGAGGTTGATCATTCAAGGGGGAGCCAAAGAAGAGATGTCATCAATCAAATTCACAGAAGTGAAGGTTTTTGTCGAACAAGGGAAAGCCAAAAGATAAGTAACTCGTACAAATCCTTTTTGAAAACAATTTTCTAGGACACCAATTTCAAAATACGTCCTAGAAACACTGTTTAAGACATTCCAAACAAGTAATGATCAAAAAGATTTTCGAGCCTTCCGTTATGAGAAATTTAAGGTCATAGAGCCTCTGCTGAGCTCAACAGAGCCTCTGTAAGCCGGATCTTCTAGAACTGCAAATTTCATACGGAAACTCTGTCGATCAACCTTAAATGTCTTCTTTAAGGATTTGTACGTACAAATGCACACACAAGGATACTAGAAGAAAGTCTTTTGGTCGAAGAGTTCACTCCACCAAAGAATCTTTGTCGACCAACCTAGACAATCAAAGAAAGTATGTCTCGCACAAAATCTTTTCCAAAACAGTTTTCTAGGACACAAATTTCCAAATATGTCCTAAAAACAATGTTTAAAACAATTAAAACTTTGGATGATCAAAAACTTTTATGAATCTTTAGTTATTATAAATTTTCACTCATAGAGCCTCTGTTGGCTTTGACAGTGCCCCAAAGCCTCTGTGGATGAAAATTTTGTGCTAAAGACTCTATCGATCCTCTACAATGAATTTTCAAACATTTTTGGTAAAGGTGCAAGCAAAGAGGAGACATTAAAGGTAGGTTTCAGAATCACAGAGCTCACTCCACTACAGAGCCTCTGTTGATTCTGTCTTTACTCTTTATGGAAATTCTGTAAAAGGGAGTTATTTACCGCGAGTGACAGACCCCACACAGAAGAAATACCCACGCGCCAAGCATTAATGGGCCGCGCACGACGTCTAATCGTGCTCTGACATATTTGACGTGGAAGATTTTCATTGGACGTGCGTGCCACACGTTTCTTCTGAAACTTGCGCCGCGCTGTAAAACTCAAGTGCGGACCCCAAATGTTTATTGAATTCACTTTTACCATGGAATTCTATCCGTTTCTACCCTCACTATAAAACCCCGTTCCCATTCTCTCTTAAACCTTTTACGAACTTACTCTTTTCATCTTCTCCGGCGAACCTTGCAATAACCTGCAACTTCTATTTTCTACTCTCTTTCTTGAAGATAATCTTCAATGGCTTCTACTTCCAACGCTCCGGTGAACTCCCCATCTCATTCCGAGAACTCCCAGAATCAAGAAATAGCCGGAAACCTACAACAGGACAACTCCGGTGACACAACAGACTTTGCCCCTACAACCCATCTTCTAAACTTCATCGCACATGAACACTTTGAAAGTGTTCTTCCTCTAAAACCCAATAACTACTACCTGGTTCCCTCAAAAACCGCATTTGGGGAAACTCATGCCATCCTCTTTCATATTCTAGAAAACCATTATCTTTACCCCCTATTAACCAAAACTGTCAATAAAATCTCTGCCAGATACCTAAATCAATTCTGGCAAAGCAGCAGATTTGATCCCAAAGATAGACAGATCAAGGGCTACATCTCAAAACCAGACAAATCCGAGCACCTTGAATTCAAGTTCAACAGAACTATGTTCTCACTTGAGTTCAGTCTACCCACAAGAGGTCTTCTAGGGATAAAGGCATACGCAGAGGAACCTACAGCCACCGAGCTCTGCAGGTTTGTTGAAATGTTGGGATACAACACAACCTTAAGAAAAAGAAATGATTTCAGAAGAAATCGAGTACCCCCTCTGTGGAACACGCTCTTCTCCATCCTAAATCGGTGCCTAACAGGGAAAGTGGGTAGTCCAGACCAATTTTCTCACCAAGTTTTGACAATTATGTACGGGGTGTACTACGATCTACCTCTGGACTACGCCACCCTCATGATGCAGGAAATGGTTAACACCATTGACCGCAGAATCTCCTCCCAGAAGGCCAAAGGACGCAAGACCGATGCTCTACCACCTCTGCAATATCAGCGTATTCTGGGTGTACTTCTAGAGCCTCTACTCCGTCTACAAAAATGGCCCATGGAGGGACCAAAGGCCAGAATGTATCCCCTGAACAAAAACACCCCAACATAGCATGAAGACAACTACCCTTTCTGCAGGCCTCTGCCAACCGCACTTCTGGGATATGCAACAGATGAAACCTTTAAGTTAGCATATATACGCGGTCATAGGACTCCAGAACCGAGTCCTGTGACACCCCCGCGTCTAGGAGTCCCCTTAGGAACTATGGTTGTAGAAAGGATGTCAGATGAAGAATGGGCCGTGGCCTTGGCTAAGCATCAACAAGTTCAAGAGAACTTTCATGCTCTGAGAAACACAATTCTCACCCCTACTCCTAAGAGCAAAACCTCTGCCACCACTCCCAAGAAGAAGAAGAAAGCCCACAGAAAAAGAAAAGCTACAGAAGGCACCTCAACCAGTGCTGCTGAAACCCAACTGTCCCCTCCTCATGCAACAGAAGGTGGATCCTCTGCACCTCCCCCTCCTCCAAAAGACAAAAACAAGAGAAAACATAAGTCTTCTGAGGAGGGTGCCCCCAAACCAAAGAAAAGGAGGAGCAAGAAGAAATCCAAGAAACCCCACACTCCTCTGCAATCCATCGTAGAGGAAGCAGATATGGTCGAAGAAACCCAAGACCAACCTCTGCAATCACTTTCACCCATCAATTATGCAAAAGATCAGGGTGATTTTTCTGTCTTCCTCCAACAACCTGGGATTGCACACACTTTAGACCCTTCTGGATGGACCGCAGAAGCCCTATCTCATCATTCAACAGAAGCACCAGAATTCAGAATCTCTTCTGACTTAGATGATGACGACCAAACCCCACAGAATATTCAGTCTAAAACTCCAGAAGTACTACATAATCCCTTCACCCAACCCGGATTTGATGTGCTAAGAGCAAGCCCACAGGATCAGGCAAAAGCTTCCACTAAAACCCCATCAGTCTCAGAAGTGGATTCTGATGAAGAAGATGATCGGATTAACTACGCATCTCTACACCCAGATCGTAGGCATTTTTCCTCACACCATCCCTATGTACAACAAATGGTTGGAAATCATCCCTGCTTTAACTCGCTAGGAAAAAGCCCAGAAGCTAGAACAGAGGTAGGTGATGTGAGCCACAGAAAAGAGAAGGAGGTTGAGACAATAGATGGAGAAGAAGTGATAGGATGCCCAACAGAGAAAGAATCCAGAACTGATGCCTGGAATAGAAGAGGCACACAACCCCAACCACCTCCCAGTGCAACCAACATTTCTATTACCGCCAGTCTAGTGGCAGAAGGTAATATTGAACAAGATCCGCACAGCTCGAACCCACCCCAAACTGACCGGTCAGAGGAAATTCCTTCCACCTCTGTGCCACTAATAGCCGGGGAAACAATTCCAGGGGAGTCCTCTCAGAAGGACTCACCCTTAGTTAGTGATCCATCGCCGCTGATCACAACAGAAATCCCTACAGAGGAATTCGTTTCCTCTGACACGCACACACATATAGGTCCAACAGGCTCTTCAGAGGAGCTTAGAGTATACAAGGACGGAGAGACTCTAGACAAGTCTCCGAGTCAACATAAGGATACTCTTGTACCCACCTCTGGAGTGGATCAAGACAATGTCCTTAACAGAACCTCTATAGAGTCTGAGGCTGATAAAGCCTCTGCTCGAGGATTAGAGGGAAATCCTTCCGTCCTCAACATCGAAACAAGGACGAAAGAAGGTGTCCAAGTAACAGCGACTCACTCTGGGGATGAATGTGTTCCCCCAGAGGTTACACCAAGTCCACATGTACCAAGGGATGAGTTCCAAACCCTTGTCACCTCTATGGACACCACATTGAAAGAGTTGAAAAACTCTTTTGATTCTTTTTCAGATACAACTTCCAGGGCCATTACAGATCTGAACACCAAAATGGACAATCTGTCCACAGAGGTGCAAAATGCCCTAGCCCAGATGAAGTCAACTGCTACAACCTCTGCCACCTCTGCTGCTACTAACTTCGAGAAAGCTACTACCTCGGCTTTCCAAAGCTCTGTGCAAGCCCTACTTGAACAACTGAACACAGCTCAAACGTCAACTTCTGCGCCCCTTACACCAGAAGATCTGAAGAAGGCCCTCGAGCAAGTTCAAGAGCAAACTAGAAGGGAAACTCTGGCCATGAAACCCTCTGACTACATGACCAGGGCTCAGCTCACAGAACTCGGCCAAGGGGTAATCAACCAGGTAACAGAGCTTATCACAGCCTTCACTGCTGCCAACGCAAATTATGTAAAGGACTTCAGAAAGAGTGTCGGCAAAATGCGCTTCAACACAGAGGCAGAGGTCCATACCCTACTTGGCCTCTGTGACGACCTATACGCAAAGATGATCGTTGCAGGTGCCACACCGCCTAAAAAACCAGAAGCGTCTTGCAGAGTAGAAGGTACTAAAGATAAGGGTCAGGATGACTCTGATGATGACTATGATGATTCATCAGATCATCCTGAGGGGGAGAAACCAAGGGAGAAAGCTGCAAGCAAAGGTCTACCAGAACCACCAATATCAGCAGAACCGCTAAACCAAGTTCCTCCAACTCAAACCCAAGGAGGAAACCAACAACAGACCACAGAGGCAACAACCACCTCTGTGGAAATACCCTCTGAAGAAACCCCAATATCAACCCAAGTACCTGAAACCAATCAAGATCAACAACAGAAGTCTACAGAGGCAACACCAACCTCTATGGAAACAACTTCTGTATTCGGAAAAGATGTGCCAACCCGTGAAGTATTCCAAATCCTAACATCCTCCGAAGAAGATCAACCATCCCAATCACCAAAACCAAAATCACCAGTAGAACTCCCCTCTCCAACACCAAAAGAAACCAAAATACCATCTCCCACACCCAAAACCAGAACCAAAACCATTGCTCACAAAAGAAAACATCTGAGCAAAACCACAGAAGCCTCACCTACAAAACCCATATCACCAACCAAGCCCTCAGAAGCACAAGTGACAAAACCAACAGAGGCAACCCCCACAAAACCTACAGAAGTACCTCCGACAAAGCCCTTAGAACCCCAAAGGACAAAACCCACAGAGGCAACCCCATCTCTACTAGAAGATCTACAGCCGAAGGCAAAAGACAAAGGCATAGGGATAATGATAGAGGAACCCAAAAAGAAGAAGCCAAAACATCAACCAGCTGAAAAATTGATGAAGAGCTCCTTTGATGCATATGTGACACCAAAGCCAGAACAAGAAGACTGGGCTTTCGGTGCTACCCCTCTGTCAAACATACCAATTATAGATCCGAAGGCAAAAGTCACAGAGGATAGAGTGGCCCAAATCTAGAAAAAAATGGATGCTCTGCGCAGGCCCATGCCTCCACCCGGTGCACCTCCATAACAGATGGAAGAGGTGGTATACATATATATGTACAACAGAAGTGCCAGAGATCTTCTGCCACCAACCATTCAAGATCCCAACTTCCATGCTGACCTCGAAAATACCTTCACAAGAACAACACCCAAGCCAAAATGGCAAGTCTTCTCAGAGTCTAAAATCGACAAGGTCATATACTGTAAGTTTTCTCAAACCAGAACCATTCCTAAGGTTTCCTATAACATCTATAGCCGTATGCAAAGTTGCATATGTGGATGGCCTTAAGTACAATCTTCTCAGTGTTAGCCAACTCTGCGATACGGGTTTCAACGTAATGTTCAAAATAACCTTCTGCTCTCTACAAGGTGAGGACACAGGAGTCGAACTTCTGCGAGCCGAACGAAGAGGCGATCTTTACCTCATGAACTTTTGTGCCAGGAACAAGGAAGACAAGCTCTGCCTTGTTGCTTGTAAAAGCGAAGAAGCCTGGTTATGGCATAACAGGTTCTGCCACCTAAACTTTCATACACTAGATAAGCTTGTTAAACTTGATCTAGTCAAAGGTCTGCCAAATGTTAAATTTAATAAAGATCATTTGTGCTCTGCTTGCGAAATGGGAAAACTCAAAAGAGCTTCCCATAAAGGCAAGACTGATGTATCTTGCCCTAGGCCTCTGTACATGCTTCATGTTGACCTCTGTGGTCCAATCGCTACACAGAGCCTAGGTGGCAAGAAATATATACTTGTCTTGATCGATGAATATTCAAGATTTACATGGGTTGAATTTGTCAGAAAGAAATCAGATGTTCCAAACATTCTGATAAATTTAATGAAAAGAATCCAAGTTCTATATCAGTGCAGGATTCAGAAACTAAGAAGCGACAATGGTACAGAATTTAAAAACTCTGTCATTGAAGCCTATCTTACAGAAGAAGGCATATCACAGAACTTCTCTGCTGCACGCACCCCACAACAGAATGGCGTGGTTGAACGAAAGAACCGCACACTTGTGGAGGCTGCAAGAACTATGCTGACAGCATCAGGATTACCAATGTCTTTTTGGGTAGAAGCAGTATCAACCGCTTGCTACACCCACAATCGATCAACCATAGTAAAGAGGCACATCAAGACACCGTATCACTTGATCAACAAAAGGCGACCAAACATCAAGTTCTTTCATGTAATTGGATGCAAGTGCTTTGTCTTAAATGATAGAGAAACAAGAGGAAAGTTTGAGGTGAAAGCAGATGAAGGCAAGTTCATTGGGTACTCTGCCACATCTAAGGCCTACAGAGTTTATCTTCTGCGATCACGAACCATTGTAGAAAGCATCAATGTCTCTTTTGACGATTCCTTTCAAAAGACTTCTGAACAAATCAGTTCAGAACTCGGTCTAAAGAAGGAATCCTCTGGCATCTCAAAGACAAGAGAAGAAGACTTAAATCTTCTATTTGAAGAGATGTTCCATGATGATATTGATCCCTCTGCTGAAGCCGTCAGAGCCTCTGGAGAAACATCTTCTGCAAACCAGACTGAGTCAGGTATATCTCTAACTGGTCCATTAAATTATTCATCCTCTAATGTGAATCATACAGATGCACATGCTGAGGGGGAGCGAACAGAAGCTGAAGATAATACAACCAAGGACTCAACCTCATAGGCTCCAGAAATACCTACTCCAGCGACAACAGAGGAATCAATACCAGAGGAAAATGAAGACTATGCCTCCACTTCCTCAGAGGATCAAATTCCAACTTTAATCCCTATAGTCCCACAAGCTGAAATACCTAGCACAAGCACAGAAGTGCCATCTACAACAGAGGTTGCACCAGAACCACAGTGTGGAACTACAGAGGTTCATCTTGATGACTCAAATGACCATCTTCCAAGAACAACACAGTGGACGAAAAGCCATCCTCCAAGCCTTATAATCGGTGACCCTTCTGAAAAGGTCAAGACAAGATCAGCCACTGCTAATTTTTGTTTCTTTACAAATTTTATCAGTATGATCGAGCCCAAAAGAATCTCGGAAGCCCTAGATGATCCAACCTGGGTAGATGCTATGCAAGAAGAGCTTCTACAGTTTGAGAGAAACAAAGTATGGACCCTAGTACCTCTGCCACGAGGGAAACAAACAATAGGTACAAAATGGGTCTTCAGAAACAAAAAGGACGAGGATGGGGTGGTCATTAGAAGCAAAGAGAGATTGGTGGCCAAGGGATATCGCCAAGACGAAGGCATTGATTACGATGAAACTTTTGCCCCTATCACACGGCTCGAAGCAATAAGAATCTTCTTAGCCTTAGCAACCCACAGATGTTTCAAAGTTTTTCAAATGGATGTAAAATCTGCTTTTCTGAATGGTGAAATCCAAGAAGAAGTATATGTCCAGCAGCCACCAGGGTTTGAAAGTTCCAAGTACCCAAAATACGTGTACTTCCTCTACAAAGCTCTGTATGGACGGAAACAAGCTCCAAGAGCATGGTACGAAAGACTTTCAACCTTTCTTCTCAATAATGAATTCGACAGAGGTACGACAGATACTACTTTGTTTTACAAACGAAAAAGTGATGAAATTCTGCTTGTACAGATTTATGTGGATGACATTATTTTTGGGTCTACAAATGCACAACAGTGCAAATATTTTGAAAAACTCATGCAGAGTGAGTTTGAAATGAGTATGATGGAAGAATCAAATATCTTCTTCGGACTCCAAGTAAGACAATCATCAGAGGGAATTTTTATAAATTAGGCTAAATATGTCTCTGACATACTTTCAAAATTCAGTCTCTCTGATGCCTCTGTAATGAAGACCCCAATGGCCACTGGAAATAAATTATTCTCAGATCCAAATGGCACATCTGTAGAGTGCAAGCTCTACAGAGGTATGATTGTGTCTCTGTTATACTTAACCGCAAGTAGGCCTGATATAATGTATGCCACATGCCGTTGTGCAAGATATCAAGCTAACCCAAAGGAATCCCACTATATCGATGTAAAGAGGATCTTCAGATACCTTAAAGGGACCAAAAATCTTGGGCTCTGGTATCCGAAGAACTCTGGCTTTGATCTTAAGGCATACACAGATTCAGATTATGGAGGATGCAAGCTTGATCGAAAAAGCACCTCTGGGAGATGTCAATTCCTGGGAGGTAAACTAGTCAGCTGGACTTCGAAGAAGCAAAATTGTGTGTCCACATCTACAGCAGAAGCTGAATATGTTGCTGCTGCTAGCTATTGCTCCCAAGTTCTGTAGATGAAAACTCAGCTAAAGGACTATGGCCACAACATATACCAAATACCCATCTTCTGTGATTCAAAAAGTGCCATAGCCATCTCTGCCAATCCAGTTCAGCACTCAAAAACAAAGCATATCGATATCCGCTACCACTTTCTGAAGCGTCATGTTGAACATGGCACAATAGAAATGCACTTTGTGACCACTGAATACTAGCTTGCAGACTAATTCACCAAGGCACTTGATGAGAAAAGATTCCTTTTCTTGGTGGGTAAGTTGGGAATGATTAACATGAGTTGAATCCTCTGTAAGTAAGATCTGATCTTCTCGTAAATATGTATATATTTAAAATTCTTCTGTATGTAAATTATTAATCATCAAAAGTTATGTAACCAACAGAGCTTCTGTGGAATTGCTCAGAACCTCTGATGAGATTGACCTATGTCATGTGCACTACTTATCTCATTTGATCCAAGCATAGGTCAAGGGGGAGCAGAAGGAGACCTTGAACTGATCTACAGAGGTTGAGCATTCAAGGGGGGGCCAAAGAAGAGATGTCATCAATCAAATTCACAGAAGTGAAGGTTTTTGTCGAACAAGGGAAAGCCAAAAGATAAGTAACTCGTACAAATCCTTTTTGAAAACAATTTTCTAGGACACCAATTTCAAAATACGTCCAAGAAACACTGTTTAAGACATTCCAAACAAGTAATGATCAAAAAGATTTTCGAGCCTTCCGTTATGAGAAATTTAAGGTCATAGAGCCTCTGCTGAGCTCAACAGAGCCTATGTAAGCCGGATCTTCTAGAACCGCAAATTTCATACGGAAACTCTGTCGATCAACCTTAAATGTCTTCTTTAAGGATTTGTATGTACAAATGCACACACAAGGATACTAGAAGAAAGTCTTTTGGTCGAAGAGTTCACTCCACCAAAGAATCTCTGTCGACCAACCTAGACAATCAAAGAAAGTATGTCTCGCACAAAATCTTTTCCAAAACAGTTTTCTAGGACACAAATTTCCAAATATGTCCTAAAAACAATGTTTAAAACAATTAAAACTTTGGATGATAAAAACTTTTATGAATCTTTAGTTATTATAAATTTTCACTCATAGAGCCTCTGTTGGCTTTGACAGAGCCCCAAGGCCTCTGTGGATGAAAATTTTGTGCTAAAGACTCTATCGATCCTCTCCAATGAATTTTCAAACATTTTTGGTAAAGGTGCAAGCAAAGAGGAGACATTAAAGGTAGGTTTCAGAATCACAGAGCTCACTCCACTACAGAGCCTCTGTTGATTCTGTCTTTACTCTTTATGGAAATTCTGTAAAAGGGAGTTATTTACCGCGAGTGACAGACCCCACACAGAAGAAATACCCACGCGCCAAGAATTAATGGGCCGCGCACGACGTCTAATCGTGCTCTGACATATTTGACGTGGCAGATTTTCATTGGACGTGCGTGCCACACGTTTCTTCTGAAACTTGCGCCGCGCTGTAAAACTCAAGTGTGGACCCCAAATGTTTATTGAATTCACTTTTACCATGGAATTCTATCCGTTTCTACCCTCACTATAAAACCCCGTTCCCATTCTCTCTTAAACCTTTTACGAACTTACTCTTTTCATCTTCTCCGGCGAACCTTGCAAAAACCTGCAACTTCTATTTTCTACTCTCTTTCTTGAAGATAATCTCCAATGGCTTCTACTTCCAACGGTCCGGTGAACTCCCCATCTCATTCTGAGAACTCCCAGAATCAAGAAATAGCCGGAAACCTACAACAGGACAACTCCGGTGACACAGCAGATTTTGCCCCTACAACCCATCTTCTAAACTTCATCGCACATGAACACTTTGAAAGTGTTCTTCCTCTAAAACCCAATAACTACTACTTGGTTCCCTCAAAAACCGCATTTGGGGAAACTCATGCCATCCTCCTTTATATTCTAGAAAACCATTATCTTTACCCCCTATTAACCAAAACTGTCAATAAAATCTCTGCCAGATACCTAAATCAATTCTGGCAAAGCAGCAGATTTGATCCCAAAGATAGACAGATCAAGGGCTATATCTCAAAACCAGACAAATCCGAGTACCTTGAACTCAAGTTCAACAGAACTATGTTCTCACTTGAGTTCAGTCTACCCACAAGAGGTCTTCTAGGGATAAAGGCATACGCAGAGGAACCTACAGACACCGAGCTCTGCAGGTTTGTTGAAATGTTGGGATACAACACAACCTTAAGAAAAAGAAATGATTTCAGAAGAAATCGAGTACCCCCTATGTGGAACACGCTCTTCTCCATCCTAAATCGGTGCCTAACAGAGAAAGTGGGTAGTCCAGACCAATTTTCTCACCAAATTTTGACAATTATGTATGGGGTGTACTACGATCTACCTCTGGACTATGCCACCCTCATGATGCAGGAAATGGTTAACACCATTGACCGCAGAATCTCCTCCCAGAAGGCCAAAGGCCGCAAGACCGATGCTCTACCACCTCTGCAATATCAGCGTATTCTGGGTGTACTTCTAGAGCCTCTACTCCGTCTACAAAAATGGCCAATGGAGGGACCAACATCCAGAATGTATCCCCTGAACAAAAACACCGCAACATAGCATGAAGACAACTACCCTTTCTACAGGCCTCTACCAACCGCGCTTCTGGGATATGCAACAGATGAAACCTTTAAGTTAGAATATATACGCGGTCATAGGACTCCAGAACCGAGTCCTCTGACACCCCCGCGTCTAGGAGTCCCCTTAGGAACTATGGTTGTAGAAAGGATGTCAGATGAAGAATGGGCAGTGGCCTTGGCTAAGCATCAACAAGTTCAAGAGAACTTTCATGCTATGAGAAACAGAATTCTCACCCCTACTCCTAAGAGCAAAACCTCTGCCACCACTCCAAAGATAAAGAAGAAAGCCCACAGAAAAAGAAAAGCTACAGAAGGCACCTCAACCAGTGCTGCTGAAACCCAACTGTCCCCTCCTCATGCAACAGAAGGTGGATCCTCTGCACCTCCCCCTCCTCCAAGAGACAAAAACAAGAGAAAACATAAGTCTTCTAAGGAGGCTGCCCCAAAACCAAAGAAAAGGAGGAGCAAGAAGAAATCCAAGAAACCCCACACTCCTCTGCAATCCATCGTAGAGGAAGCAGATATGGTCGAAGAAACCCAAGACCAACCTCTGCAATCACTTTCACCCATCAATTATGCAGAAGATCAGGGTGATTTTTCTGTCTTCCTCCAACAACCTGGGATTGCACACTCTTTAGACCCTTCTGGATGGACCGCAGAAGCCCTATCTCATCATTCAACAGAAGCACCAGAATTCAGAATCTCTTCTGACTTAGATGATGACGACCAAACCCCACAGAATATTCAGTCTAAAACTCCAGAAGTACTACATAATCCCTTCACCCAACCCGGATTTGATGTGCTAAGAGCAAGCCCACAGGATCAGGCAAAAGCTTCCACTAAAACCCCATCAGTCTTAGTCTCAGAAGTGGATTCTGATGAAGAAGATGATCGGATTAACTACGCATCTCTACACCCAGATCGTAGGCATTTTTCCTCACACCATCCCCATGTACAACAAATGGTTGGAAATCATCCCTGCTTTGACTCGCTAGGAAAAAGCCCAGAAGCTAGAACAGAGGTAGGTGATGTGAGCCACAGAAAAGAGAAGGAGGTTGAGACAATAGATGGAGAAGAAGTGATAGGATGCCCAACAGAGAAAGAATCCAGAATTGATGCCTGGAATAGAAGAGGCACACAACCCCAACCACCTCCCAGTGCAACCAACATTTCTATTACCGCCAGTCTAGTGGCAGAAGGTAATATTGAACAAGAGCCGCACAGCTCGAACCCACCCCAAACTGTCCGGGCAGAGGAAATTCCTTCCACCTCTGTGCCACTAATAGCCCGGGAAACAAATCCAGGGGAGTCCTCTCAGAAGGACTCATCCTTAGTTCGTGATCCATCGCCCCTGATCACAACAGAAATCCCTACAGAGGAATTCGTTTCCTCTGACACGCACACACATATAGGTCCAACAGGCTCTTCAGAGGAACTTAGAGTATACAAGGACGGAGAGACTCTAGACAAGTCTCCGAGTCAACATAAGGATACTCTTGTACCCACCTCTGGAATGGATCAAGACAATGTCCTTAACAGAACCTCTATAGAGTCTGAGGCTGATAAAGCCTCTGCTCGAGGATTAGAGGGAAATCCTTCCGTCCTCAACATCGAAACAGGGACGAAAGAAGGTGTCCAAGGAACAGGGACTCACTCTGGGGATGAATGTGTTCCCCCAGAGGTTACACCAAGTCCACATGTATCAAGGGATGAGTTCCAAACCCTTGTCACCTCTATGGACACCACATTGAAAGAGTTGAAAAGCTCTTTTGATTCTTTTGTAGATACAACTTCCAGGGCCATTACAGATCTGAACACCAAAATGGACAATTTTTCCACAGAGGTGCAAAATGCCCTAGCCCAGATGAAGTCAACTGCTACAACCTCTGCCACTTGAACAACTGAAGACAGCTCAAACGCCAACTTCTGCGCCCCTTACACCAGAAGATCTGAAGAAGGACCTCGAGCAAGTTCAAGAGAAAACTACAAGGGAAACTCTGGCCATGAAACCCTCTGACTACATGACCAGGGCTCAGCTCACAGAACTCGGCCAAGGGGTAATCAACCAGGTAACAGATCTCATCACAGCCTTCACTGCTGCCAACAAAAATTATGTAAAGGACTTCAGAAAGAGTGTCGGCAAAATGCGCTTCAACACAGAGGCAGAGGTCCATACCCTACTTGGCCTCTGTGACGACCTATACGCAAAGATGATCGCTGCAAGTGCCACACCGCCTAAAAAGCCAGAAGCGTCTTGCAGAGCAGAAGGCACTAAAGATAAGGGTCAGGATGACTCTGATGATGACTCTGATGATTCATCAGATCATCCTGAGGGGGAGAAACCAAGGGAGAAAGCTGCAAGCAAAGGTCTACCAGAACCACCAATATCAGCAGAACCGCTAAACCAAGTTCCCCCAACTCAAACCCAAGCAGGAAACCAACAACAGACCACAGAGGCAACAACCACCTCTGTGGAAATACCCTCTGAAGAAACCCCAATATCAACCCAAGTACATGAAACCAATCAAGATCAACAACAGAAGTCCACAGAGGCAACACCCACCTCTGTGGAAACAACTTCTGTATTCGGAAAAGATGTGCCAACCCGTGAAGTATTCCAAATCCTAACATCCTCCGAAGAAGATCAACCATCCCAATCACCAAAACCAAAATCACCAGTAGAACTCCCCTCTCCAACACCAAAAGAAACCAAAATACCATCTCCCACACCCAAAACCAGAACCAAAACCATTGCTCACAAAAGAAAACATCTGAGCAAAACAACAGAAGCCTCGCCTACAAACCCCACATCACCAACCAAGCCCTCAGAAGCACAAGTGACAAAACCAACAGAGGCAACCCCCACAAAACCTACAGAAGTACCTCCGACAAAGCCCTTAGAACCCCAAAGGACAAAACCCACAGAGGCAACCCAATCTCTACAAGAAGATCTACAGCCGAAGGCAAAACACAAAGGCAAAGGGATAATGATAGAGGAACCCAAAAAGAAGAAGCCAAAGCATCAACCAGCAGAAAATTTGATGAAGAGCTCCTTTGATGCATATGTGACACCAAAGCCAGAACAAGAAGACTGGGCTTTCGGTGCTACCCCTCTGTCAAACATACCAATTATAGATCCGAAGGCAAAAGTCACAGAGGATAGAGTGGCCCAAATCCAGAAACAAATGGATTCTCTGCGCAGGCCCATGCCTCCACCCGGTGCACCTCCATAACAGATGGAAGAGGTGGTATACAGATATATGTACAACAGAAGTGCCAGAGATCTTCTGCCACCAACCATTCAAGATCCCAACTTCCATGCTGACCTCGAAAATACCTTCACAAGAACAACACCCAAGCCAAAATGGAAAGTCTTCTTAGAGTCCAAAATCGACAAGGTCATATACTGTAAGTTTTCTCAATCCAGAACCACTCCTAAGGTTTCCTATAACATCTATAAGGTCAAAAGGGAGGACAGAACCGTGACCCAAGTCTCAGATGCTGATATGAGAAATCTAAGTCCCTACGACCTACCCGACCTTCTCAACTGGACGAAAGAGAACTTCACAACAGATGCACATCGAAGGGCATATAGGGTGATAAGTAAAGCCATGCGTGAGAAACTTCTGCTATACAGCCTTGTCGACTTCCAATTAGGACGAGATCTTGGAGTAAGAAACCTAAATCTCCATCCACCAGAAAATGATTGCCCATCCTCTGCCATACCAAACTCAATCATTACATCTCCAAGAGTTGGGTTGCTCTATCAAGATCCTGCTGGGAAGTCAAGACTGTTCGTAGAGATGGACTGTCAGAAGTATGCAACAAATACTTTGACAGAGTTCAGAGCAAACCTTGTGGAGCATAGAGGAACGGAGCTCATGAGTCAAGCTCTCGCAGATAGACTGATAGAGGTCATCGACCAAGTAATCAACTTCAGAACCCTCTGCATCAGTTTCTATCAATAGCTTAGAGAATTAGGATTCGACAACAGAAGTTTCAACGACTTTGAAGACGCCAACGTCTGATATCCTCTACCAACCTCTGAAAATCTTTCCTTTCATAATGTAATCAAATGTAAGTGCCTCTGGCATAATTTTGTATGAATGAAAAGTAAAATCTTTTGAGGTATTTTATTTCACCTCTTGTTATGTACTTAGCCTAGAAAACCTTGCACTTTTCAATTTTATATTTTTCAATACTTAGGGGGAGATTGTTAGCTCCAATCCTCTGTTTATAGAAGTATTGAAAAATAGGCTACGTATAGAAGTCTTCAACAGAGGCTCTGTCGAGTCACCGAGAACACCAAAGCATAGAAGTCTTCGACAGAGGCTCCTGCGAGTAACCGAGAAGACCGAAGTAAAGAATCGCCAGAAGACTCGTCAATGCGGACAAGGCCACAGAGCCTCTGTCACACTTGACAGAGCCTCTGTGATATAAGAGACTAGAGCTCTATACTAAGGACAATCGTGCTTCTCACGATTTCTGCTGTACGAAGATCCTGAAGATCATTCGTACAAGGCGTGACCTGACAACTCCACGTGTCAAACTCTGATGGGTCCTAGCCTTAGTAGAAGCCAGCGCATTTAATTAACGGTGTACCTGCAACAGTACCTGAATAGTGTCTTTGTACCTTCAGTCCTTGTTGTCCATAACTTGTCCCCTTTAGAAGTAGTATAAATAGAAGACTCATGTTGAGTCCTTTAATAAAGCTTTGCACGATACACACACCATTAGAGCAGATTTCTTGTACAACTTTCGGTGTTCTTGGTGCTTTATTTATATCAATATACAGTGGGTTATTGAGTTAATTATCTAAGTTATTTCCACTTTATACATTTGATATTGTGTGTCTTCTACCTTATTATATCTTTTAGTTCGTTAAAACGCTTCCGCATTATATCTTGTTTGAACTATTAGATAGAATCATCATTGTTAAGCAAAACAGGAACCAACAAAGAAGATGAACAAGATGAGTGTTCTGGAAGAAAATATTAAACTGAGATAGGCAAAAGATAATATACTGAAGATTTATATGAACTAAGAGTAGCTAACACATAAATAGTGCACTGTATTCTAATCTGGAATAAGATTTGCTTATCTATTACAGAAATATGATGAAAGTAACAAAATCTGTAATAAACAGGAAATAGAATGAAAATCTCAGAAAAGAAATGTGATCAACAAGTAAGAATCAACCTGGAAAACAGATTGGATCAATTTGATTTACGCAAATCAATCTGCTCTGATACCAATTGTTGGTTCCCAGATTCTACTTATGATATTAATAAACAAAAGATAATGAGCGGAAGCAAAAACAGTTTGTAACATCTTGATCAAACATCATAAAATAGGGAAGAGATTACCATAATATAAAGAATGTAAATAGCCATAAAACTTATATTTATACTCTATAAAAGTGAAGAACAGCGGGAACACCGATAGGTGTGTGTAATCTCACAAAATCTCTCTCTCCACTATAATCGTACAATGCACTGCATGAAATGTGGTCGTGGAAATCGTGTATCGTTCACTGCAGATGCATGTCCTTTTTATAGGTTGGATAAAGTAGAAAAGTGTACTAACAAACCCTAGAGTAACACGTGTAATGTAAAAGATGTCCTTTGGTGCCAATATGGCAGAGCTTGAAAGCGGTTCTACACTTGAGAGATTATGCAGGAATGTTCTTCAGAGGGAATGATTTTTAGAGGAGTCTTCAGAGCACTGATTTCTTTTGATGGGTATATGAAGTGAGCTATCTCTGAAGTCTTCCTACAACTCTTGACTTTAGCTATCTCTGAAGTCTTCTGAACACGAAGACTTCGAATATTTTCAATACTTTTACAACAGAGGTACTTGCGGTTAACAATACACTTCAAGAATAATGCACGGGGATTTGTTTACTCGATACTTTTCTATGTTATTGGAGGATGATTTTGATCTGGTAGATTTACAAAAGGTCCAGGCATTGGTTGCTGATTTACTTGTGCCTAACCAACCACCACGGTCTCATAAGGTTGAACCATCGCCAATTCTAGTTCATGAACCTCCAAAGAATTCACTTGGAAAGAAACCTATGCTAGAACTTAAGCCACTACCGGATCACCTTATGTATGTCTTCCTAGGAGGCGATGACACCCTACCAGCTATCATCTCATCATCATTCATACTTCATTAGAAATACATGCTTATTTCTTTTAATAAAGATCTTAAGAAGGAACTTGGATGGTCGATAGACGATTTGAGAGGGATTGGTCCTTCAGTATGCATGCATAGAGTTCACACCGAGCCTAATGCCAATCCCTTACGTGATTTTGAAAGACGGGTGTGTAACCCTCTTATCTTATACTTTATACAACTAATTATACAACAAATTGGTAAGTCTAAGTTTATACGACTAATTACAAAGACGATGACAATACAATTTCCATCAAAATACTTTATACAACTAATTATCGTCTCAAAATAACTTTGGCACGGCGTACCATCCACTAATTATCATGTGCTAGCTTTCCTTACCACTAGAACAATCTTTTGCACTCGGTTATGAATCATGGAATACACGTCGACAAATAAAAACAAATCTGACTACATTTATGGTGAGTTCAAAAGTTTATATCATAAAATATTCAACAAATATTTAAACTGGCTCATAAATTCAAACGATGCATGATTCGTAAATAAGAGTGATATGAAAGCTAACGCGTTACTTTTCACTAAAAAACATATAAAAGTGTGGTTATTATTTTCATAAAGAGGTAGTAAACATTGCACCACGTGGGGGAGGCCCACAACGAACCTAAATCAGTGAAGGAGCACTACCCGACAGTCCACTTTCCCGTTAGGCTAATTTCGGTATAATCACCATGTGCACGTTGTGTCTTAGAGACATTATGCCTGTTAGCCAAGTAGATGGCACCAACAGTGCATGGTACTCCATAAAACACCCAATGGGAGCAACCCATCTAATTGTAAACGGAGTGACCCCAATACAAATGCAACAAAGGGGTGACCCTAAGTTGCCAGATCCGGATCTCAATACGCCACTTTGGTGAGCAATAATTAACTCACAATACTGTTAGTGCATAAAATGTATTCAAGATTTAGTGTTTATTTGTAAATGGTCAAAGCATTGTAAAAGTCAAAGTAGAGGCTTAAAGGTCAAAGTCAAAGTAACTAAAGGTGATAGTCAAAGGTATATATAGATACCTTGTAGTTGTAATTGAGGGAGTCTCATAATTGAAATTCATACGTGTACATTGAGAAATAGGAAGTGTGTAGCGAGAGGGATGACTTCCTAGAGAGAGAAGTTAGAGAGAGAAAGTAGATCTAAACTCACATATTGTATTCTTTCTCTAATTCAATGAAGATCATGAGGTTCTAGCATTGTTACTTGATTAGATCTGGGATTACAAGTGGTATCAGAGCTACATCAGACCGGATTATGCACAAATCAGTCCATTTTGAAGAAATTTTTGTCAATTTTTGAAGAAATTGATGAGATTTTGAGATTTTTCTTGAAAAATCTTCAAAGTTTTTGGAATTCGTTTGTGTTTTGATTGATTCAATTTCTCAAATTGATTTGTTTTGCTGTTTGAAACGTTTTTAAATCATATGTGTTGATTTTAAACAACAAAATAAATTTCTTTGGAATTTTTTTATGAACAGTGAAGTTCATATCATATGTTCATCGAAATTTTCCTTTAAGAACATGATGATCTATGGTGGTTTTCAAATATATATTTGATCTATTCTGATTCATGTTCACAGCAGTAAGAATCGAGAAACAACAACGAATTCATGATTCTGTGGAAGTGAGAAGATTGATAGATCTGAAATACGATTTTTTTTGTGTTCATCGTGAAGTTCATTATGGTGATCGATTCATTATTCTAATCTGTTTTGTTTGATAAGTGTTACACAGATCCATTCGTGATGTGTTTTTGAGCATGATGAAAGTTTTTGTTTCGAAAAAGAGCAAGAAATCATCGAGTTTTGAGGCTTGAAAGTCTTCGCCGGAAAAACGTGAAACTGCCGGAGTTTCGCCGGAATCTGGGTTGGCAGCCGGAAAACTCATAACTCTCGTACTCGTTTCATACGACTAGCTCATAACTGTCGGACGCCACATAGACTCATAATTGTCGTACACTACATGCCATCATAACTGTCGTATGCAACTAACTGTCGTATGAGTCTAACTGTCGCATGAAACGTGATTCTCGCCGGAGTTATTCTTGAGTTGTACACGTCGAATCTTGGTTGCATGATCGATTCTTATTGATTTTATTTGACTTGTTTTCGACTAAGGAACACAACGCGACAAAAATCATCGAATTTGGTTGAGAAACGAAAGAGAAATTTGAAAAAGAAACTCAGATCGTGTTTTGCGTTTTTGAGGTTGACGATGAACAGTGTTTTAACGGCATCGTTAAGTGTCTGTTAAATCTGTTACAATTTTGGTCCTTTTTTCGTTATGACTTCTTAGATTCGTTAGTTGTTTTGTTAGTTTCGTCAATGTTTGTTTCATTTTTAGTCCTTATTCTGTTAGAGTCCGTTAAGTTTTGTTAAGTCTAATTAGTTAACATTCTGTTAGTTTTTCCGTTAAGTTTCTTACATTTTTGGTCCATTTTCGTTAGAGTCAATTAGTTAGTTTAGGTTTTTGGCAGATTTGGTCACTGTAGTTAAGATTTTTAGGTTGTGTCATTTTTAACCCCTTATAGTTTAAGTTTAGGCTTTTTACAGCTTTAGTCCTTGTAGTTTAGAGTTTAGCATATTATCAGTTTTAGTCCTTCTACTTAGTGTCTTAGAATTTTACACTTTTAGTCCCTAGACTTTTATCTTTTAGATTTTTACATTTTTAATCCTTTGAGTCTTAAGTTTTAGATTTTTGTCATTTTTAGTCCTTGTCTCTTATAAGTGATAGTATTTTACACTTTTAGTCCGTATTTTTCGTTTTAGTTTCGTATTTTGTCATTTTTAGTCCCTATATTTAGTAATTTTTCAATTTTTGTCCGTTTTATCAATTTTTATCTTCTTTTGCACGAAACTGATATATTTTTCTTATCTTTTGCAGGTTTGCCGATTTAAAGTCCAGTATTCCGCATTAATTTTTCGGAATTAATTTTTGAACGACAAATTTTATAATTTGTTATTCAAAATTTGATTTTGAAAATTTTTCTGACTTTAATCGATTTTTCTCTGATTAATTGTGTGTGCATAATTCTACTTCTCACGAAGTATCTAACAACGATCATTTTTAATATTTTCAGGTAACAATGGATGATGATGAATATTATGGATGGGAGTCACTTAAGGACAGAGACAATAGAATAAAGATCCAAGATCTTGAACAAAAAGAAGTCAAGTATAGGATAACAATTGAGAATTTGAACAAAAGATTGAGTGTGTTGGAGAACTCAACGACTAATCAAGATCTCAAAAGCAAGGAAGCTGAGATCAGTAATCTAAAGAAAAAGAATAGTGAGAGCGAACTTTCATTGAAAAATATTACCTCTCAAAACACAGAACTTTTGGACAAAATCAAAGATTTGGAAAAGAAGCTTTATTTGAGAGATCAAACAGAACAAATGTAACGACCCCATATCCCAAGTACACAACATATCACACAATATAACATAAATAGATATAACAAACGAACTTCACATTACATGTACGGTCTAGTAGTCTCTTACAAATGAAAGAAAACCATATGTAACCCAAATACTGTACTATTTACATGCATAACATTTAACGTTGCAATACAACTGCTAAACAAGTCAAAAGCTTCATCTTAAAGTCCTTCTCTCTAGCCATCCACCGGTTACTCTACTTACTTGCCCTTACTTGATCCACCACCTGGAATACATATTTTTAAAACAAAATGAGGGTTAGACCTGATGGTCTAAGTGAGAAACCCCTGTTAGTTTAAAAACCATTTATATAAACTTTAATCATATAAATCACGCAACACAATCGTATACATCCAAATAAATTCGCATATATTATGCTTCCCCTTTTCATTCCTTCTGGCCATATTAGTGGTAGCAAGCCAACTAATAATATACAACGCTGCACAACATCTACAGCCAAACAACGCTATACAGGTTCTATAGCCAATCACACCGGTCTTAAACCCTGCCAACGTATTATAACACATTTATAATACACATGTAAATATAATACCTCACTATATTATAATTCACATACGAGCACATAATTATCAACAGTTTCACTCCCAACTCCACACATGTATGTATTCCAGTTAAAAAGTGTTTTCAAAGCAAAACTCCCCTGTTTTGGTTATTTCACACGTTCGTAAGCTTCTTTCAAAATGATCCTATCCCTTACCACGATTCCACGGAATCTGAAACAAGTTAAGATACACAAATTGCTTTACTAACCAAATACGTAAAGCCTAACGATTTCCCATCCTCAACTGTTCCATTACACACTGTGTTTAACTCACTACCGGGACTACACAGGGTACCGGGACTTATACAGTACCGGGAGTTCCTATACCGGAAGTTCATAATACCGGAACTCTCCACTACCGGAAGTCTGTTATACCGGGAGTCAATTCTACCGAGAATTCACACTACCAGGATTCCACACTACCGGGAGTCCATATTACCGGGACTCCACCGGAAGTTGATTATACCGGGATTTCACCGGGAGTCCTCAAGAACACAGTCGGTTCTATTTACCTAGAAATCGATTGGAATCCATTCAAGACGTGAAATTAGATACTCTAAACCGAAAGATATCTTCTATTCATAATTACAAACACAATATGTAAAGGACTTACCTCCAAATTACTTCTTAACCCGATCAATTGAAGCCCTACTCGTACGGTTTCCTCTTTAGCTTTCTTTCGCCTTCAGA
The DNA here is from genome assembly GCA_033807775.1 of Saussurea involucrata. NCBI lineage: Eukaryota > Viridiplantae > Streptophyta > Magnoliopsida > Asterales > Asteraceae > Saussurea > Saussurea involucrata. The sequence continues at coordinate 45,972,662 of CM066324.1, forward strand.
ACTCCCGCACACATACACACTCTTTCTATAACTGGATAAAGATACACCTGATAGCCTAAGGTGTATATCAAAAAATCAATTTGTACCTTCTAGACCTTCAACTTCTCATTAATGACCCAAACACCCTTAACTTATATTTTACCCCAAACTTACCCTGAACATCATAAATTATTGTTAAAATATCTAACGGACTTACCCTGGGTATTACATCATCTCCCCCTTAAAAGAATTCCGTCCCGGAATTCAGTTAGGAAAAAAGGTGAGGGTATTTGGCTCTCATTTCTGATTCAGATTCCCACGTAGCATCTTGACCTTTATGATGTATCCACTAAACTTTCACTTGTCTGACCTCCTTATTCCGCAGCACTTTAACCTTATGATCAACTATAGCTTCTGGCTCTTCTACATAATTCAGTCTTTCGTCGACTTGTATCTCTGGTAGGGAGACTGCCTGATCTTGAGTAACCAAACACTTTCAGAAGTTTGACACGTGAAATGCATTATGAATCCTGCTCAATTCTAGTGGAAGATCTAATCTGTAAGCTACTTCACCGATCCTTTATGTGATTGCAAATGGTCCAATATACCTTGGGCTAAGTTTACCTTGTCGACCAAATCTGATGACTCCTTTCCACGGCGAAACCTTTAACATTACGTAATCCCCAACTTGAAATTCCAACGGCTTTCGACGGCGATTAGCATAACTCTTCTGTCTATCTTGAGCCACTTTCAATCTTTCTCGAATCTGGGTAACCTTATCGGCGGTTAACTGAACTATTTCCGGCCCCGTTAGCTATTTTTCTCCCACTTCGTTCCAGCACAGAGGCGTTCGGCATTTCCTACCATACAGTACTTCGAACGGTGCCGCTTGTATACTGGAATGATAACTGTTGTTGTAAGCGAATTCGATTAACGGTAAATGCTTATCCCACGATCCCCCAAAATCAACAATGCAAGCCCGGAGCATATCTTCTAAGGTCTGAATTGTTCGTTCACTCTGCCCATCTGTTTGAGGATGATACGTCGTACTTAACTTTATCTGAGTCCCCATTTCCCTTTGAAAACTTCTCCAAAATCTTGAAGTAAAACGACTATCACGATCAGAAATGATCGAGATTGGAATTCCATGTCGAGTTACTATTTCATCAATATACAACTTAGCTAATCGCTCCATTGAATCGGTTTCCTTTATCGGTAGGAAGTGTGCAGACTTTGTCAATCTGTCGACGATCACCCAAATAGAATCGAATCCCTTCGGAGTTCTTGGTAGCTTTGTGATAAAATCTGTGGTAATCTGCTCCCACTTCCACATAGGTATTTCTAGCCGTTGTAGTTGACCAAATGGCTTTTGGTGTTCAATCTTTACTTTCTTACAAGTATCACACCTTTCCACATACTGAGCAATCCCTCTTTTTATCCCCGGCCACCAATAGAATTGCTTTAGGTCTTTATACATCTTGTTTGTACCTGGGTGAATAGAGAAACGGGATTGATGGGCTTCTTGTAAAACACGATCACGTAATCCACCCAATCGAGGTACCCACACTCTGTTTCCCAGACACAATAACCCCCGATAATCTTTTACTAGCAATGCTGACATCCCCGCTAACCTTTCTGATTTCAGATGTTCATCATGATAAGCCTCCGCTTGACACTTCTGCAATTCATCAAATAAGTTTGGTAGGAGTTTAGTTCGTAGCGAAATAACTTTTATTGTTCCACTCCTTTCTTGACGACTGAGCGCATCTGCCACCACATTCGCCTTTCCCGGGTGATAAAGGATTTCACAGTCGTAATCATTCAGCAATTCCAACCATCTCCTTTGTCTCATATTTAGTTCCTTCTGATCAAAGAGGTGTTGAAGGCTCTTGTGATCAGTATAAATCTGACTTTTGAACCATACAGATAATGTCTCCAAATCTTTAATGCGAAGACGACTGCAGCAAGCTCCATATCGTGCGTAGGATACTGCCGTTCATGATCCTTCAGTTGGCGAGAAGCATAAGCTATAACCTTTCCACGCTGCATAAGCACACAACCCAATCCTAGTTTAGACGCATCACTGTAAACGACAAAGTCTTCAGAACCTTTAGGTAGTGATAGAATCGGCGCGCTGCACAATTTCTCTTTCAATATTCGGAATGCCTCGTCCTGTTCTGCTTTCCATTCAAACTTCAAATTCTTTCGGGTCAGCTTAGTCAAAGGCGTTGCGATACGAGAGAAGTCTTTTATGAATTTCCGATAGTAGCCGGCTAAACCCAGAAAACTACGTACTTTTGTTGCTGTCTTCGGCTGTTCCCACTTTTCAACTGCTTCTACTTTCATCGGATCGACTTGTATACCTTTCTCAGAAACCACGTGCCCCAGAAATTGTACTTTCCGTAGCCAGAATTCACATTTAGAAAATTTCGCATACAACTTTTCCTTCTTCAGCAGCTCTAGAATCAAACGAAGGTGCTGCGCGTGCTCTTCCTTGGATCGAGAATAGATAAGGATATCATCGATAAATACAATTAAAAATTTATCGAGATACGGCTTACATACCCGATTCATTAAATCCATAAAGGCAGCTGGAGCATTCGCCAATCCAAATGGCATTACTAAAAATTCATGATGACCATACCTCGTTCGAAAAGCAGTCTTTAAAACGTCTTCTTCTTTAACTTTCAACTGGTGATAACCGGACCTTAGGTCAATCTTGGAGAAATAGCAAGCTCCAACTAACTGATCAAAGAGATCATCAATTCGGGGTAGCGGATACTTGTTCTTTATCGTGCGCTTATTCAATACACATTCTCATCGACCCATCTTTCTTTTTCACAAATAACACTGGTGCTCCCCACGGCGAAGAACTAGGTCTGATGAAGCCTTTATCGGATAGGTCTTGTAGTTGTGCCATCATTTCTTTCATCTCTGGAGGTGCCAAACAATACGGTGCACGAGCTACAGGAGTGACTCCAGGAATCAGGTCTATACCAAACTCTACTTGTCTAACAGGCGGAAGACTGTTCAAGTCTTCAGGGAATACTTCAGGGAATTCACTAACGATAGGAATATCTTCCATCCTATTCTTTTTCGGCTTAATATCTATCACGTAGGCCAAGTAACTATGACAACCCTTATTAACACACCTACGTGCTTTTAATATTGATATAAGACAAGACCGATGATTCTTGCGATCACCATAAATCACTACTGGTCCCCTCCCAGGTAATACAACATTTATTAACTTCTTATCACATACTATATTAGCCTGATTCTCGGCTAACTAGTCCATTCCCACTACTACGTCAAACTCTATCAGAGTTATAGGAAATAATCGTATAGGCACTCCACACCCCTCTATACTAATCACACAACTATCTAACACTTCACTAACCGACACTTGATTATCATTTGCAGTATCTACTAATAGAACATGTTCTAACATTTTAGGTTTCAAACACAGGCAAGCAGCAAATGCAGGAGACACAAACGATCGGTTTGCACCGGAATCAAATAACACCTTAGCACGTGTAGAGTTTATCAAAAATGTACTTGTGACTACATCCGGAGTTTCCTCCGCTTCTTTCTCAGTCATTTGAAATGTGCGACCCCTGGTTACTGGCGGTTCCAGTCTTGGTACTACTGGTTTAACAATCACTGGCCTGCCCGATGACCCACCTTGCTGTATCCTTCCCCGTGGACAGTTTGACTGAAGATGATCCGGAGAATTGCATAAGAAAAATAACCGCGTTACCTTACAATCCTTAATAACGTGTCCAGTCTTCCCACACTTATAACATGCTCGTAAATCACCTTGGCAGTTTCCTTGGTGGACACGGTTGCACTTCTGACATGGTCTTTCCGCTGGTCGAAACGGCGGACGGTTATCATACCTCTGAAATCGGGACCTCTTCGGATCATATTGTGGTCCTTCCCACTTTCTCTTCCCGATACTTTTATCGCCCACATCTCTTCTAATATCTCGTTCAACATTCTCCGCGGCATTAACTGCAGCCGAGAAGGTATCGGGTCCTTTTGCAGTCACTAACCTTCTGATTTCTAAGTTCAACCCAAAGATAAACCTTTCTGTCTTCATCGCCTCCGTAGCAACATAGTATTCTGCAAATCGAGACTTTTCCAAAAAGCTAGCGGTATAGTCTCGAACGGATAAGTTCCCTTGTTGCAAATTCTTGAATTCTCCTTCCATTTGTTTAACGGCTGCCTGGGGACAAAATTGTTCCCTGTAGGCTACCACAAATTCTTCCCAAGAGAGGGTAGAATAAACGTCAGATCCTTTAGAATGTATAAAAGATTCCCACCAATACAATGCATCTCCTTTTAACATAGCTGCCCCGTACAATACTCTATCTTCATCCGCACACTTGCTTGTTTTGAAAATGGCTTCAATTTCCTTCATCCATCTCATTGCTTTTACTAGATCCCGATCCCCTGAGTACGTAAAAGGTTTGCAACTAAGAAACATTTTGTAATCACATTTTCTCATTACCGGTAAGACCGTAGGGGTAATTGGCATCTCCTCTTCATGAGTAGGGTCTGGTCCTTCTGTTTCAGTATTATGAGTTTGGTTGAACATAGCTTGAATATTGTCTTGTAATCTTCCCATTTCTACCATTAGATCAGCCCTGGTAATGAAATCTGTACTATTTTGTTGGGTTCTGCCTCCGGCTCGACCTCCAGCTCTACCTCCGGTTCTACCCCCGACTCTGCCCCCCGTTCTGCCTCCCCTATCCCCGGTTCCTACTGACGGATTAGTTCTGTTTGGATTTCTTCCTCCTCCTCGATTCGAATTTCTTGTACCGCTGGCCATTCTGTGGATTTAAACAGGGTTAATATACACATAAGCTTATACCCCATATAACAAGGTATTCCAGTTCAGACATGTACCTGTAAGATCACAATTACACTGGCCAGGTGTAGTATGAAATTACCTTACATGATGTTCCTTCTACCTTTTATACTTAGTATCCCGAGGTTCTACAATAATAGGGACATCCTACTTCACATGCAGTTTAAGTCTAGGTACAGATACTAATACCTAAATCCCTTAAACTAAGGCTCTGATACCATTTGTAACGACCCCATATCCCAAGTACACAACATATCACACAATATAACATAAATAGATATAACAAACGAACTTCACATTACATGTACGGTCCAGTAGTCTCTTACAATTGAAAGAAAACCATATGTAACCCAAATACTGTACTATTTACATGCATAACATTTAACGTTGCAATACAACTGCTAAACAAGTCAAAAGCTTCATCTTAAAGTCCTTCTCTCTAGCCATCCACCGGTTACTCTACTTACTTGCCCTTACTTGATCCACCACATGGAATACATATTTTTAAAACAAAATGAGGGTTAGACCTGATGGTCTAAGTGAGAAACCCCTGTTAGTTTAAAAACCATTTATATAAACTTTAATCATATAAATCACGCAACACAATCGTATACATCCAAATAAACTCACATATATTATGCTTCCCCTTTTCATTCCTTCTGGCCATATTAGTGGTAGCAAGCCAACTAATAATATACAACGCTGCACAACATCTACAGCCAAACAACGCTATACAGGTTCTATAGCCAATCACACCGGTCTTAAACCCGGCCAACGTATTATAACACATTTATAATACACATGTAAATATAATACCTCACTATATTATAATTCACATACGAGCACATAATTATCAACAGTTTCACTCCCAACTCCACACATGTATGTATTCCAGTTAAAAAGTGTTTTCAAAGCAAAACTCACCTGTTTTGGTTATTTCACACGTTCGTAAGCTTCTTTCAAAACGATCCTATCCCTTACCACGATTCCACGGAATCTGAAACAAGTTAAGATACACAAATTGCTTTACTAACCAAATACGTAAAGCCTAACGATTTCCCATCCTCAACTGTTCCATTACACACTGTATTTAACTCACTACCGGGACTACACAGGGTACCGGGACTTATACAGTACCGGGAGTTCCTATACCGGAAGTTCATAATACCGGAACTCTCCACTATCGGAAGTCTGTTATACTGGGAGTCAACTCTACCGGGAATTCACACTACCGGGATTCCACACTACCGGGAGTCCATATTACCGGGACTCCACCGGAAGTTGATTATACCGGGATTTCACCGGGAGTCCTCAAGAACACAGTCGGTTCTATTTACCCAGAAATCGATTGGAATCCATTCAAGACGTGAAATTAGATACTCTAAACCGAAAGATATCTTCTATTCATAATTACAAACACAATATGTAAAGGACTTACCTCCAAATTACTTCTTAACCCGATCAATTGAAGCCCTACTCGTACGGTTTCCTCTTTCGCTTTCTTTCGCCTTCAGAACTCCCGCACACATACACACTCTTTCTATAACTAGATAAAGATACACCTGATAGCCTAAGGTGTATATCAAAAAATCAATTTGTACCTTCTAGACCTTCAACTTCTCATTAATGACCCAAACACCCTTAACTTATATTTTACCCCAAACTTACCCTGAACATCATAAATTATTGTTAAAATATCTAACGGACTTACCCTGGGTATTACAACAAACAATTCACATGAACAAGCCAAAGTTAGTGAATTCTGTTAACAAGTATTGGGGACTTGGTTACGAAAATCCAAAACATTTAGCCAAAGCTAGCTGTGCATTGCCAACATTAAATAACTTTGAATGTTTAAGATATGCACGATATTGGCCCGAATTTGAAATTCCTTGGACAGGTGAAAAGGAAACACAAGAAGAGGAAAACAGAAAAAGATTCTTAACAACTCATATACAACTTCCATTTTGCTATACTACTGAGACGTTGAAGATTCTCAACAATCTAGATAAACCACTTCCAGATAACTATTTTGACATAAATGCTACAAAGCTAGTTACTAACAATCAAGTCTTTGAAACTAAGAAATATGTTCCTACATTAGTTCTTGAAGGGAAAATTGTTGAATTGGAAATCTCTCTTGCTGAACAAAGGATCAAATATGATTATGAAAATGATCTCCTTTCAACTATTTTTTCAACTATTTTTTCAACTACTTTTAAGGAAATATCTTCTAGTTTCAATGACGAGGTGAAAAAGGAAACTGGTAGAATTGAACATGGTTTGATCAAAAAGTTTTCTGAATCAACAAAGAGTTTATTTGATTCAAAACAAAAGATTGATCGCAAATGTATCAAACTTTCAAAGAAAGTGGTAGATCTTGAGAATATTCTTCTTTCTGAGCATACCAATTTGGAAAATGAGAAAGTCAATTTTGTAAATCAAATCAATTCAGTTGAAGTGAAATTGGCTGAGTTGTTAAAAACAAAGACTGATTTAGAGATTGTGTTAGAAAATGAAAGAAAGGAATTTGCTTTGAAAAATTGGTTGAATCTTGAAGAAAACAACTTTCTTAAAGAACAAAATTGTGAACTTTCTCAAAAAGTGATGACATTGGAAAAATCTTTGAAAGAAGGAAAACAAAATATAATGTCTAATCTTGAAGATTCTTTCAATCTTGAAAGAGCACAGTTTGAAATTGAGAAAGTAATTTTCGAAAATGAAAAGGTGATTTTTGAAAAAGAGAAAGATTCTTATAAAATGAGAATAATTGAGCTTTCTCAAGAGGTGGAAGAGTTAGAAAGCGAATTAACAAAAGAAAGAAAAGAATTTGCTTTCAAAAGTTGGAATTCACCTGAATCCACCAAGGATTTTGAAGTTCATAACGCCGATTCTGATTCGGATTGTGACTTTGAGCCTAATAAGCAAGGTTTCGAAACCAAGTCAAATCCAATAGAAAATGAAAAGGGAAAGGCTTGTTTGTTTGATTTCTCAAAGAAACTTCCGGACCATACTGATTTTATTATTTCTGAAGAAAAAGAGGAAAACAAAAGGAAAAATGATCTTAAAAGGATTTCAAAGAAGATTGAGTTGAATACTACTTCTGAACCTAAAGTCAATAGTTCTTGTATAAAATGCAATGAATCTGAAAAGACTTATGTTTCAGATTTATTGACTCTTGCAAGAAAGAATCTCGAATGTGTTCAATGTCGTAGTCATTCATTTCAATCAACTCAGGAAAGTCCAATTTTAATAACATCTGTTTCTTATATAAATAAAGAAAAACCTTTGAGTACTTTCTATAAAGGTGAGTGTTCAAACACGAAGACACCACCTTTAGAGAAAAGAAAGAAGGGTAACAAGTCAATGACAACTCATGTTCAAAGTTCTCAAGGTTCTAATTCTAAATCTTCTGTTGGCTCAAATACACCCATCTACAAGCCTGTGAAGATGGAATGGAGAGTTAAAGGTACAACACCTTTAAAGAATGATGTACCAAAATCATCTACATCCACATCAAATGCCAAAAAGAACAATATGCCGAAAGGTAAATTTTCTGCTAAACCTAATCCTATTCATTCCGCAAATCATCTGATTCGGTTGGCACATAAGAAAATTTGTTGTTCTTATTGTGGATTAAATGATTTTGTGAATAAAGATTATACTTCTTATTGGTACGGTACTTACAGTATTCCTTCAAAGAGATCTACATCTAACACACTAGGACCCAAGTCCCGTTGGGTACCAAAATCAGCTTAATCTGTTTTGCAGGTTCATTGTGTTGTGCTGAATGAAACATATATATCACACACATGAATGAAAACAGAAGAGAAGCGGGGAATTTTTTTTAAGAGTACATGTGCCATTAAGGGGGAGTAAAGGAAACAATGGTTTCTAAACACCTCAGTTTAGAACCCGGACTTCAAAAGATTAAATGGTTTCTAAACACATCAGTTTAGAACCCGGATTTCAAAGAATTAATGGCTTCTAAACACATCAGTTTAGAACTCGTATTTCATTGTTTTATACTTTGACTGTTTCATATACTAATTTTGTTTCATTAAGATCTTTTGCTGATTTTGAGGGGGAGCTTATCTGATTTTTAATCAGTCTATCATGATTTGAGGGGGAGCTTAAACGTTTAACTGTACGTATCTTCTGAACTTAATCTGAGATTGTTTGAAAGAAGAACGACTTTCAAGCATGAAAAACGTTTTCTTAAATGTTCAAACCACTTCTCGATTCTCAAACAGATTTTATGAATTTAGAAGTGTGATTTTAAAGTTTTTTCCTATATATATATATATATATATATAGAGATCTCGGGTTGTTACATCATCATTTCTGACCATGTGTTTCTAAAGATTAATACTTGCGTATTATCTTTTCTATACTTTCAAGTATTCATACACACCGGTTCAGCTTCATATTGACTTTGTTATTACCATGTCTCAAAATGAAACATTTTTCGATGGTAATACTCCCGTTTGAATTTTCAAATTTTGATTGAGCATCATATTCATTTCAGCGTTCGAACTAAAACGTTTCATTCAAAGATTGTTTATATTTGGTCATATAAACAAAATATCCAATTCTTTGATACCCTAACCTTACATGATTATCATTCATGTTATTTGATCTGATTGATGCATTGTCAGATTCTCAAACAAGTCTTTCGAATTCATTTCATTCTTTCAATATTCTTGTTTTGAGAAATCTTCAAAGATCAAATGCTCAAATCTTCATGATATTATTGAAGAGCATACATTCCGATGGCAATGGTAATCAAATGCAGTTATTTTTGTTTGTTCAAGCTAAACTGTTGAACAACACACCATTTTAGGACAAAATTTCATGGGAATTAGTGTGAGGATTTACAAAACTTCTATGGATCCACGTTAACCAGTATTTCCTACCCAAGAAGTTATCCTTGAGTGATTGAGGGGTGAGGGGTCGAAATCAAAGAGTGGGGGAGATTACTCATCCGGTTGAGTATCTCATTGTGCTGAGGTAAAATGAAAATGAGAGTTTGGATAGAAGTGAGCGGATTAAAAACAGAAAGAGGGTGTGAGAACAGAGTTAAAAGAATAAGAGAACTCTGTACTATCCATTTTCTGAGCCGGGCAGCCACATTACTGATTGGTTCACATTCTTTGGTGACCATCATTGAAACAGGCAACTAGCCCATGCCAACTCTTGCATTTAACCCCACCAGCTACTCATTTCTTTCTTAACAAAGAGATGTTTCATTTTTCTTGGGGACGCAACATATCATCTATCTGATCTTCACTCGGAAGGTCTAGATATTGAAAAAGAAGGAAGTTTGCCCCACCTTCGCTCTTCATTCATGCACATTGAGTCTGTGGAAAACGTGTTGCTGTCTCAACAGTTTACACAATTTGAGCCTATAATTTTTCAAGCATATGTTGCTTCATTCTTTCTACACTTGCACGTACACACAAGGAATATGTTTTCTTGTCATAACGTTCATAGAAATTCCTTAGTGTTTTTCGATGATTGAATGGAAGCCCTGGAGGAGTGAACATCAAAAATCTCCTTTCCAAAGTGCATTCGTTGTACTAAGTGGCTCCGTGCAACTTACAGGCATTTTAACTGATTCATTAGTTGTTTCAGGGTTACCACGTTACTGTTGTCTGAATTCGGATAAATATTTTTGGAATTGACGGATATTCAGATCAAAAGGAGGAGATTGTTATTGGTATTCAAGGATTGCTGAAATTGAAAGAGAATTTTGATGATCATGATGCTCACAATCATCAAAAAGGGGGAGATGATATGAAAGTTCCAATTTCAGAATAAAGTGAAGTTTTATTGGAGTCAAGAAGCTCGAGATAAAATGTCAAGATGTTTCAAGATGTTTCGAGAAGATTCGAAAAAGTTCAAAATTCAAAGATGTTTATTGTTCAAGAGATGAAGATGCGCAGTTCAAGATATTCGAAAAGCTCAAAACCCCGTTAAAGCTCAAAACCCCTTTCATGTTCAAAGACTGAAGATATTTCTCAAAGATGCAAAGATCTGTGCTACGATGTTTCAAAGATTCGTGTTTCAAAGACCAGTGATACGAATATTCAAAAAGATGAAGATTTTGTTTGAAGACTTTGACCAACACCAGAAAGATTTGAAGATTGTGTTTCTATACTTTGATGACTATTTGATTTTGAAGATCTATTGAAGACTAAAGCAATCAGATTGGATTTCTGAAGACAACGCCTACTTGATGATTCTTCAGAGTTATTCTTTCGAAGATTGATATTCCTTTAAAGCAAAGAGGGAGATTGTTCAAAGTGCTTAAAGTGTTGAAGATCTGAAGGTACAAAGAGCTGAAGACTATCGTCATCAATATTTTTAAATCTTGAATCCATAGGGGGGATTGTTAGTGCATAAAATGTATTCAAGATTTAGTGTTTATTTGTAAATGGTCAAAGCATTGTAAAAGTCAAAGTAGAGGCTTAAAGGTCAAAGTCAAAGTAACTAAAGGTGATAGTCAAAGGTATATATAGATACCTTGTAGTTGTAATTGAGGGAGTCTCATAATTGAAATTCATACGTGTACATTGAGAAATAGGAAGTGTGTAGTGAGGGGGATGACTTCCTAGAGAGAGAAGTTAGAGAGAGAAAGTAGATCTAAACTCACATATTGTATTCTTTCTCTAATTCAATGAAGATCATGAGGTTCTAGCATTGTTACTTGATTAGATCATAGGGGGAGTTGTTAGTGCAAAAAATGTATTCAAGATTTAGTGTTTATTTGTAAATGGTCAAAGCATTGTAAAAGTCAAAGTAGAGGCTTAAAGGTCAAAGTCAAAGTAACTAAAGGTGATAGTCAAAGGTATATATAGATACCTTGTAGTTGTAATTGAGGGAGTCTCATAATTGAAATTCATACGTGTACATTGAGAAATAGGAAGTGTGTAGTGAGAGGGATGACTTCCTAGAGAGAGAAGTTAGAGAGAGAAAGTAGATCTAAACTCACATATTGTATTCTTTCTCTAATTCAATGAAGATCATGATGTTCTAGCATTGTTACTTGATTAGATCTGGGATTACAAATACCTCATTTATACAAAGTGTATTTCACCATAACTTAAGTCAAAAGCATGCTAGATAAACATCAAGTTTCAAAACATCAAAACAATATTCCAGGTAGTTTCTCATAAATATTTAGCATGCATGTTTTCATCTTAAAAGTTACTTTGTATAAAACATCAAATAACCACATGTCATAACACTCATTCAAATCATACACTTTTCAACGATGCATATTCAAACATAAGCGTGAATCAGTTATATAAAATACATAGTTTGACGTGTACCCACTTTTGAGACTACTTGAACTCACCTTAGCGCTTTTTTTAATTAGTACCCTGTTGGTGTTCGGCTTGATTACCCGCCTTGATACCTAAGCAACCACATAAAGATTTCATATCAACATAACACTCTACACAACCATTTAGATTACATTTTCTTATCTTAATATACCATCAAGAACCACTCAAAGTAGACTTAAAACCTTTTCATATATGGGATTAAAAGAAACAACTTTTATTTGCATCAAAGACAGGACAACTCTACAAAATCCCCTTTTAGACCTATTTAAAGCCCGAATTACCTCATACTTAAATCATATAAATCGTAGAATACATCTCAACGGTTTCAGATTGATATTACACGTCTAAATCCGGGTTACGAGTGATTTTATATAATTTTTATATTTCCAGCACCAAAATAACTAGGTTAATCCTGTCACTTACTCTTATTTCTTATTTCTTATTTCTTATGAGGCTGATTGCTTATATATTAGCCCTCAAAACATGCTTACTGTACAATTTAAAATATGTTTAGAAGGTTCACTCATTGATTTATCACTTAACTCCTAACTAATGTATATATATATATATATATATATATATTCACATTTTAGTTAAAACCAAACTTAAACATTTCTTAACTTTGTAAATCCATTAAACCCATAAGAAATATTGATTTGATCATTGTAACACCTTTATATACTTTCATAACTATTTCCACAAAATTTCAATCCTTAATGTTGCACAAAACACTCAATTTTAATATTAACCAAAACAGTTTGACTTTTTGGAAAAAGTCAATTGTTTTGAACATAAACTTTAATCAACCATCAAAAGCATGTTTGGGTGGAAATATTCTTCTTGATTCAATCTAACTTCATCTTAATGATACTAAGAAACAAACCATTCAAACATCTTAAGATTTTCATGTTGGTTTCAAGGTCTCAAAGTTCATCGCCATACTTTGACTTTTTTAAAGATTGTCAAATATTACAATTTTCAACTTCAACTCATGATTGAACATCTTAGATGAACTCAAAACTATTCTAAATATGAAATAAACTTACCCAACAAAATAATTCTACTAACATGATATATAACACTCATTTTGTTCCATTCATTGTAGGATTTTAGGTTCTAATGCACCAAATCAAGATAGTTCACATTGGAATCATTTGGGGCTTAATATACATCAAGAAAATAGATTTTTCACACAAAACACACATACATAGCAGTAACCATGATTTTGTGATCAAACAACTCCAACGATCGACCACAATACTAACATAAACATGAAATATATCATGAAATAAAACTTAAACATAAATTGATGACCTTGTCTATTAGATGCCTAGACAATAATAACATTAGGAAAGCATCCAACGTGTTTCAAATACTCTAAAATCTCAACAGGTCCCATCTTTTGATTCGCTAAATAATCTTGAAGTAACTTTAATTCCACATATAAATCATTCCCATCAACATCGGATTGGTCTTGTTTCATAAGTGCAATTTCAAAATTAGTACAAGAAGACTTCAAACACGCATTATCTAAAGAGCACAACTTATCAGAAGTAAATAAAACCTAAACACAATTTCATATTCTTGGTATTGTTCAAATCTCCTATTTAATGAAACAATTGCATGATCAACAAACACATAAGAAATAATTAACTAAATGACTCCTTTGAAGATTGTGAAGTAATTTCAGATGCATCACTCGGATATTCATTAAAATGTCTTTTTCTTCGAATTTCACATCTTTGAGGAAACAATGGATCAATATTCAATTCGGTAACAATTTTCTTTATGGATTCTATAGCATCTAAAAATCTAGTTTCTTTATATCCCTAAAAAAAGAAATCAATCTCGTAACTGGTTCAATAGCAACATCAATTAGCATATTTTTTATTATAAAGGCTTACTAACCAAATTTACGCCATATAATATTTGATACCAAACACCTATTGACACTAGAAACTCAAAATCACCAAGCTCATTTTGGGCTAAAGATTTTGATTCACTTCTTATTTTTGAATCGTTATCAGTTTCAGCAACTTGAAGTAAAACTTTTCATATATATAAAACTTGAAACCTTATACTTTTACACTAGCTATGAATACGACTCTCCCAACGGGTCGTTGACAATGACTTGATTTTCTATCCTTTTACATTATCTTTAAACACTTGTCATCTTTTGGTAGAATTAGCAAATATTGTGTAAATACGCTGAATAATTCCAAACAAAATCCCTAGCTTTACCACAAGTGTTAGCTATGTCACACAAAGTTAAATTAAGACTGTGAGAAGCATAAGAAGTATAAAATGCTCTAGGATTTATATCTAATACTTTCTTTGTACTCCTTGATGTTTCCCTTCATATTTGAATCATTATCGTAACCTTGTCCTCGCATATCATCTATATCTAGAGACTTTAATTCATCTTGTAAGACATCAAACAAACCTTGGCATGTTGTATCATTGACCTCCAGAAATCCTAGAAAAGATTCTTCAATGCTAACAGTTTTAGAAGAGACATCTACATACCTTAATATTAAAGACATTTGTTCTTGATGACTTATACCACGAGTGCAATAGAATAACATAGAAATACTTTGCCACTTTTATTTTTTAATAATTTCATATTTGATTCTCTTAGCAAGCAAATCTATTAACTCATTTTGAATTGTGTTGCCAAGATAATGAAAATGCATATCATCATTAGTTATACGTTGAATATGATCTTGAATTATTGGATAAAATTCAACCAACATTTTAATCAAGCCTAAAATGTTACCATTGTTATTTTTATACAATCTTGAATTAGTGCTACGAAATGCAAGGTTACGTTAAGCAAGAAACTTTACAAAAGAAACAATTCTTACCAAGACTTTTTCCAGTGACTTTTTTTCTTTCTCAATTTGGTTTTGAGCAACTTTGTCAATGGTTTGATTCAATTGAAGTCTTAGACGGAAATCATACCAAGTTTTCATGTTCATTACATGATCTATACATGTTCATGTTCCTTAAGTCTAGTGCTAAGGTGTGACCAAGCGCTAAATCCATCATTTGTTAGTTGACCTTTTACATGCCTTTTCTTAAAAAATTTACAAAAAAAAAACAAAATACTTTATCAAGCTCTACCGAATAGAAAAGCCAATCTTCATTACACTTTTCCCCCATTTGATAAAATTCTAGTATACCATGTGGCAGAAAATCGTTTAGAAAATTTGTCTTTAGGACCTTTTTGAACAGAAACGTCTCTTTAGGAAAATTTGTCTTCAGGACCCTTTGCAACGGTACATCAATCATTTTAGGATCTAAAAAATCCCAATTTCTTGGATCAAATATATCAACATTATTAAAACCATCGTTAACATTAGTAGCATGCTCAACATTAGTATCATCAAGAACATCATTGGAAGCATCAATAATATTAGCATTAGTAGCATCATGAACATTAGTATCATCAACAACATCATTGGAAGCATTAATATTATCATTAGTAGCATCATGAACCTTAGTATCATCAAGAACATCATTACAATCATTAGCATAATTAGCATTAACATCATGTAAAGTATCACCCGCATCAATATTAGTAGCAAAAATCTCATTGGAGTCATTTTGATTGCCAACTAAATTCTCCATATTCGGATTCTCATCACAAGCATCAACATGTTGATTATCAAGACATGATTATGATTCTTTAGTGACAAACTTATCAAGAGATCCACTTTGAGATTTTATTATCTCTTCAACCATTTTTTTTCTGTTTACGTTTTTGACGTCCAGAATCATACTTTCTGTAACGCCCGTATTTTGTGAGCAAGTTAAATGGCATTTGTAGGCAAGTCTTTTGGATTTTCATGATGCTATGTGTTAAATTAATCGTTAATCCTTCTATGTAAATATATCTCAATGTGCATGCTTGGGAAACGAATGTTTTTGGTGGCGTGGAGCTTGCGGTACATTTAGTGCGAAAGTGACCGGCGATAGTGCCCTATGGCACAATCGTCGGGCACAATCGCTGGAAATGTACTGATTATGTTTGATCGGGTGTGAGAGTGACGTACGAGAGTGACGTGCGAGAGTGCCCTTGGGCACAATCGCGTGCCACTTCTACAGGTTTTGTACCGTGGGCTCGGGGAAGTCGGCGAGAGTGCCCTATGGCACAACCACCCGTGTGCACTGGCGAATATAAAAAACCCTCTTTCCGACTTTTGAGCTCAGTTCTTCCATCTCCGCTTCTCTCAACCCCGTTTTTGGAGCATTTACGGTGCCTCTTACACCCCAAACCCCCTTTTCCTCCTCCATTAAATGCTTGGGGTTGCTAGCATCGATTTTTATGCTACAAGTTAGTTGAAGAAACACTTAATTGTGGACTCAAGCTACATTTCAAGCCTCAAATCTTCATCTCTCTAAACTTTTAGGGTTTTCTACCATTTTCTAGGTTTTGGTTCTAAAAACCTAGATTGTGAGTTTTCTAACCCATATCAAACTAGATACATGTCATAACTTGTTACTTTGCTTTCCTACTTGTTTTCATGAAAACCCTAGTTTTTGACAAAAAGAGTATTTGACACATTCGAGTGTATTTATGGTACTTGATGTTAGAAAATACTATATTTACCAAGCCTAGAGTTGTTTTATGATATATTTATGAGGAATGATGCTTTATGGCTTGATTTCATGAATGGCCAAGTTAGGGTTTTGACCCTAGAGCTAAATGTTTGTCCATATGATGGTTAAGTGTGTTCTTGGTTAAGCTTGGTTTCATTTACTTGGCTTAATGGGTATGTTGATATTGATATGGTATTGTTGGATGCTTAGATGTGATAAATATGTACCTAAGTGGCTAGCTAAATATTTTGAAATATTATGTGGAAGTCCCTTATGTTGAAATTGAGCTCTAGCTATGTGTTGTCTATGATGGCGTTGAAAGTGGGATTTTACACCTTTATGTGTCTTGTGGGCAAATTGAGCTTTTGAATGAATCAAGTTAAGTGTTCAATAAGAGGACATCGTCTTGGGTGCCCCCGTGCGGGTATGTTCCTAGAACTCCGCCATTTAGGGCAATGCCTTTGTTTTAACCCCGAATGTGTCGGGCCTTTTGGTGTCGCTCATAGTAGTTAACACTAAGGTATCTTGTCTCTTTGGGTGAAACTTACTTGGTGTTATGGGTCTCCCCTATTAACTTCAAATATGGTGGTGGAAATTGGAATAATTACCCTTTATGTATATTTCTTGCATATTATTATTTGACTGAATTGTGGATTTGGTCCTGTGGTTTTGTATTTTCTTTGACTATGGTCCTCATTCTATGTTTATTACGGATATAGTCCTTGTGGTATGCAATATATTGTGGCTAGGGTTCCCTCATCACCAACACCGTTAATTTTGAAAGGTTAAAAACATCATGTGTCTTGCACATCATGGGTTTAAACTCTAATTTTGGTCCATGTGGTTTACAGAAATCTTTGAAAGTGGTCCATGTGGTTTATTATTATTTTTACATTTTTCCTTTAAAATCTAATAAAAATATAATTATATATATATATATATATATTAAAAAAAGTATATTATCTAATTCATATATATATATATATATTAATATATATATATCTTTATTAAAGAATTTATTATTTTTAATAATATTTTCATATTAAAAGTATGTACTATATACTTATTAAAATTATATGATGTTTAAAACCTCATCAACATTTTCATATTAAAAGTATATATAATATATTCTTATTAAAGTTGTATAATGTTTAAATTTAATGTTTCATGTCAAAATTTAAATTTTAAACATTGAATTTAAACATGAGACATTAAATTTAAACATTAAATTTATTAATTATATAATTTTAATAAATATATATTATTTTTATATTCTAAATATGAAAATATGAAAATATTAACGAGATCGATAAAAAAAATATTAACTATATATATGAAAATATTATTAAAAAAATTATAATTATTTTAATATATATATATATATATATATATATATATATATAAGAATTAGATAATATACTTTTATTTTTTAATAATATATATAATTATATTTTTATTAGTTTTTAACGGAAAAATGTAAAAATAATAATAACCCACAGGACCACTTTCAAATATTTCTGTAAACCACAGAGACCAAAATTAGAGTTTAAACACATCATGTGCCTTGCACATGATGCCTTTAACCTTTCAAAGTTAATGGTGTTAGTGTTAAGGGACCCTAACCACAATATATTGCATACCACAAGGACCATATCCATAATAAACATAGAATGAGGACCATAGTCAAAGAAAACACAAAACCACAGGACCAAATTCACAAATCACTCTTATTATTTGTTCAAGCTCACTAAGCTTTTCGGCCTAACAATTGTTTGGTGTCGACGTGTATCTGAGGTTCTAGCGGAGCCGTTGTTGAGAAAGCTTAGGCGGGATAGTGTGAGCTTGAGGAACCACTTTTGGAGTGCCATCCTTGGAAGAAGTTACTTGGATTAGAGATGACACCCCTTTTGTAATCTTATTTCGATTTTAGAAACTAGATTAGTTGGTTGTCATTTATTTTCGTTAAATTACTCTTTGTAATTAAACGGGCGTTTGTAAACTCTCCATTTTTGGGAGGCTCATGCTATGGCATTTATATATCACTCTTTCCGTTTTATGGAAGTTTTTGTTTATCCTTATTTTTGGGGTGTTACACTTTCTAACCGTTGAAGACATAGTGAGAATGAAATAAGTAAAACTAAAAAGCTATAAATGAACAAAATAACATGGATTGATGATCGATAATGATATATTGATATTGATTATCCCAACTCCTAAGTCCTAATGCTAAAGGCCCAAAGCTTTGAGTTTTGATGCAAATTGAGGACTGCAAATTGAGATGTTGAGTAAAACATTACTGATTAAACAATATGAATTTCTAATTTATAAAACAATATTCCTAAACAATATGTTAACTTTGAGGCTAAATCAATTAATATTCACCAAATAAACAGTATGTTAACTTTTTTTAATTCTTATTTTCTAAACCTATTAACCTAATTACCTAAACAAGTAAAAATAACAAATTCATAAATCATAAACTAAATATCTAATTTACACAGTAACAATGTAAAATACAAACGTCAACAACTCTTGGCTCTTGTTTATGAAAAATTGAAAAGAGACAAAAAAAAGATTAAGATTTAACTATTTAAGATATAATAAATTAGAAATCAGAACTCGAATTTACCTACTGTGTGGTACCGAATCGGTCCAATGATTCAAGATTCAAGAGCCAAATTGATTGTGAAGATGTCGATTGAAAATGAAGAAACTGAGTGAGGTGTCGACTGAAAGTCTGTCGATTGAAAATCTGAGAGTACAGAGTCCGACTGATTGAACGTGAAGATGTCAATAATCGCTTGAAAGTGAAGATTGAAGAAACCGAGTCAGTCGTATTATACAGGGGAACAAGAGGAAGTTCCTGTTCGGAATTAACCATTCCATCGTTGAGAATTTCAATCGACAATCTTGGAGTCAATCGCCGAATTCGGAGTAGGAGTAGTAGGCTAGAGGTCGAATATTGAAGAAGACGAGGGTATTGACGGAGACGTCTATACATCCGGTCTCTTTTTTTGTTAGAAATTTGGGCCCCAAAATAAATTGGAAATGGGCCTTATGTGTTTGGGGGAACTGTTCAAGTGAACAGATAGAACGGGTGAAACAACACGCCTGTACCCCAACATTGACAATTAAACCCATTTATAGTATATGTAAATAATGGAAATTGACACAATCCTCCCTTAGGTTTATCTTTTAGAATATAACATGTCTACCCCAATTTTAATATATATATATATATATACACACACATTAAATTGATACCTCGAAATGGGATGCCACAGTTGAACCCGAACATGAGGGATGTTGTGAAGAAGAAGTTATCAAGTGGTTGGATGCTGGTGTCATATATCCCATATCTGATAACCCGTAGGTGAGCCCGACACAAATAATGTCGAAGAAAGTTGGCATCACCATTGTGGAGAGAGGGGGCGGTAAAATTCCTACTCGCCCGTCACTGGATGGCAAGTATGCATCGACTACAAAAAGTTGAATGAATTGACGTTGAAAAAAATCATTTCCTTTACCTTTCATCGACCAAATACTAGAGAATCTGGAGGGACAAAAATACTATTGTTTCTTGGATGGTTATTCAGGATGCAATCAAGTGACGATACACCCTAATGACCAAGATAAGACGACATTCACATGTCCTTATGGAACTTTCGCTTTTCGACACATGTCATTTGGATTATGTAATACGCCTGCGATATTCCAAAGGTGTATGATATCAGTCTTAGGATATAAATATCCTAAGTATGTGAAAGTTTTATAAAGTAATCTTAAGCCTTGTGATATGTAATTGGGCCTTTTATTGTGTAATGTGTTTGGGCTTTGTAGTGTATTGGGCCCTAGTATATAATGTGTAATATGGTTCATTTGTAAGGTGTCGATCAATATGTAGAGAAAGAGAGCTTGTGGTGATAGAGAGAAAGTCATCCTTAGACAACTTTAGAGAGATCAACTAATATGAGGATGACATATGTTCTCTAATCTCTCATCTCCATTGTAATTCAAGCTTATGAATAGAGATTGTGTTTCACTCTCATCTGTCAACTTTATTCAATCATATATGGAGTAATTGTTCATTGGATTGTTGTGATTAGGACTAAGAAGTGTCATTAGAGGTCTTTATGGATGACTTTTCAAAATTTGGCTCGATGTTTGAAAGTTGTCTCCATAGTCTTGGGAGAGTGTTGAAACGTTGTGAGGAGACCAACTTAGTGTTAAGCGTGGCATTGAAGTTGATTGAGCACATGTGCATATAATCTCCACCTTACCTCTACGGACGTCGGTGAAGGTGTCCACTCCTTTCTAGTTCATGCAAGCTTCTATAGGTGATTTATAAACGACTTTAGTGCCATTTCAAGACCCTTGTGAAATCTACCCGCCAAGGATAATTCATTTGTCTTTGATAAAGCCTGTTTAGAGGCGTTTGAGACTATCAAGAAAAAGCTTGCCGAAGCACCCATCATGCAAAAACCTGGCCGTTGCCATTTGAGTTAATGTGTGACGCTAATAATTAAGCGATGGGAGCTATACTTGGTCAACGGGTGAATAAAAAGAACATTGCCATTTACTATTGTTGGTTCCCGTATTTGATTAACAAAGATTATCTTATCTATTTGTTTAAATAAGATGTGTTGCGGAAGCGTATTTGAAGAACTAACAGATATGTTTGTATAGAAACAATACAGAATATCAAATAAACAGTATATGAAGAATAGATGAATATCTCAAAGTTTACTGTATTTGATGAAGAACACTAACAATAGATTTGACGTTAATTGTGTGTGTGTTTTTCTTGTATATGAACTTGCTATCACATATATATATATATGAAGAACTCAACATGAGCCTTCCTTTTATACTACTACAAAAGAACTATTCTAGACAAAAGGACTGATGCTACAGGAAAGAAGGGATGGTATGAACAGTTGGAAATCTGCATGCATTAAATGCGCTAATATCAACTTGCAAGGATGCCAATCAGTGTTTGACACGTGTTTGCTGTCGGACCATGCCTTGTACAAGTTGATGAACTGTAAAGCCCGTGTCCCGGTATGGTTTTTAGAATCCTTAACGTATTTATTTTTTTTAAAAGCGAGTCTCTTTAACGGAAGTTGTCAAAGGGACCTCGAATGTTATGTATGGCAAACCTTACTCTCTTTTGCATTTTTATGGAAATTCAGGGACCAAAAGGTGTCAAAGTGTTGAGCACAGGGGTCAAATGTGGACAAAGGGGATTGTGGTGGTTTGAACGGCCAAAGAAGGGGGACTGACCCCCCCCCCCTTTTCTCTTCTCGTCGATTTCCAAACGGCATCAGCAAAACAACCCCCTCTGTTTTTTTTGTGGTTTTCTTTTGGTTTCAATTGCCGAAGTAGGAAGGAGAGAGAGAGAGATCGTGAGATAGAGAGAACCGGAGAAGAAGAGAGAGAGTGGAGTCGCCGGAGGGCTTTGTTCCAGTCGCCGGAGATCGCCACCACTACCACCAGTCGCCGGAGAAGTCAAGGGAGGAGGAGCAAACATCGAAAGGTAAGTCGTTCCCCTTGTTCCGTATCGTTTTCTCTCCTTGTTCGTTTTTCCGGCGAGGCAACCACCGCCGCCCGCCGCCGCTACGGCGGCCGTGGGTGGACGGCGGTGGCTGTGTATGTGTGTATGTGTCGGTTTGGTTTGGCAATCGAGAGTAAAGAGGGAGGTGGTGCGAGAATGGGGTGGTAAGTGCGTGCGGAGAACCGTCGCCGGAGAGCCGCCGCCGCCGCCGCCGTGCCCCACTGCCGGAGGTGGCAGTGGGCGGGGCTAGACCCTAAGTCCTCCACGGCGGAACCCTAACGCCACCGGAGTTGCGACCCTAAACCGCCGAGCCCATTGTAGAAGCCGCTTTATCATTTTATGTAAAAATTCTGGAATCTGCCTTGTTATTGTATGAACCATAACTTTCTGCTCGTAACTCCGATTGAGCCAAACTTGGTACCCACGGTTCCAGTACGGGGTCGGCCACGTTTTCCGTGTTTTAGCAGAAAACTTGTTCAGCCTCTAGCTAGGTGAAAAAGTGGTCGCAAGTTGGTGATTTGTCATTTTATGTGAATGTCGATTTTCTGCCACTGTTTTGTTATGGCCGTAACTTTTTACTCATAGCTCGGATTGAAATGAAATCGGTGGCCAAAGTTCACTAATCGAGTCAGGAAAGTTTTTCGTGTTTTACCGAAAGTCCGTTTAGGCCTGTAGCTGGGCCGTATGGGGCTGTTTATACAGCCTGGTCCGAAAGACTTCCAGCTTTCTGTCCCTGTTTTGTTTTACGCATAACTTTTGCTTGGAATGTCGGTTTGGGATGGGACTGGTGCCAAAAGTTTCGTTTCGGAGTCTATTAAGTTTCCTCTGTTTTGTGGAAAGAACAATTCGGACCATAGCTAGGGAGAAGTTGCCATGCTGTACTGAAAGGTCCGGGTGTTCGCTGTTCTGCGAAGCATTTTGGTAAAATCTATAGTAAATTATAGAAAAATCGTTAGGACGCGTGTGATACGTCCCTGAAACCGTAAGACTTAGAACTTCGTAATTATGAATTTTAATTTCTGTATTTATCAGTTTTAAGGGGGTAAATCAGGTCCCGAACAGACCCGTAATTTCTAATAAAAAGCTGGAATTTTTAGTCGTTTGAAAACTAGTAAACGTGTTATGGGTCGGGACTTTCCTTTGACTTTTTATACGTATTTAGGTGGGAGAAAGTGAAGAAGATTGCCGGGTTGGTGTTGCGTTTCGTGAGCACGTTGCTTAGCCTTGAGGTGAGTTCTCTCACCGCGTAGTTAGGAATTTCATGTATGTCGTTATTTTGTGTTACGTGTGATTACGTGTATTTATGTGCTTACGTGAACTAGATGGGATGTGATAACTGGTTGTGATTTATTAAATTCGTATGTGGAATATATATATATGCATGTGTACACCTCGGTGGGACTGAGGGGCTCGGTGGGACCGAGGGCTTGGTGGGACTAAGCTAGTACAGCAATTTTTACTCGGTGGGACCGAGGGCTCGGTGGGACTGAGCTTGTATTAATGTATTTTGTGTACTCGGTGGGACCGAGGTTCGTGCTCATATAATAATCATTATGTGGTATGATATTCGTGGTAATGGTGATGTTGCCTACTTGCGAGTAGGGGCGATATGCGTGGGGTTGCTACCTACGTGCGTGGTTGGATTCACTAAGCGTTTAGCTTACCCTTTCCCAATATGTTGTTATTTCAGGTGCGGGCGGCAGTCGGGCTTGACCGTACACACATGGAGCGCGGAGTGTCAACTATTGTTAAACTCTCACTTACAAACCCTTTGAATTTAATTATGTAATTTTCCGCTGCATAAACTTTGTTGATGGTTTGAAGTAACGACGTTAATTTTATTTAAGCCGTGGATTATTAAATTATGGTTGTTTTATAATGAAAAATATGATTTAAAAATTTTAAATTTTCTTGTAATTTTTGGGACGTTACAACTTGGTATCAGAGCACAGCTTGAGTGAATCAAGCACACCTCGGTGTGTTTGGTCTCAAGTTGCGGCTAAGAGATCTTTAAATTATTTTACTAAAATCTTTTAAAAATTAAATGAAAAAAGAAAACCCGTTTGGGAAACGGTGATCGTGGGCGCAGTGTGTACAGTCAGCCGACGCCAACTGGGAAGGTAAGGAACTTAGTGTAAATATCGCTTTCTAGGCATAGGGTATGCATGCTAGATTGCTTATGTGAACTGTATGGTACTGTATGCTTGTTACTTGCTTATAGGAACTCATGCTAGCTTTGATAGGTTGTTAAGCGAATGCACTTTAGGTTGTATACAGTAGGAACTGAATAGCCTTAGAATATTGGATTTAGTTCTATTGCGCAGCTCTTGTTTGAGTCCAACCGTTCTAGGATAGAATCTCTTATTCGAACGTCTATCTAGTTTTACACTGTATACGACTGTGCACTCACGAGCCGACTCGTCAAGGTTAGTGGGGTTTCCGTCCTAGCAAGCGTAGTGGGGTGATATGACTTTTCTAGGGAACTAGGAAAAGTGTTAGCATTTACTAGAATGGACATATGTGTTTGTTTGTGGTAACCAACTACTTGGACGTCACGGGACAGGACTCGAAACGAGTAAGGATAGGTGTGAAGGGTAGTAGCAGAGCTCCTACTATCTGAAGCACATGATCCGTGCTCGAGTCGGGGAAGGTCACGGAGAATCCGAGGAGTTGAGCGTGAGCGTAGTTAGCTAGAGTTGATGTATGCTACTTTGATCTGGGAGGAGTTCGTTGTACGTTTTCGTGCGGGGTATGTGCCTCTAGTGGAGATGGAGAGGATAGCTAAAGAGTTCTGGGAGCTCACCCAGACTACAAAGACGGTGAAGGAGATGGCACTATTCTGTCCTCAGTATGCTGCTTCAGAGGACATGAAGATGACGCGGTACAAGGATATGTTACGTACCGAGATTAGGGAGTTCACGAGTACTGCGCAGTATGCTTCACATGCTGCGGTGCTGGAGGCGGCCTGAGGTAGAGTTCATCAACTGAGAGTGGAGGAGGCACAAGCTACACATAAAGTGGTGTTAGGTACATTCCTAGTTAACTCGGTGCCTGCAGTTGTGATGTTTGATAGCGGGGCTACTCACTCTTTTGTGTCCCGCGCTTTTAGCGAGGGTTTAGGCCGAGTTGTAGGACGCTTGAGTTATCCTCTGGTTGTCGAGGTGGCTGATGATAGTGTTAGATCTGAAGTTTTGTCAATAAACCAAGTGTTGAAGATCTGATAAGAAGGTTCAGAAGTTCTGAGAAGAAGAGTCAGAAGTTCTGAGAAGAAGAGTCAGAGATCTGAGAAAGAGAAGTCAGAAGTTCTGAGAAGCGTGATCAGAAGAATGTTCAGAAGTTCTGAACTACCTGTTCAGAACTTATGACAAGTTTCGTTACTTAGTATTGTGTAAACTAATTAGGACACGTGTTTTGTTCTTATTAGTCTTTCTTATTTGTACTGTAGCTTTAATATATCCGTTACAGTATAAATAGAGTGGTTAGCACTACGTTGCTAACTGATTGATTTTCCCATATTAATTGTATTCATTCCTTGTAATCTTTGAGGTTATCTCTCTCTTAGATCTGTAATTCTGTGCATCATTGAATACAATTGGGCTTGATCATACAATTTCTCAATTACTTCTTTCTATATTGATTGTAAGAATAGATCCTGCACTTTCAGATAGGACCTTGAAGGTCACAGACGTGTTTCGCGGGTGCACCTTAGAGATCTCAGGGGTGAGGTTTCCCATCGACCTGATCCCGATTGCTATGCGGGAGCTTTGTGTGATTGTGGGCATGGATTGGATGGATAAGTTCGACGCGGAGATCGTTTGCCGTCACAAGCAAGTGCGAGTTCGAACCCCAAGCGGGGGAGAACTGTTAGTGCAGGGAGATTCGTCTAGACGGTCTACGGCCATATGTTCCGCGGCGAGGGCTCGGAGACACCTTCAGCATGGTGGTCAGGGGTACTTAGCGTACGTGATAGATACGCGTGTTGACGAGGCGAAGAAGACTGCCGAAGATTTGCCAGTCGTGAGGGAGTTTGCCGATGTGTTTCCCGACGAGTTACCGGGGATACCTCCTGAACGACAGGTAGAGTTTCGAATCGATCTGATTCCGGGTGCTGCTCCGGTGGCCAAGGCACCCTACCGCCTGGCTCCACCGGAAATGAAAGAACTGTACGCCCAGCTGCAAGAACTACTCGAAAAGGAGTTCATTAGACCGAGCTGTTCGCCGTGGGGGCACCTATCTTGTTCGTGAAGAAGAAGGATGGATCACAGCGGATGTGCATAGACTATCGAGAGCTGAATAAGCTTACGGTAAAGAATCGTTATCCTTTGCCAAGGATTGACGATTTGTTCGACCAGCTTCAGGGGGCCTCATGGTTCTCCAAGATTGATCTGCGATCGGGGTACCACCAGATGCGGGTCAGGAGTGAGGACACGGAAAAGACGGCTTTCCGTACGCGATACGGTCATTACGAGTTTGTGGTGATGCCTTTTGGACTCACCAATGCACCTGCAGCGTTCATGGACCTCATGAACCGAGTGTGTAGTCCGATGTTGGACCGTTCGGTGATTGTGTTCATCGATGATATTCTTGTGTAATCGAAGTCGAAGGAAGAGCATGAGATGCATTTGCGAGAAGTTTTGGAAGTTTTGAGGCGGGAGAAGCTGTATGCTAAGCTCTCCAAGTGCGAATTCTGGTTACGAGAGGTCCAGTTCCTAGGACATGTCGTAAACCAGGATGGTATTATGGTTGACCCAGCTAAGATTGCAGCTATGATGCAGTGGGAGGTGCCGAAGACTCCTACTGAGGTGCGAAGCTTTCTGGGATTAGCGGGGTATTATCGAAGGTTTATTCAGGATTTCTCTAAGATCGCGTTACCCATGACGCGATTGACAAAGAAATCTGCGGCTTTCAGTTGGGTTGAGGATCAACAGAAGGCGTTCGAAGAGCTACGCAGGCGGTTGTGTGAGGCTCCTGTGTTAACCTTACCCGAAGGCATGGAGGATTTGGTGGTATATTGTGACGCCTCACATCAGGGTTTGGGTGCCGTGCTTATGCAGTGCGGCAAGGTCATAGCCTACGCTTCTAGACAGCTGAAGCCTCAAGAAGCAAATTACCCGACTCATGACCTGGAGTTGGGAGCGGTAGTGTTTGCCCTTAAAATTTGGAGGCACTATCTCTATGGTGTCAAGTGTACGATCTACACTGACCATAAGAGTCTCAAGTACTTGATGGACCAGCAGAACCTTAATATGTGTCAGCGAAGGTGGCTCGATGTGGTTAAGGATTATGACTGCGAAATACTTTACCACCCAGGTAAGGCGAACGTGGTCGCGGACGCACTCAGCCGACATCCGGTCGGTGAGCCACTGAGGGGTTATTGTCAGCGATTGACAGTGATTACACCTATCCTGGAGTCGATAGGAAGCGCCCAAGAGGTGGCTGTCTTGGAGGAAAATGCAAAGCGGGAAAGAGTGTCGGGGGAAATCTCGAATTTTGTTCTTGATAGTCGGGGGTTGTTAACTCGACATGGTCGGGTGTGGGTTCCATTCATCGATGGGAACCGGCAGGTACTAATGGATGAGGCGCATAAGTCCAAGTTCTCGATTCACCCGGGGGCTACAAAGATGTACAGGGACTTGCGCGAAGGTTACTGGTGGCCTGGCATGAAGCGGGATGTGGCTAGATGTGTGGAGGTATGTATGACCTGTCGGAAGGTCAAAGCGGAACATCAACGACCTCATGGGAAATTGCAACCGTTGGAGGTCCCGGTTTGGAAATGGGAAGAGATTACCATGGACTTCATAACGAAACTCCCGAGGACTCCCCGTGGGAATGATGCCATTTGGGTGATTGTTGACCGTCTGACCAAGAGTGCTCACTTCTTGGCCATCAGGGAGAGCTCCTCGGCGGAGAAGCTTGCGGAGGTGTTTGTGCGTGAGATCGTGGCCAGGCACGGGGTGCCAGTTTCGATTGTCTCCGACAGGGATACTCGTTTTACCTCTCGGTTTTGGGAGAAGTTCCAGTCGGAGATGGGAACACGGTTACACTTTAGCACGGCCTTTCATCCACAGACGGACAGACAGAGCGAGCGAACTATTCAGACCCTCAAGGATATGCTTCGAGCTTGTGTCATCGATTTTGGAGGTAGTTGGGATCAGTACCTACCCTTGGCAGAATTTTCCTACAACAACAGCTACCACTCTAGTATTGGTATGCCGCCATACGAGTTGTTGTACGTTAGGAAATGCAGGACGCCCGTTTGTTGGGGCGAGGTTGGGCATCGGGTGTTAGGGAGTACTGACATCGTGCTGAAGACGACCGAGACAATTCAGATGGTGCAGGATCGTTTGGTTACTGCACAGAGTCGGCAGAAGAGCTACGCCGACAAAAGGCGATCCGACTTGGAGTTTCAGGTGGGTGATTATGTATTGTTGAAGGTTTCACCCTGGAAAGGGGTGATCCGGTTTCGTAAGCGGGGGAAGCTAGGGCCTCGCTATATTGGGCCTTACCGGATCATCGCCCGCGTGGGGAAAGTGGCTTACCGGTTGGAGCTACCGGAGGAACTGAACTTGATTCACAACACCTTCCACATTTCGCAATTGCGGAAGTGTGTGATGGATGAGTCCGCAGTAGTACCGCTCGAAGATATTCAGATCGATGAGCGGCTTAATTACGTGGAAAAGCCAGTTGCTATTCTTGACAGGAGGACGAGAACCTCGCGGAACAAGGTTGTTGGTTTGGTGAAGGTTCAATGGAGACACCGAAAGGGTTCCGAGTGGACTTGGGAACCTGAAGCGGAGATGCGAGAGAATTATCCGGAGCTGTTTGAAGGAGTAGACTTCGGGGACGAAGTCTAATTCAAGCGGGGGAGAGTTGTAAAGCCCGTGTCCCGGTATGGTTTTTAGAATCCTTAATGTATTTATTTTTTTAAAAAGCGAGTCTCTTTAACGGAAGTTGTCAAAGGGACCTCGAATGTTATGTATGGCAAACCTTACTCTCTTTTGCATTTTTATGGAAATTCAGGGACCAAAAGGTGTCAAAGTGTTGAGCATAGGGGTCAAATGTGGACAAAGGGGATTGTGGTGGTTTGAACGGCCAAAGAAGGGGGACCGACCCCCCCCCCCCCTTTTCTCTTCTCGTCGGTTTCCAAACGGCAGCAGCAAAACAGCCCCCTTTGTTTTTTTTTGTGGTTTTCTTTTGGTTTCAATTGCCGAAGTAGGAAGGAGAGAGAGAGAGATCGTGAGATAGAGAGGACCGGAGAAGAAGAGAGAGAGTGGAGTCGCCGGAGGGCTTTGTTCCAGTCACCGGAGATCGCCACCACTACCACCAGTCGCCGGAGAAGTCAAGGGAGGAGGAGCAAACATCGAAAGGTAAGTCGTTCCCCTTGTTCCGTATCGTTTTCTCTCCTTGTTCGTTTTTCCGGCGAAGCAACCACCGCCGCCCGCCGCCGCTACGGCGGCCGTGGGTGGACGGCGGTGGCTGTGTATGTGTGTATGTGTCGGTTTGGTTTGGCAATCGAGAGTAAAGAGGGAGGTGGTGCGAGAATGGGGTGGTAAGTGCGTGCGGAGAACCGTCGCCGGAGAGCCGCCGCCGCCGTGCCCCACTGCCGGAGGTGGCAGTGGGCGGGGCTAGACCCTAAGTCCTCCACGGCGGAACCCTAACGTCACCGGAGTTGCGACCCTAAACCGCCGAGCCCATTGTAGAAGCCGCTTTATCATTTTATGTAAAAATTCTGGAATCTGCCTTGTTATTGTATGAACCATAACTTTCTGCTCGTCACTCCGATTGAGCCAAACTTGGTACCCACGGTTCCAGTACGGGGTCGGCCACGTTTTCCGTGTTTTAGCGGAAAACTGGTTCAGCCTCTAGCTAGGTGAAAAAGTGGTCGCAAGTTGGTGATTTGTCATTTTATGTGAATGTCGATTTTCTGCCACTGTTTTGTTATGGCCGTAACTTTTTACTCATAGCTCGGATTGAAATGAAATCGGTGGCCAAAGTTCACTAATCGAGTCAGGAAAGTTTTTCATGTTTTGCTGAAAGTCCGTTTAGGCCTGTAGCTGGGCCGTATGGGGCTGTTTATACAGCCTGGTCCGAAAAACTTCCAGCTTTCTGTCCCTGTTTTGTTTTACGCATAACTTTTGGTTGGAATGTCGGTTAGGGATGGGACTGGTGCCAAAGGTTTCGTTTCGGAGTCTATTAAGTTTCCTCTGTTTTGTGGAAAGACCAATTCGGACCATAGCTAGGGCGAAGTTGCCATGCTGTACTGAAAGGTCCGGGTGTTCGCTGTTCTGCGAAGCATTTTGGTAAAATCTATAGTAAATTATAGAAAAATCGTTAGGACGCGTGCGATACGTCCCTGAAACCGTAAGACTTAGAACTTCGTAATTTATCACTTTTAAGGGTGTAAATCAGGTCCCGAACATACCCGTAATTTCTAATAAAAAGCTGGAATTTTTAGTCGTTTGAAAACTAGTAAACGTGTTATGGGTCGGGACTTTCCTTTGACTTTTTATACGTATTTAGGTGGGAGAAAGTGAAGAAGATTGCCGGGTTGGTGTTGCGTTTCGTGAGCACGTTGCTTAGCCTTGAGGTGAGTTCTCTCACCGCGTAGTTAGGAATTTCATGTATGTCGTTATTTTGTGTTACGTGTGATTACGTGTATTTATGTGCTTACGTGAACTAGATGGGATGTGATAACTGGTTGTGATTTATTAAATTCGTATGTGGAATATATATATGCATGTGTACACCTCGGTGGGACTGAGGGGCTCGGTGGGACCGAGGGCTTGGTGGGACTAAGCTAGTACAGCAATTTTTACTCGGTGGGACCGAGGGCTCGGTGGGACTGAGCTTGTATTAATGTATTTTGTGTACTCGGTGGGACCGAGGTTCGTGCTCATATAATAATCATTATGTGGTATGATATTCGTGGTAATGGTGATGTTGCCTACTTGCGAGTAGGGGCGATATGCGTGGGGTTGCTACCTACGTGCGTGGTTGGATTCACTAAGCGTTTAGCTTACCCTTTCCCAATATGTTGTTATTTCAGGTGCGGGCGGCAGTCGGGCTTGACCGTACACACATGGAGCGCGGAGTGTCAACTATTGTTAAACTCTCACTTACAAACCCGTTGAATTTAATTATGTAATTTTCCGCTGCATACACTTTGTTGATGGTTTGAAGTAACGACGTTAATTTTATTTAAGACGTGGATTATTAAATTATGGTTGTTTTATAATGAAAAGTATGATTTAAAAATTTTAAATTTCCTTGTAATTTTTGGGACGTTACATGAACGGACCCTGGAACAGTAGCAAGATATTTCTGTAACAGTGGTAAGATATTTCTGCAACAGTGGCAAGATATTATAAATATCTTCCAAGTCTTCAATATGATCTGTAGAGGCTCTGTCAAGGGTGACAGAGGTTCTGCTGCTCGGTCCTTGGTGAGCATTCTTCTGTTGATCCTTCTTTGGTCCTTTGAGAGTAGTCTTCTGTAGATTCTTGGTGCTTGGTGTTCCTTGAATGATTGTTTGCTTCGGCAGAGCTTCTGTGGAACACCGCAGAGCTTCTGTGGAACTCTTTCATACTTGGCCTATTTTTCAATACTTCTAACATTATGAATAATTGGAGCTAACAATCTCCCCCTAAGTATTGAAAATTAAAATTTGATTTTATGCATAATTTGGCTAAGTAAAGTAGACAGAGGTTAAACAATACCTCAAAAAGTTTCATTTTATTTCCTTTTAACTATTACAGAGATATGTAAAAGAAATTTAGACATTTGCATCTTTGAAGTCATTGAAACTTCTGTTGTCGAAACCTACTTCTCTGAGCTCGTGATAGAAATTGATGCAGAGTTCTCTCAAGCCGATTGTAGCATCTATTTCTCTGATCATTCTTTCTGCTGATTCTTGATCCATAAGCTCAGTACCTCTGTTTTCTTCTAAGATTGATCTGAACTTGTTCAGAGTACTGGTTGCATACTTCTGACAGTCCATTTCCACAAACAGTCTTACTTGACCAGCAGGATCCTTATATACTAACCCGTACCTTGGTGTTGTTATGATTGAGTTGGGTATTGCAGAAGGTGGGCAGTGATCCTCTGGTGGTCTCAGACTCAGGTTTCTGACTCCAAGATCTCTTCCCAGTTGAAAGTCTATCATGCTATACAGCAGAAGCTTTTCTCTCATTGCTTTTCTGAACACTTGATAGGCCCTTCTGTTAGCATCGTTGTCGAAGTTTTCTTTTGTCCAAAGAAGAAGATCTGGCAAATCGTAGGGGTTCAAGTTCCTTATATCGGCATCTGAAAATTGATTTTCGGACTTGTTCTCCCTTTTGACTTTGTAAATGTTGTACCTGATCTTTGGAAAGGTTCTCGTTTGAGAGAATTTGCAGTATATTACCTTTTCAATTTTGGACTCTGAGAAGACTTCTGCCCTTGATTTTGGCTTTGTTCTACTGAAGGTGTTGTCAAGGTCAGCTCTGAGTTGAGGATCTTCGATGTGTGGTATAGGGTTGTTCTGATATTGCTGTTTGTAAAGGTACCTATATACCACCTCTTCCATTTCTGCATGTCGTGTATCTGGTGGTGGTATTGGTCTTCGCAGAGCATCCATTTGTCGTTTTATCTCTGCAACCCTACCCTCTGTTGCCCAGTCGTCTTCAGGTTTAGGAGTGACAAAGGCATCGAATGAGCTCTTCATCAACTTCTCTGTTGTCTGTGGCATTTCCTTTTTCTTCTGAGGTTCTTCTGTCATGATTCCCTTCCCTTCATTTTTGGTTTGGGAAGGCTCAGAACCTGTTGTCTGCTTTGGATTCTGTGGGATTGCTTCTGTTGGTATGGGTATAGAGGTTTCTGCTGGTATGATGGGTATTGCCTCTGTAGTTTTTGACACTTCAGTTTCTAAGGACTTTGGTGGGGATGGTTCTGTTGGTTTGATTGGGGATTTGGGTTCTGTTAATGTTTCTTCTGTGAGCTCGGTTGTTTGTGGAGGGATATCGAAACGTTTTGCAGCTCTGAAAGCGGATACGAATTCCATTCTTTTTAGGACATAAGTAGCAGAACGTTTAGATGTTTTTGGTTTGCGGGCAATGGATTTTCTTCTTGGGTGAGTTTTGGGTTGGGATTTTGGTGGAGAATGGGGAAGTTCTTCTGAGGATGAAGAAGTAAGGATTTGAACTTCAGGGACATCTTTTTCAAAGACAGAGGTGGTTTCCACAGAGGCTGGTGTTTCCTCTGTGGGTCTCTGTTATTTTTCCTGAGTTTGGGTGGGTGGTGCAGATGAGATTGGTACTGCTGATATCGGAGGACTAGTTGCAGCTGTATCTTTTTGTTTTTCCCTTTCTTTCTCCCACTCAGGATGTTCTGATGAATCATCATAATCAGAGTCATCCTGACCCTTATCTTCTTTTCCCTCTGCTGTGCAAGTAGTGTCTAGTTTCTTCGCCCCGGCTGCCATCATTTTTGCACATAGATCATCACAAAGACCAAGAAGAGTTTGAACTTCGGCCTCTGTGTTGAACCGCATCTTTCCCATACTAGCCTTGAAGTCTTTTACGTAAGAAGCGTTGGCTATTGTGAAGGCTCTGATAAATTGTGTCATTTGATTCAAGATGCTTTACCCAAGTTCTGTCAATTGTGCTCTGGTCATATAGTCGGTAGGCTTCATGGCTAGAGTAGCTTATGTTGTTTGTTGCTGAACTTGTCGTAGAGCCTTCTGCAGTTCTTCTGGAGTAATAACTTTTGATGACACTTGTTCTTTCATCTTTTCCAGATGTATGTTGATTGAGTTGTTGAAGGCAGAAGTTGCAGCTTTTTCAAAATCAGCAGCAGCAGAGGTAGGTGTGGTGGCAGAAGTTGTGGCAGCAGACTTCATCTTGGCTAGAGTAGATTGCACCTCTGTGGACAATTTGTCCATTTTGGTGTTTAGTTCTGAGATGGCCTTGGATGTAACTTCTGCGAAAGATTTGAAAGAGCTTTTCAACTCTTCCAATGTTTGGTTCACAGAGGTGACAAGGATTTGGAACTCACCCCTTGATACGTGTGAACTCGTGGTAACCTCTGGAGGAACACATTCGTCTCCAGAGTTTGTCCTTGTCCCTTGGACACCTTCTTTCACCCCTGTTTGTACGTTGAGGGTGGAAGGATTTTCTTCTGATCCTCTAGGAGAAACATGAGTTTCAACCCCTACAGAAGTTCTGTGAAGAACATTGTCCAAATCCACTCCAGAGGTGGGTATTGGAATATCCTTCTATTGACTCGGAGACTTGTCTAGAGTCTCTTCGTCTCTGTGCTTTCTAATCCCCTCTGAAGGGATGTTAGGCCCTATTGTGGTGTGTGTGGCAGTGGAAACGAATTCCTTTGCTAGGATGTCAGATGTGATTTGGGGCAATAAATCACGAACTATGGGTGAGTCCTTTCGAGAGGACTCCC
The DNA here is from genome assembly GCA_033807775.1 of Saussurea involucrata. Taxonomy (NCBI): domain Eukaryota; kingdom Viridiplantae; phylum Streptophyta; class Magnoliopsida; order Asterales; family Asteraceae; genus Saussurea; species Saussurea involucrata. The sequence continues at coordinate 46,007,451 of CM066324.1, forward strand.
CAGGAATGGTTTCCCCGGTTTTATAAGGCACGAAGGTTGAAAGAGTAACCTCTGGCTGGCTGGGAGGGGAAGGGATCGAGCTGTGCTGCTCTATTTCAATGATACCTTCTGCCGCTAGACCGACGGTATCAGAAATGTGGGTTGCACTAGGAGGGGGTTGGGGATGTGTGCCATCTTCTTCTTCGGCATATTTTTCTGCAGAACCCTCTGCTGCTTCTATCCTAACCTCTTCCTCTAATTCTATGTTTATCTCTTCTTCTGAGGTTTCCTCTATAGGCGCCACTGTTTCTGCTTCTTCTCTTAAGGAATCATAAATGAAATGAGATCCTATGAGTTGTCGTACGTGAGGGTGCATGGTTTGTGTACCTTGAGCTGCAGAAATGACTTCTGTTGTGCGCATAGCCTCTGTAGACTGATCCAATGGTTCTGCGACCCATCCTGATGGATCTAAGGTTTGGGCAATGTCGGGATTGTTGAGGAAGGCATTGAAATCTCCCTGTTGATATGTATAAACTATTGGGGAGGGAGGTTGCAGAGTATGGCCTGATCTTCCTCTTCTTGTTCGACATCCTCTGTTATTACCTGCAGAGGTGATCTGGGTTTCTTCTTTGATTTTCTCTTCTTTGGCTTAGGAGCTCCCTCTTCTGTGGATTTGGATTTCCTTTTCTTTTGTTTTGGAGGTGAGGGAGGTGCAGAAGATCTTGTTTCTGCAGCTTGTGGTGGAGAAGAGTGTTGAGCTGCAGATGTTGTAGTTTCCTCTGTTGGTTTTCTTTTCTTGTTCTTCTTCTTGGGTGTTGCTGCAGAGGTTTTTCTTTTCGGAGAAGAGGGGTAAATGCTTTCTCTTTGGGCTTTGAATCGGTCTTGTACTGAATAGTGTTTCTCCAAAGCTTTAGCCCATTCCTCTTCTGTCATCCTCTCAACTACATCTACACCTAAGGGGGCTCCTAGACGCGGGGGTGTCACAGGACTTGGTTCTGGAGTCCTGTGGACGCGTATATACTCTAATTTCCTATCTTCATCAGTTGCATATGCCAGAAGGTTCTTCGTCAGAGGTCTGCTGTGGGGGTAACTGTCTTCATGCTCTGTAGGAGTATTTTTATTCATTGGGTAAAGCTTTACAGATGGCCCTTCCATTGGCCATTTCTGCATTTGAAGTAGTGGCTCGAAGATTACTCCTAGAATTCTTTGGTATTGCAGAGGAGGCAGATACCCTGGTGTATTCTTTTTGGCTCTTTGAGTTGCAAGCTTTCTGCCGATTGTATTTACTATCTCCTGCATCATGATGGTGGCATAATCAAGTGGAATATCATAATAGATTCCATACATGATGGTCAGGATCTGGAATGAGCTTTGGTCAGGGCTACCGGTTTTTCCTGTGAGGCAACGATTCAAGATGGAGAACATGGTATTCCACAGAGGTGGTAGTCTGCCTCTGCGGAAATCATTGCGTTTCCTCAGGGTTGTGTTATACCCTAACATTTCTACGAATCGGCAGAGCTCCTCGTCCGTAGGAACCTCAGCATATTTCTTGATTCCAAGAAGACCTCGGGTTGGCAGGTTGAACTCCAGTGAGAACATGGTTCTGTTAAAATTGAGTTCTAGGTAGTCAGACTTGTCTGGTTTTGAAATGTAACCCTTTATCAAAGAATCATCTGAATCAAAACGGCAACTTTGCCAAAATTGATTCAGATATCGTGCAGGGATTTTGGTTGGGGTTTTGGAAAGGAGAGGGTATAGGAAATGATTTTCCATGATATTTAGTAGAAGAGCATGTGCTTCACCGAAGGCTGTTGGTGAGGGTACCAGGTAGCAGTTGTTGGATTTTAAAGGTAGAACATCTTCAAAATGTTCTTTGTTCAGAAAGTGTTGAAGGTTGGTGGTTGGTGCAAAGTTTGCAGAGTCGCCGGAGTTTTCTTTTTCAGCATTTGCGGCGATGTTAGGGTTTTGGGAGTGCTCTGAATGCACTGGAGAGTGTTGAGGAGAGTTTGCCGGAGAGTTTTGAGCAGCGTGGGAACTGGAAGCCATTTTGCAACGTAAAATGATGATTTGAATATAGTTGCAGGTTCGTCGGAGAAGAGAGTGATTAAAGTTTTTGTGAGGGAAGGTAACTTGGGTTTTATACTAAGTTTGTGGCCGTAGAATCTGAAAGGGTTAATATTTTGAGGTAAATAACATTTGGGGTCCGCACTTGAGTTGTTACGGCTGGTTCAACTTTCCATAGGAACGTGTTGCATGTAGGTCCAATGAAAAGATGACACGTCCTCTGTGTCAGTTATGACGAGACGTCGTGGGCGGCCTTATTAAATGCTAGGCGCGTGGGCCTCTTTACCTCCATATGATTCTCACTCGCAGAAAAGTTACCGTTACTGTTACAGAAATGCCCAAAGTAAAAAAACTGACAGAGGCTTTGTGATTTGAAAACTTTGTTTTTCTTGCCTCTGTTGTTTGTATCTTTACAAAGAGAAGTTAAAAAGCCCATGGAGAGGATCGATAAGTTATTAGCATAGAATTTCCTTTACAGAGGTTTTTGGACCTCTGTTAGAGCCAGCAGAGGCTCTGAGACAAAAAATTTCTTATTTCTAATAATTTATAAATATTTTTGATCATCCAAGTTTTTGAGTGTTTTTAACAATGTTTTTAGGACCTTTTTGAAAGCTGGTGTCCTAGAAAATTGTTTTTGAAAAAGGTTTTGTGCAGCAAAAAGTCCTTTTAAAACAAGTGTTGGTCTACATAAGTTCTTTCTTGTGGAGAGAACACAGTAACCGATGACTTCTTCTGCAGTGTTTGTATGCGATGATTCTTTTTGATTTTGATACCTAAAAAGATTTACAGAGTTTCCAAGAATTATTGATTTAAGATCAGAGCTTTTGCCTGCAGAACCTCTGTTGGACTCAGCAGATGCTCTGTGACCTTAAATTTCTAATAATGAAAAACTCAACATTCTTTTTGATCAAATTTTATTTGGAATGTGTTTAATAAAGTTTCTAGAACATATTTAGAAATTTGTGTCCTAGAAAATTATTTTCAAAAAGAATTTGTTCGAGATACTAACCTTTTTGTTCTTCTTTGTCCGACAATGTTCTTTTCTTCTGTTGTTGTCATCTCTTCCTCTGCTCCCCCTTGACTTATAAATCTTTGTAGATTAAGCAAGGTTTCTTTTTGCTCCCCCTTGATCTAATCATCCTCTGTAGATCAAGTTCGTTTTCCTCTGCTCCCCCTTGACCTGATCATCCTCTGTAGATCAAGTTCGTTTTCCTTTGCTCCCCCTTGACCTATGCTTGGTTCAAATAATTAGAAGTAAATGAATATAACATAGATCGTGTATCATAAGTTCTATAAGGATCGTCAGAGGTTCTGAGGAGACTTACAGAATCTCTGTTACTTTTTAGAAAGGAGTTTAGTAGAATTTACATACAAAGTAATAAACAAAACAGAAAATATACATACTGTATAATATAAAGATAAAGATACTTACAGAGGTTAATCCATATTTATCATTCCTAATTTACCCACCAAGTAAAGGAATCTTTTCTCATCAAGTGCCTTGGTGAATAAATCAGCAAGCTGAAATTCTGTTGGTACAAAATGCATCTCGATGGTTTGGTTTTCCACATGATACTTCAGAAAGTGATACCTGATATCTATGTGCTTTGTCTTTGAATGTTGTACTGGATTTGCAGAGATGGCAATCACACTTTTGGAATCACAGAAGATGGGGATTTTGCAAATGATGTGACCAAAGTCTTTTAGCTGAGTTTTCATCCACAGAACTTGAGAGCAACAGCTAGCAGCATCAACGTACTCAGCTTCTGCCGTAGATGTTGAGACACAATTCTGTTTCTTAGAAGTCCAGCTCACTAATTTCCCACCTAGGAATTGACAACTCCCAGATGTACTCTTTCTGTCGAGTTTGCATCCTCCATAATCTGAATCTATGTAAGCCTTTAGTCTAAAACCAGAGTTCTGCGGATACCATAGGCCAAGATTTTTGGTCCCTCTGAGATATCTGAAGATTCTCTTTACAGCAATATAATGTGTCTTTTTAGGATTAGCTTGATATCTTGCACAAAGACATGTGGCATGCATTATGTCAGGTCTACTGGCCGTTAAGTATAATAAAGACCCAATCATTCCTCTGTAAAGCGTGCATTTGACAGAGATGCCATTTGGATCTGAAAAAAAGTTTATTTCCAGTGGCCATTGGGGTTTTCATGACAGAGGCATCAGAGAGGATGTATTTTTCAAGTATGTCAGAGACATATTTTGATTGATTTATGAAGATTCCTTCTGATGTTTGTTTGACTTGAAGTCCGAGGAAAAAGGTTAATACTCCCATCATACTCATTTCAAACTCACTCTGCATGAGTTTTTCAAAATCTTTACATTTTTGTGTATTTGTAGACCCAAAAATAATATCATCTACATATATTTGTACAAGAATAAGCTCATTTCCTTCACCTTTAAAGAATAGAGTTGTATCAGTGGTACCTCTGTTGTAGCCGTTATTGAGAAGAAAAGTGGAAAGTCTTTCGTACCATGCTCTTGGAGCCTGTTTCAGTCCATATAGAGCTTTGTCGAGGTGATAGACATACCTTGGGTATTTTGAGCTTTCAAATCCTGGTGGTTGTTGGACATATACTTCTTCTTGAATTTCACCATTGAGAAAGGCAGATTTTACATCCATTTGATATACTTTAAAACCTTTGTGGGCTGCGAAGGCTAAGAAAATTCTTATTGCTTCGAGCCGTGCAACAGGGGCAAAAGTTTCATCGTAATCGATGCCCTCTTCTTGGCGATATCCCTTGGCCACCAGTCTTGCTTTATTTTGAATGATCACTCCATCTTCATCCTTTTTGTTTCTGAAGACCCATTTAGTCCCTATGGCCTGTTTCCCTCGTGGCAGAGGTACTAGAGTCCAGACTTTGTTTCGTTCAAACTGCAGAAGCTCTTCTTGCATAGCATCCACCCAGTTTGGGTCGTCCAGGGCCTCAGAAATCTTTTTCAGTTCGATCACACTAATAAAGTTGGTAAAGAAACAAAAATTTGCAGAAGCTGATCTTGTTTTTACCTTATCAGAGGGATTACCGATGATTTGTGTTTGAGGATGGCTTTTTGTCCATTGAGTTGTTCGTGGAAGATGATCATTTGAGTCATCAAGTTGAACTTTTGTAGTTGAAGTGGTTGATGGTTCAGCTTCTGTAGTAATGGGTATCAAGGTTGGGATTTCCTTCTCTGTAGGTATTGTGGTTTCATCTTCACTTCCCTCTGGTGTTCCTTCTGTTGTTGCTTCCTCTGTTGGATTTAGAATTTGGATAACCTCTGTTGCAGAATCTTTTGTTGTCGTATCTTCTGTTAGATTTTCAGTACCTGTAGTATTTGTAGAAGAGGATGAGGTATTAAATGGATCAAACAGAGAGATACTTACTTCGTTTATAGGTGATTCTGCAGAGGTGCCTTTTGTTCCAGCAGAAGGATCAACGTTGTTGTTGAACATTTCTTGAAATAAAAGACTTAAATCTTCATTTGTTTTTGAGATTCCAGAGGTTTCCATGTTTAGCCCGAGTTCTGAACTGGGTTGTTCAGAAGTCTTTTGGAAAGAGTCATCAAATGACACATTGATGCTTTCTACTATCGTGCGTGACTTCAGAAGGTAAACTCTGTAGGCTTTGGAAGCGGCAGAGTACCCGATGAACTTGCCTTTGTCAGCCTTTTCTTCAAACTTTCCTCTTAAGTCTCTGTCGTTTAAGACAAAGCATTTGCATCCAAACACATGGAGAAACTTGATGTTTGGTCGTCGTTTGTTGATCAGTTCATAAGGAGTTTTGATGTGTCTTTTCACGATTGTTGAACGATTTTGGGTATAGCAAGCTGTTGAAATTGCTTCTGCCCAAAAGGTCATTGGTAATCCACATGCAGAAAGCATGGTTCTTGCAGCCTCCACTAGCGTGCGGTTCTTTCGTTCGACCACGCCATTCTGTTGTGGGGTGCGAGCGGCAGAGAAGTTCTGGGATATTCCTTCTTCTGTGAGATAGGCTTCAATGATTGAGTTTTTGAATTCTGTGCCATTGTCACTGCGTAACTTCAGAATTCTGCACTCATAAAGAACTTGGATTCTTCTCATTAGATTAATCAAGATGCATGGAACATCTGATTTCTTTTAGACAAATTCAACCCATGTAAATCGTGAAAACTCATCAATTAAGACAAGTATATATTTCTTGCCACCTAGGCTCTGTATAGCGATTAGACCGCAGAGGTCAACGTGAAGCATGTACAGAGGTCTAGGACAAGACACATCCGTTTTGCCTTTGTGGGAAGCTCTTTTGAGTTTTCCCATTTCATAGGCAGAACATAAATGATCCTTATTGAATTTAACATTTGGTAAACCTTTGACCAGGTCATATTTTACCAGTTTATCTAGAGTATGAAAGTTTAAGTGACAGAACCTGTTGTGCCATAGCCAGGCTTCTTCACTTTTGCTTGCAACAAGACAAATGTTGTCTTTGTTTTTGGCATTGAAGTTCATTAGATACAGATCACCTTTTCTTTTGGCTCGCAGAATTTCAATTCCTGTGTCTTCACTTAGTAGAGAGCAGAATGTTCTTTTGAACAGTACATCGAATCCTGTGTCACAAATTTGGCTTACACTGAGTAGGTTGTGTTTTAGGCCATCCACATATGCAACTTTGTGTACTGTGATATTCTCTTTCTTTATGACTCCATAGCCTTTGATATGCCCCCTTTTGTTATCTCCAAAAGTCACTGATCCACCATCTTGTTTTTCTTGGAATGTGGATAGAAGACTTCTGTTGCCAGTCATGTGCCTTGAGCATCCGGAGTCTAGATACCATATTGGCACAAACTGCTTTTGCAAAACAATCACAGAGATTTAGGTACCCATATCCACATGGGTCCAGTTTCGTCAGAATTTTTCAAGTTTGCCTTGGCATTCTTGAAATACATTTTATTTTTTGTTGAAGAATCAGTTTGTTTCTCTTTCATATTTGATTAAGCTGCAGAAAGAAAACAATTTGAACTACAGAAATGATTATTTAACCTGAACATTAGATCAAAGCAATGACAATATTGAACACTAGAGGTGATTTGCTTGAAATTTTTATTGAAAGCTTTAAACTGGGCCACAGAGGCATTACATTCTATTCTAGCATATGGCTTCCTATTACAAGAAGATTTATGTAGATTAGATTGTTGGCAAAAATCTTTGTTTGTAGCAGCCTTTTGTGAGTCCCTTCTGTGGTGAACTTCTGTTGATTTCACTGTCACAGATGAAAAAGATTTGTTAGGTTTTGTCCATTTACCCTTTTGTTGCCATGTTGGTTTTTCTTTTATTTTTAAGGGTTTTAAAAATGTTGAATCTTTTAGATTTTGAGAGGACATTAACTTCTTTTGTTTCAACTTTTCAAGCTCAATAGAGGTTTTGGCTTGTATGCACATATTCATAAAGTCAGGACAGATAGGAATTCCAGTGATTTTCTCTTTTGGAGAACTAATTCTATTAAGAACTTCAGGGGTTTGTTTAACAACCTCTGTGTCACAAGGAAACTTTTCTATTCTGTCAGCCTCTGATTCGTTAGATGATGAATCGTCCTCATATACAGAGGCTGAGTCATCAATATTTCTTTCGACAGAGGCTGGACTTTCCGAGCATGTGTCATACTTGCTTTCTTTCTCTGAAAGATTACTTTCTAAGTCAACAGAGGTGTCTGACAATATCTCTTCAGAGAGTTTTTGATCTACAGAAGGTGTATATGAATTTTTCAACATATCTATTTTCCCAATTTCCATAATTTCCTTTTCAATTATATTTCTTAGTTTTTCTTCTGAAAGGTTTGGTTTAAACTCAAGTGCTTCTGCAGATAATTTCTTTTCAGAATCTATTGTGCAGATAAAGGCAACTTGAGTTTGAGTCTCTGGTTTACCAAACTTAAAGATTCCTATCTGATCTTGAGTTTTCAGATATCTCTTTGGTTTGGATCCTCTTTTGACAGAGGTTGAAGGTGATAAGTCTGTGTTTTCAAACCACACATTTATCATCTTCATGGGTTTCCTTAAGTGAGGTTCCTCAGAAACTTTTACTCTCTTACTTACAGAGATTAAGTTTGGAAAATTAGGTTTGTTGACTTTTCCTACTGTAAATAGAGATGACAGAGGTTTATTCTTCTTGTTTTCTGTACCTTGATTAATATCACTGTACCCAATACCTCGCCTTCCTATTTGAGTATTTATTTTCTCATACACCTTTTGAGCATCACGATAATTTTTAATTAAAACATCTCTTCTAAGTAGATCTTGCCAAAGGACTTCTCTTTCCTTTTGAAAATATTCTTTAAGAGCTAAAATGTTAAGTCTGTCGCTCTCAGAATCTGAAAGTTCTTTTGTTTTGGATTTTAACGAAGTATTTAATTCAGAAATTTTCTCTTTTAAAGGAAAAGGATTCTTGTTCCAGTGTGCTTCTAATTCTTCCTTTTCTTTAAAATTTTTTGCTTTTTCTTCAGTGAGAAGTCTAGCTTCTCTTTCATAAAAAGTGAGCTTTTTCTGAATATCATCACAAGTCTTTTTCAGTTTAACATTTTCAGTTTTAAATATAAGCAAATCAACTTCTGTTGTACTAGAGATGGAGTTTGAAGTAGATACCTCAGTGTCAGAGTCGGAGCTGATGTCTTCCATGCCACAGAACAAGGCATTTTTGGTGAACTCTTCATCAGAGGTTGTATCTGACTCCCAATCTTCCTTGTTCACCACTTTGTTCGCCATGAGTGATTTTTGAGCATAATACTCGGCTTTCTTTTTGTAAAAAGCTGAGTCCTTCTGTGGGCGATTTGTTCTGCTTCTACATTCATTGGCAAAGTGGCCTGGCTTCCCACAGTTGTAGCAACCTTGGTTCTGGGAGTTATTACCCGCACGATCGTCAGTCTTCTGTCGGTCACCACCTTTTTCCGATCTGCATTCATTTGCATAATGACCAAGTTTGCCACACTTGTAGCATTCTTGTGGTGTGTAGCTTGTCTTGTCATATGACCTCTGTCGGTCATTTCCTCTGTTGTATCTTTCACTCGACCTTTGTTGGTCGTTACTTCTGTCGTCTGACCTCTGTCGGTCAGCTGATTCTTCTCTTCTTCCTTGATCCCTTCTATTCCAATCTTCTCTTCTCTCTCTGCCATATTTATCATTACCAGAATTCTTTTGGTTTCCTCTGAATTCTCTTGTCAATAAGGCTAAGGATGTAGCTATTGATTGTAACAACCCAAATCCCATATACACAACAAATCACATAATGTAACATAACATTGATATAACAAACGAACCATTATATTACAAGTACGGTCCCGTAGTCTTTTACAATCAGAAGAAGCCATTCTACTTCAAACTTCTTACTAAACACATACATAACATTTAATCATTATAATACAACTGCTAATCATGCCAAAATCTTCATCATGTATTCCTTCACAAAAGCCATCCCTCGATTACTCTAATTACTTGCTCTTACCCGATCTGCCACCTGGAATACATATTTTAAAACAAATTGAGGGTTAGACCTAATGGTCTAAGTGAGATAAAACCCTGTTAGTTTGAAATCATTTATATAAACCCTATTTATATAAATCACACAGCACGATCAAATATATCAATTTGAACTCACACATCATATACCTTCCCTTCTCATTTCTCCTGGCCATATTAGTTGGTTGCAAGCCAACTAATAATTTAAAATGTTGTACAACATCTACAGCCAAACAACGCTATACAGATTCTATAGCCAAACACACCGGTCCTATGCCCGGACAACGTATTATAACACATTATAATACTCATGTAAATATAATACCTCAATATATTATAATTCACATATACCATACATATAAACACGTAATCACCAATTATCACTTTCCCAAACCATACGTATATGTATTCCAGTTAAAAATACTTTTAAAGTAAAACTTACCTGTTTTTATTATTACACACGCTCGCAAGCTCCTTTCACAATGGTCTTATCTCTTACCACGACTCCACAGAATCTGAAACAATTTAAGGTACATACACCTCTTTACTAGCCAAACATATAAAGCCTACCAGTTCCTGTTCTCAACTGTATCACTAAACTTAACAACTACCAGGACTACACAGAGTACCGGGGCTTCTCAGTACCGGGACTCCTTGGTACCGGGACTTCACAGTACCGGGACTCTTTGGTACCGAGAGTTGGCAATACCGGAAGTTAGCAATACCGGGAGTCGACTATACCGAGACTCCAGTTGGTTCCATTTTCTCATAAATCGATTGAAATCTATACCAATCACTGAAATCGTAACTTCTAAACCGATAGATATATTCTATTACTGATTACCAACACAAAATATAAAAGAGCTTACCTCCAAATCGAATCCAACCCAATTGATTGATGCTCTAACCGTAGGTTTCGTTCACTGCCTCTTTTCGCCTCCAGAACTCCCGCACACACACACACTCTTTCTATTTTAGGTATCTGATGAGTGTAGAGGCTTAAGAGATAATATAGGTCCAACTAACCTTCTTGGCTCAAACTATTCCAAAATGACCCAAAACACCCTTAACCTTATAACTTATCACAAACTTAACCAAATCATTACATCTTATGGTTTAGTTAAGTTAACGGATAGATAAAATATCTAACGGACTTACCCGGGGTATTACATCATCTCCCCTTTAAAAGAATTCCGTCCCGGAATTCAGTTAAGCAAAAAGGTGAGGGTATTTGGCTCTCATTTCCGATTCGGATTCCCACGTAGCATCCTGACCTCTATGATGCTTCCACTGAACTTTCACTTGCCTGATTTCCTTATTCCGCAGCACTTTAACTTTATGATCAACTATAGCTTCCGGATCTTCCACATAATTCAGTCTTTCATCGACTTGTATCTCTAGTAGGGAAACTGACTGATCTGGAGTAACCAAACACTTTCGGAAGTTCGATACGTGAAATGTATTATGGATCCTGCTCAATTCTGGTGGAAGATCTAATCGGTAAGCTACTTCACCGATCCTTTCTGTAATTGCAAACGGTCCGATATACCTTGGGCTAAGTTTACCTTGTCTCCAAAATCGGATGACTCCCTTCCATGGCGAAACCTTTAACATTACGAAATCCCCGATTTGAAATTCCAAAGGCTTTCGACATCGGTCAGCGTAGCTCTTTTGTCTATCTTGAGCCACTTTCAATCTTTCTCGAATCTGAGTAACCTTATCGGCAGTTAACTGAACTATTTCCGGTCCCGCTAGCTGTTTTTCTCCCACTTCGTTCCAACACAAAGGCGTTCAGCATTTCCTACCATACAGTACTTCGAACGGTGCCGCTTGTATGCTGGAATGATAACTGTTTTTGTAAGCGAATTCAATCAACGGTAATGCTTATCCCACGATCCCCCGAAATCAACAATGCAAGCCTGGAGCATATCTTCTAAGGTCTGAATCGTTCGTTCACTCTGCCCATCTGTTTGAGGATGATACGTCGTACTTAACTTTATCTGTGTCCCTATTTCCCTTTGAAAACTTCTCCAAAATCTCGAAGTAAAACGACTATCACGATCAGAAATGATCGAGATTGGAACTCCATGTCGAGTTACTATTTCGTCAATGTATAACTTAGCTAATCGCTCCATCGAATCGGTTTCCTTTATCGGTAGAAAGTGTGTAGACTTTGTCAATCTGTCGACGATCACCCAAATAGAATCAAATCCCTTCGGAGTCCTTGGTAGCTTCGTGATGAAATCTGTGGTAATCTGCTCCCACTTCCACATAGGTATTTCTAGCCGCTGTAGCTGACCAAATGGCTTTTGGTGTTCGATCTTTACTTTCTTACAAGTATCACATCTTTCCACATACAGAGCAATTCCTCTTTTTATCCCCGGCCACCAATAGAATTGCTTTAGGTCTTTATACATCTTGTTTGTACCTGGGTGAATAGAGAAACGGGATTGATGAGCTTCTTGTAAAACACGATCACGTAACCCACCCAACCGAGGTACCCACACTCTGTTTCCCAGACACAATAACCCACGATCATCTTTTACTAGCAATGCTGACATCCCCACTAACCGTTCTGATTTCAGATGTTCATCCTGATAAGCTTCCACTTGATACTTCTGCAATTCGTCAAATATGTTGGGTAGGAATTTAGTTCGTAGCGAAATAACTTTTATTGTTCCACTCCTTTCTTGACGACTCAGCGCATCCGCCACCACATTCGCCTTTCCCGGGTGATAAAGGATTTCACAGTCGTAATCGTTCAACAATTCTAGCCATCTCCTTTGTCTCATATGTAGTTCCTTCTGATCAAAGAGGTGTTGGAGACTCTTGTGATCAGTATAAATCTGACAGTTGGAACCATACAAATAATGTATCCAAATCTTCAACGTGAAGACAACTGCTGCAAGGTCCATGTCGTGCGTAGGATATTGTCTTTCATGATCCTTTAATTGACGAGAAGCATAAGCAATAACCTTTCCCCGCTGCATAAGTACACATCCCAAACCAAGTTTTGACACATCACTATAAACAACAAAATCTTTCGAACCTTCAGGTAGTGATAGAATAGGCGTGCTGCACAGTTTCTCTTTCCATATCCGGAATGCCTCGTCTTGTTCTGCTTTCCATTCAAACTTCAAGTTCTTCCGGGTCAACTTAGTCAAAGGCGTTGCGGTACGAGAGAAGTATTTTATAAATTTCCGATAGTAGCCGGCTAAACCCAGAAAACTACGTACTTCGGTTGCTGTCTTCGGCAGTTCCCACTTTTCAACTGCTTCCACTTTCATCGGATCAACTTGTATACCTTTCTCAGAAACCACGTGCCCCAGAAACTGAACTTTCCGTAGCCAGAATTCACATTTAGAAAATTTTGCATACAACTTTTCCTTTTTTCAGTAGCTCCAGAATCAAACGAAGATGCTGCGCATGCTCTTCCTTGGATCGGGAATAGATAAGTATATCATCGATAAATACAATTACAATTTTATCGAGATACGGCTTACATACCCGATTCATTAAATCCATAAAAGCAGCTGGAAAGTTCGTCAGTCCAAACGGCATCACTAAGAATTCGTGATGTCCATACCTTGTTCGAAAAGCAGTCTTTAGAACGTCTTCTTCTTTAACTTTCAACTGGTGATAACCGGATCTTAGATCAATCTTGGAGAAATAGCAAGCTCCAACTAACTGATCGAAGAGGTCATCAATTCGGGGTAACGGATACTTATTCTTTATCGTGCGCTTATTCAGTTCTCGGTAGTCGATACACATTCTCATCGAACCATCCTTCTTTTTCACAAATAACACTGGTGCTCCCTACGGTGAAGAACTAGGTCTGATGAAACCCTTATCGGATAGATCTTGTAGTTGTGCCATCATCTCTTTCATCTCTGGAGGTGCCAGACGATAGGGTGCACGGGCTACAGGAGTGGCTCCAGGAATCAGGTCTATACCGAACTCTACTTGTCTAACAGGCGGGAGACTATTCAAGTCTTCGGGGAATACTTCAGGGAATTCACTAACAATAGGAATATCTTCCATCCAATTCTTTTTTGGCTTAATATCTATCACGTAAGCCAAGTAACTCTGACAACCCTTATTCACACACTTACGGGCTTTTATCATAGATATAAGGCTAGACTGATGATTCCTATGATCACCATAAATCACTACTGGTCCCTTCTCAGGTAATACCACATTTATTAACTTCTTATCACACACTATGTTAGCCTGATTCTTGGCTAACCAGTCCATTCCCACTACGACGTCAAACTCTATCAAAGTTATAGGAAACAATTGTATCGGCACTCTACACTCCTCTATATTTATCACACAGTCATCAAATACTTCTTTAACTGACACTTGATTATCATTTGCCGTATCTACTGATAGAGCATGTTCTAGCATTTTAGGTTTCAAACACAGGCAAGCAGCGAATGCAGGAGACACAAACGATCGGTTTGCACCGGAATCAAATAACACCTTAGCACGTGTAGAGTTTATTAAAAATATACCTGTGACCACATCCGGAGTTTCCTCCGCTTCTTTCTCGGTCATTTGAAACGCGCGACCCCTGGTTACTGGCGGTTCCAGTCTTGGTATTAGTGGTTTAACAATCGCTGGCCTGCCCGATGACCCACCTTGCTGTATCCTCCCCCGCGGACAGTCCGACTGAAGGTGATCCGGAGAATTGCATAAGAAACATAACCGCGTTACCTTACAATCTTTAATGACGTGTCCGGTCTTCCCACACTTATAACACGCTCGTAAATCACCTTGGCAATTTCCTTGGTGGACACGGTTGCACTTCTGACATGGTCTTTCTGCTGGTCGAAACGGCGGACGGTTATCATACCTCTGAAATCGGGACTTCTTCGGATCGTGTTGTGGTCCTTCCCACTTTCTCTTCCCGATACTTTTATCGCCAGCATCCCTTCTAATATCTCTTTCAACATTCTCCGCGGCATCAACTGCAGCTGAGAAGGTATCGGGTCCTTTTGCAGTCACAAGCCTTCTGACTTCTGAGTTCAGCCCAAAGATAAACCTTTCCGTCTTCATCGCCTCCGTAGCAACGTAGTATTCTGCGAACCGAGACTTTTCCAGAAAGCTAGCGGTGTAGTCTCGAACGGATAAGTTTCCTTGTTGCAAGTTCATAAATTCCCCTTCCAGTTGTTTGACGGCTGCTTGGGGACAAAATGCGTTCCTGTAGGCTATCACAAATTCTTCCCAAGAGAGGGTAGAATAAACATCAGATCCTTTAGAATGAATAAAAGATTCCCACCAATACAAAGCATCCCCTTTTAACATTGATGTCCCATACAATACCCTATCTTCATCTGCACACTTGCTTCTCTTGAAAATAGCTTCTATTTCCTTCATCCATCTCATTGCTTTCACGGGATCCCTGTCTCCTGAGTAGGTCGGAGGTCTACAGCTCAAAAACATTTTGTAGTCGCACCTCCTTTGTATTGGTACAACAGTTGGTGTGATAAGCATTTCATCTTCCGGTCCGGGATCCGGTATTCCAGTTTCATTATGACGGTTTCGATCAAACATTGTTTGTATGCTAGCCTGCAATCTTCCCATTTCTGCCATTAGATCATCCCTGGTAACAAACTCTGTACCATGTGGCTGGACTCTGCCTCTGGCTCGACCTCCAGCTCTACCCCCGGTTCTACCCCCGACTCTGCCCCCAGTTCTGCCTCCCCTGTCCCCCGTTCCTATCGGCGGATTCGTACTATTCGGATTTCTTCCTCCTCCTCGATTCGAATTCCGTGTACCGCTTGCCATTCTGTAGATTTAAACAAGGTTAATATACACATAAGCACATACCCCATATAACAAGGTATTCCAGTTCACACATGTACCTTTAAGATCACAATTACACTGGCCAGGTGTAATATGAAATTACCTTACATGATGTTCCTTCTACCTTTTATACTTAATATCCCAAGGTTCTACAATAATAGGGACATCCTACTTCACATGCAGTTTAAGTCTAGGTACAGATACAAATACCTAAATCCCTTAAACTAAGGCTCTGATACCATTTGTAACAACCCAAATCCCATATACACAACAAATCACATAATGTAACATAACATTGATATAACAAACGAAACATTATATTACAAGTACGGTCCCGTAGTCTTTTACAATCAGAAGAAGCCATTCTACTTCAAACTTCATACTAAACACATACATAACATTTAATCATTATAATACAACTGCTAATCATGCCAAAATCTTCATCATGTATACCTTCACAAAAGCCATCCCTCGATTACTCTAATTACTTGCTCTTACCCGATCTGCCACCTGGAATACATATTTTAAAACAAAATGAGGGTTAGACCTAATGGTCTAAGTGAGATAAATCCCTGTTAGTTTGAAATCATTTATATAAACTCTATTTATATAAATCACACAACACGATCAAATATATCAATTTGAACTCACACATCATATACCTTCCCTTCTCATTTCTCCTGGCCATATTAGTTGGTTGCAAGCCAACTAATAATTTACAACGTTGTACAACATCTACAGCCAAACAACGCTATACAGATTCTATAGCCAAACACACCGGTCCTATGCCCGGCCAACGTATTATAACACATTATAATACTCATGTAAATATAATACCTCAATATATTATAATTCACATATACCATACATATAAACACGTAATCACCAATTATCACTTTCCCAAACCATACGTATATGTATTCCAGTTAAAAATACTTTTAAAGTAAAACTCACCTGTTTTGATTATTACACACGCTCGCAAGCTCCTTTCACAATGGTCTTATCTCTTACCACGACTCCACAGAATCTGAAACAATTTAAGGTACATACACCTCTTTACTAGCCAAACATATAAAGCCTACCAGTTCCTGTTCTCAACTGTATCACTAAACTTAACAACTACCGGGACTACACAGAGTACCGGGGCTTCTCAGTACCGGGACTCCTTGGTACCGGGACTTCACAGTACCGGGACTCTTTGGTACCGGGAGTTGGCAATACCGGAAGTTAGCAATACCGGGAGTCGACTATACCGGGACTCCAGTAGGTTCCATTTTCTCATAAATCGAATGAAATCTATACCAATCACTGAAATAGTAACTTCTAAACCGTTTGATATCTTCTATTACTGATTACCAACACAAAATATAAAAGAGCTTACCTCCGAATTGAATCCAACCCAATTGATTGATGCTCTAACCGTAGGTTTCGTTCACTGCCTCTTTTCGCCTCCAGAACTCCCGCACACACACACACTCTTTCTATTTTAGGTATCTGATGAGTGTAGAGGCTTAAGAGATAATATAGGTCCAACTTACCTTCTTGGCTCAAACTATTCCAAAATGACCCAAAACACCCTTAACCTTATAACTTATCACAAACTTAACCAAATCATTACATCTTATGGTTTAGTTAAGTTAACGGATAGATAAAATATCTAACGGACTTACCCGGGGTATTACATTGATGCCAGAGTAATTTCCCCTTCTTCCACAATCTCTTCATCTTCGCTGTCAACCACTACCATCTTTTTTCTTTTTCTCCTTCTTCTTTTCCTCTGTAGTTCTTTCTTTCCTCGGCCTCTCTGTATCTTCTGTAGTTTTGCCAACCAAAGCAAGAGGTGCAGTGGTCAGTGTCTTTGTTTGTGCGATTTGAGGCTCTTGACCAGTTAATGTTCCGTAGAGGTCTGAAAGAGTCCAAGAATCTAAATCTTGATTGGTTTTTAAAGACATAGATAGCTGGAGCCATTCTTCGTTCAGACTTTTGAGAAACATGACATTATTCTCTTCAGAAGTTCTGTGGATGTCAAACTTTTTGCAGTTATTGATCAAAGAGTTGAACCTGTCGTATGTTGTCTGCAGATATTCATTTG
The DNA here is from genome assembly GCA_033807775.1 of Saussurea involucrata. Classification (NCBI taxonomy): domain Eukaryota; kingdom Viridiplantae; phylum Streptophyta; class Magnoliopsida; order Asterales; family Asteraceae; genus Saussurea; species Saussurea involucrata. The sequence continues at coordinate 46,024,876 of CM066324.1, forward strand.
TCAGGGCTTTAAAAGCGTAATACTCGTTTATGTATTGAGCCCTTCGATTTTTCTGAGTTTTAGCTCCCCCTTCAAGTTGTTTTTCCAGTTCTTTCCAAAGATCATACGAGGATTCGCATGCATCTAAAGACTGGAAGAGTTCGTTGGGGATTGCCATAATCAGAATTCTTGTTGTTTTCTGCGCGAGTTCATCTTTTATCTTGTCTTGATCTGACCAACCATCCCTGGTTTTAGGTTTTTGATGCTCAGGGATTTCAGGAGTGTCAGCTGTCGCTGGTACACGAGGTACTATTAACATAGGAACATGAGGAGGATTATAAAGGTATTGTACGAGCTCTTTATCAGTACCCTCAAAGAAGTGGATCATTCTTATTTTCCACTGAGGATACTCATTTCTTAGAAGAGAAGGTGGTTTGGTTAATGAACCAGCTGTGAAGAAGTTTTGTGTACTTGTCATTTTAAGAGTGGAAAGATTCAAAATGACGATATGTCACGAAAAGTACTAGAGAATAAACTGGAAGGATTTTCTGGGTTTGGAAGTTCTTAACAATGCACTTTTATGGAGTTTTAACTAAAGAAACAGTTTCTCTTGAATTACCAGATATCGATAAATTGATAATGGCTGAAAAGTAGATTCTGTTTGACGGAATGAATAACAGGTTAAAATCATACCATGTTTCTACCAATAATCTTGTTAAACGAGGATCTCTTGATATTGAAAAACAAGCTTTGCTCTGATACCAATTATTGGTTCCCGTATTTGATTAACAAAGATTATCTTATCTATTTGTTCAAACAAGATGTGTTGCGGAAGCGTATTTGAAGAACTAACAAATATGTTTGTATAGAAACAAAACAGAATATCAAATAAACAGTATATGAAGAATAGATGAATATCTCAAAGTTTACTGTATTTGATGAAGAACACTAACAATAGATTTGACGTTAATTGTGTGTGTGTTTTTCTTGTATATGAACTTGTTATCACATATATATATATATATATATATATATATATATATATATATATATATATATATATATATGAAGAACTCAACATGAGCCTTCCTTTTATACTACTACAAAAGAACTATTCTAGACAAAAGGACTGATGCTACAGGAAAGAAGGGATGGTATGAACAGTTGGAAATCTGCATGCATTAAATGCGCTAATATCAACTTGCAAGGATGCCTATCAGAGTTTGACACGTGTTTGTTGTCGGACCATGCCTTGTACAAGTTGATGAACGGGCCCTGGAAGAGTAGCAAGATATTTCTGTAACAGTGGTAAGATATTTCTGCAACAGTGGCAAGATATTATAAATATCTTCCAAGTCTTCAATATGATCTGCAGAGGCTCTGTCAAGGGTGACAGAGGTTCTGCTGCTCGGTCCTTGGTGAGCATTCTTCTGTTGATCCTTCTTTGGTCCTTTAAGAGTAGTCTTCTGTAGATTCTTGGTGCTTGGTGTTCCTTGAATGATTGTTTGCTTCGGCAGAGCTTCTGTGGAACACCGCAGAGCTTCTGTGGAACTCTTTCATACTTGGCCTATTTTTCAATACTTCTAACATTATGAATAATTGGAGCTAACAACTATGCTAGTCGGACATTCTCCGAGGCCCAGATGCATTACACGACCACTGACAAATAGTTACTTTCTTTCGTTTTTGCAATGGAAAATTTCGATCATATATGTGGGGAGCTAAGGTAATTGTTTACTTAGATTTTTCAGACCCTTCGCCATCTCCTTGATAAGAAGGAAGCAAAATCTAGGCTTATCATATGAATTTTGTTATTACAAGAGTTTGACTTGGAAATTCGAGATAATAAATGGTGCGAGAATGTAGTAGCAGACCATCTATGTAACACCCTCAAATTTGGAACGAGCAAGTAACTTTAAAATTCAATAAAAGAACCAAATAGATACAAACACTTCTACAATCTATTCCTTAAAATACCTCGGAATTTAAAACATTATAATTCTCACAATACAATAACTTAATCGGGTGTCACTTAACACAACACAAGTTGCTAGTCCAAATAAGTGCGGAATACTTCACTACTCAAGTCACCTCTCGTGCACTCTACTAGCACTCGCCACTTTACAACGTAGCTAGAGCTACCCCAACATGAGCCTGTTGCACATGCCGACAACTAAAAAGGGTTAGGCTTACGCCTAGTGAGTTCAAGCATTTTATCATGACTACATAAAATCATAAATCGGAGATTAGTAGTTTTAGTCATGATTCAATAAATCTTTAATGAAAGTTTGCGACCAAGGTTAACATTTCCAAAGAGTTCACAAGACAGACATAAATGACTCATTTTCCAACGCACCCAAAACCCATGGGAATCCTCTCCAAAGATAATAAATGGTGCGAGAATGTAGTAGCAGACCATCTATGTAACACCCTCAAATTTGGAACGAGCAACTAACTTTAAAATTCAATAAAAGAACCAAATAGATACAAACACTTCTACAATCTATTCCTTAAAATACCTCGGAATTTAAAACATTATAATTCTCACAATACAATAACTTAATCGGGTGTCACTTAACACAACACAAGTTGCTAGTCCAAACAAGTGCGGAATACTTCACTACTCAAGTCACCTCTCGTGCACTCTACTAGCACTCGCCACTTTACAACGTAGCTAGAGTTACCCCAACCTGAGCCTGTTGCACATGCCGACAAATAAAAAGGGTTAGGATTACGCCTAGTGAGTTCATGCATTTTATCATGACCACATAAAATCATAAATTGGAGATTAGTAGTTTTAGTCAATAAATCTTTAATGAAAGTTTGCGACCAAGGTTAACATTTCCAAAGAGTTCACAAGACAGACATAAATGACTCATTTTCCAACGCACCCAAAACCCATGGAAATCCTCTCCAAAGATAATAAATGGTGCGAGAATGTAGTAGCAAACCATCTATGTAACACCCTCAAATTTGGAACGAGCAACTAACTTTAAAATTCAATAAAAGAACCAAATAGATACAAACACTTCTACAATCTATTCCTTAAAATACCTCGGAATTTAAAACATTATAATTCTCACAATACAATAACTTAATCGGGTGTCACTTAACACAACACAAGTTGCTAGTCCAAACAAGTGCGGAATACTTCACTACTCAAGTCACCTCTCGTGCACTCTACTAGCACTCACCACTTTACAACGTAGCTAGAGCTACCCCAACCTGAGCCTGTTGCACATGCCGACAAATAAAAAGGGTTAGGCTTACGCCTAGTGAGTTCAAGCATTTTATCATGACTACATAAAATCATAAATCGGAGATTAGTAGTTTTAGTCAATAAATCTTTAATGAAAGTTTGCGACCAAGGTTAACATTTCCAAAGAGTTCACAAGACAGACATAAATGACTCATTTTCCAACGCACCCAAAACCCATGGGAACCCTCTCCAAAGGTATAAAGTGTTTTCCAAAAATGAGTTACGAATCCCAACCTACTCAAATACGTGAATAAATATAGTTTTAGGAAAAACCTTCAAATACGGTTGACAATACATACTCAACCCGTAAAACATGGAAACCATCCATTTTAAAATGATCTTTCATTGGGAACAAAATACGAAGCAAAACTCACGCAACGTAAAATGTATTAAAATCCAAATACCATAAAATAAAACTCCAGCAGTTAAAACATCCAATAAGAATGTAATATAAATCCGTACATCAATCAGGGAAGCCAATCCATATGCATATGATATAGCCTCAACAATGCGAATGAATAAAATACCCGAAATTAACACCCTTCGGTGACGGGGGAGACCCGATCTCATCGAATGTGGCAAACACATAGATTAAACCACGATTAAAATAAAGGCAAGTAAGCTTCTTGGATGTGGAAAACGGATGACATCAACCATACTAGGTCTTTAGTCAATCCTCGGCATCAATCATACTAGATCTTTAGCCCATCTTAGACATCAACCATACTAGGTCTTTAGTCTGTCTTCGGCATCAACCATACTAGGTCTTTAGCCCCTCTTAGACATCAACCATACTAGGTCTTTAGTCCATTTAAAACCACCATGTTCAACCATACTAGGTCTTTACCTTGGCAAACCCACCATCCAAAACAAGCTTACTTAACTTAAAATTTATACATGACCTCAAAAGAATAACCAATGCCTTCAAAACATGTAAACCTCAAATATGATGCAACTCATGCAATACAAACCCCAAGCCCATGTCGAGCTTATTAAAATCGGGCGAATGCCCTCAAGACTCAATCGAGTCCAAAACCGAGCCCTCTGCTCAAAGATCTAATGATCATTTATCCACGTCAAATCATGCAAATGAAATGCAATTAAGCATATAACACATCCTAGACTCCACCATGAGCATGTAAATATCAACAATGTGCAATAATATGCAACACGGTGAAATAAAAGCAACCCGTAAATAAGACTCCACATCGAGCCATTTAAACCGGACAAATGCCCCAAGGCTATCTACAAGTCAAAACCGAGCAAAGTGCTCCAAGTTTGCTAGACCCATAATGTCGGTCATCATCGCATAAAACGCGTTTAAACATTGTTTAAGAAAACACGTATCCCAAAATCATTATTAACCCCAAAACTCAACACGGGTTAAACTAAAGGGTTTTCCCAAAGGACTCACACCCTTAATATTCTCAAAATGATTCATAACACTAAAAGTGCATTTTCCCAAATGGTTTGTTAAAATCATTTGCACTAACATGATTAAACCATCAAATAAACCTCATTTTGAGCAATTAATCTTTTAAAGACAATTTTGGCTTCTAATCGTCCAAATATTCAAAAGCCCCAAATATGGGTGTTTTACACATTTATGAAGATAAACACTTCAAAAAGAGTTAAACCATTCAAATAACTCAACCACCTATATTTTCAAGTAAAACACACAAATATTTGGAAAGTACTCATTTTGGAATGTACAAAGTTTTCGCAAATTAACTTGAACTCACCTTGCTAGATTTAAGCTAATCTAGAGTTTTCTCCAACGTAAGCTCCTTTGATGAAGTTTGCATCTTCAAGCCAAAACTTCCAAAACCTAGGTCCATAAGTTCCAACCACAACTATTTAGGTCTAACCATAAGAAATCATCATCCATCCATAATATACCAAAATACCCATTATAACAAAACCCTAACTTCATAATCAAATAGGAGAGGAGATTACCTTAACCACACTTGAATCCACCAACCAAAGCATCTCTAGAGCCACCAAAACAAACCACAACTCCTAATCTTCAAATGGAGTGGAAAGGGTTGGGTAAAAACCCTAGAAATCAGTGGAGAAGATGAAGTGGGGGTTTCCTTTTGAAGGGTTAAGGTTTCCAATCCATGGTGGGTATTTGATTTGGGGAAGAAGATGAAGAAACCACTTAAAACATCGAATCTTGGGGTTCAAAAGCTCAAAATCGGCTTTGGATGCTTAGGGTTTCGGGTTGAGAGAAGAATGGATGAAATGGGAGAATTGAGAAGGAATTTGGGGTGAGAAATGGTTTTAATCGGATTCCAGCTGCCCGACCGCAACAATGACACCGCAACAATGACATGGTCATAGTCGCTGGTCATAGTCGCGACCCGCGTACCACATTCTGCTTGATTTGCTCAAATCAACCCCCACCGCGACAATGACACCACGACAATGACATGGTCATAGTTGCACAAGGCGTACCGAACCCTGTACCCTTGGCGCGACAATGCCACCGCGACAATGACACGGTCATAGTCGCTGGTCATTGTGGCTTGACCCGTACCAAGCCCCGAAACTCGACTTTTTCAACGCCAAAACTCTCGATACTCTTAGAGACTTTACGTAATGTCTTCCAAACATAAATCCCACCATTTTCAAGATGCAAAACATTTGTGTGATAATTACTTACCGAAATTACGGGTGTTACAATTCTCCCAACCTTAAAACGATTTCGTCCTCGAAATCTATATCCTTTACAACCCAAAGCTAACCGACTTAACGTCGACCATAATTCATCAATTCCTAACTGGAATTTAAATTTCCCCCACACAGTCTATAAAGATAATTCCTCAACAAATTCCTTACCAACAACATCCTCTCAAGTACACTGTACTTTCGCTCGGGTGAACACTTCTTTCACTGGGGTAACCCCAGATCGGACTACTTCGGTTGTCTCCCAACCTTAAAGTGTTCCATACTTCTCGATTTCAGTTTCAGACTCCAAGTCAATTCAAGGCCTAATTAATACTGAGACCAACCGAATCTCTAATTTCAATTGTCCTTATCGTTAACGGCCATCCACATCCAACGGGTTCTAATATACTCCAAGAATCCATCCCAAAAACAATCATAAAACCGACAAGTCCTTTAACCATACACGAAGGTTATTCCACCAAAACCACTCATCACAATTGAGCATCTTAAGGTTACTACATCCGTTAACATTATTCCTTTAAAATCGGACTAAAATTCCCCGATTACACTAAAGGTTCTTAGCCTCAAGCCCAAAAGTCGACACCCACATATACCACCTACCTCAATATAGGTTACCGCGAACTTATTCTCTTAATTACAAAGGAAATCATCCCCTCAACCGATAGCATTCGGCCTACAGTACTATCACGCGTGGAATACCCAACCTTCCTCCGTCGAAGTGCTACCCGCACTTACCCTTAACTGGGTTACTTACCCCTTCCAAGGTCCTAACGAGTTCAAGGTTTTCAAGCGAATTATTTAACAAATATGCCAATCAACAAAGCCTTTAACAAAATTTTCAACACAAAGATTTTCATATCAAATAAATCGTACGCATAGAAAACTACTATCATCCATTCGGTAGTTACGTAAAAACGGACACGCTCGCCCCACATATGAAAATCATGTTGAAATTTTTTTCGTTGCAGTTCAGTTTACCCACAATACGCAAAACGTAGTAAACGATTTCTTTAAACTGAACCATCACGGTTCTAGTATGGATTGACTCATGACATGCATGTAGAGTGACTGCTCGACCTTTGTAAGAATGTAAATTAGGTTATGTGGCCCAACTTAGCCCATGGGCCCTTAGGGTTTACTCTACTAGACTCTTCGTATTCTGTATAGTTTCTTGTCTATAAATACCTTGTATTCTTTCATTGTAAATCATTAAGTTAAAATCAATACAACAGTATCACTGTTTACATGGTATCAGAGCGAGGTTTGTTCTCATACCCTGTTTTTGGGTTTCTGTTCGCCGATTATGTTCTGGTTCGTCGGCTGTTTCTTGCACCCTGTGAGTGCGCCGAAATTTTTAGGGTTTCTGTTCGCAGATTCTGTTCTGTTTGTCGGCTATTTCTTGCACCCTGTGAGTGCGACGTTCCTTTGTGAGTTAGTGGAAGATGGCTGGAGAAGACAAACCAACTGGCAGCGGTCCACGTGTACCCGAGATGCTTCCGATGCATGTTAAACTTACTGATAACAAGCTTAACGGCTCCAACTTCTTTGAATGGAGCAAGACTATTCGTCTCTATCTCCGGAGCATGGGAATGGGTTCTCATCTCACGTCTGATCCTCCTAAAGGTACCGATTCTGATTCCGAATCATGGTTACAAAGTGAAGCCCGTTTGTACTTACAGATTGTCAATACTATTGAGCCCTCTGTTTCGTCTCTGGTTAGTCACTGTGAGTACGTGAAAGAACTTATGGAATATCTTGATTTCTTATATTCTGGGCAAAGTAACATCTCTCGGATTTATAGTGTGTGTAAGTCCTTTCATCGTGGAGAACAACAGGACCGATCGCTTACTACTTATGTCATGGAGTTCAAAAAGGTATATGAAGAGCTTAACTCTCTTCTTTCGTTAAGTGCTGATGTCAAAGCTATGCAGGCTCAAAGGGAACAAGTGGCTGTTATTAGCTTCTTGACCGGCTTGCGACCAGAATTCGACTCTATCAGATCTCAGTTCTTGAATGAATCTGCTATTCCCTCTCTTCAAGAAACATTTGCTCGTGTTCTTCGTAATGAGAATCTTCAGTCTTCTCAATCTGTGGATCACAACAGTGCTCTGGTTAGTCAAGGAGGATTTTGTGGTGGCTCTCAAGGAGGGTTTCGCGGGGGCTCTAGGGGCGGTCACAGTGACCGAACTGATTCACGGGTTAATGTTCCAGATTCTGATGGTGTTGAATGTTACTACTGTCATGAGCTCAGTCACACCAAGCGCACATGTAAGAAGCTTTTGGCCAGACACCCGAGGAGCTCATCAGCACACTATGCTTCTGCCGCAGATACAACTGTTACTATACCTGCAGAAGAATATGCTAGACTCCTGGGGACTGAGAATTCCACTGCTCCGACTGCTGCATTTGCTGAAACAAGTAACTCTAGTACTTGCCTAGTATCTTCTGCCTCCAAATGGGGGTCATTGATTCCGGTGCCTCAGATCACATGACAGGTAATCCCTCTCTATTTTCTAAATTCAATAAACACGCATCCCCATCACACGTCACAATTGCCGATGGGTCAGCCACACCTGTCCTTGGTTCTGGCACCATCGATCTTTCCCCATCAGTTTCATTATCTTCCGTACTAAGCTTACCTAATTTCACATTCAATCTGTTATCGGTCAGCAAAATCACCCGTGCTCGAAATTGTTGTGTCTCATTCTTTCCTGATTTCTGTATCTTTCAGGATCTGTCGACGAAGAAGATTATTGGTAGAGGACGGGAATCTGACGGCCTATACATATTTGAACGTCAACCATCCTATTCATTGACTTGTTCCAGCCCATCGTCTCCGCTTGATGTTCATTGTCGATTGGGTCATCCCTCTTTACAGAATCTGAAGAAGTTGTGTCCTGAGTTTTCATCTTTATCTTCTCTACAGTGCGAGTCTTGTCAGTTTGCCAAACATCAACGTGTTCACTTAAGTCCTAGAGTCTGTAATAAGCGGGCCTCGTCCCCATTTGAGTTGGTCCATTCTGATGTTTGGGGACCATGTCCTGTTACTTCAAAACTTGGATTTAAGTATTTTGTTACATTTGTTGATGATTACTCTCGTACTACTTGGCTTTATTTTATGAAAAATCGATCTGAAGTCTTTACACATTTTTGTTCACTCTATGTTGAGGTTAAGACACAATTTAAAGTGTCAATTCAAACTCTTCGTAATGATAATGCAAAATAATATATGTCTCACACATTTCAGTCATATATGCTTCAAAATGGTATTCTTCATGAGTCTTCTTGTGTTGATACACCAGCCCAAAATGGAGTTGCCGAACGAAAGAATCGTCATCTCTTAGAGGTGGCTAGGGCTCTATTATTCCACATGAATGTCCCTAAACTCTTTTAGGCTGACGCTGTCGCTACTGCTTGTTTTCTTATCAACCGAATGCCATCTGTTGTTTTGGATGGACGAAGTCCCTTCTCAGTCATGTTTCCAACTAAGTCCTTGTTTCCTATCGACCCAAAGATCTTTGGTAGTACCTGTTTTGTCTGTGATACCCGACCACATATCACTAAGTTGGATCCCAAGTCTTTGAAGTGTGTCTTTCTTGGTTACTCTCGCCTTCAAAAGGGGTATAAGTGTTTTTCTCCCATGCTTAATCGATACATTGTCTCTCGAGACGTTACATTCCATGAGAACACACCCTTCTTTCCTATGTCCACACCTTGCAATTCTAGAGAGAGTGATGACTTGTTGGTATATACCATACATGTTCCAGAGTCTCCTATCCTATCCGAACCAACACTGCCTCAGGAGCCTGCTAAACCACCGTTTGTTCATGTGTATAGTAGGCGCCAATGCCCGACGTCAAATCCCGATCCTATACCATCTTCGTCATCGTCTGCAGATCCATCTACTGATGATCCTCTTACTTCAAGTGATCCACCGCCTTCCGCTACACAGGATCCTGATCTCGATGTTCCCATTGCCCTTCGGAAAGGTAAGCGCTCATGTACTTACCTGATTGCTTCCGTTGTTTCCTATGATAGACTCTCTTCGCATTCTCGTTCTTTGGTTTCTACACTTGATTCGGTTTCCGTTCCTAAAACGGTTGGTGAAGCTTTGGCCCATTCTGGATGGCGGGATGCTATGATAGATGAGATTAATGCTCTTGAGCATAATGGTACATGGGATTTGGTAGGGTTACCTGCAGGTAAAAAGGCAATCGGCTGCAAATGGGTATTCACTGTGAAAGTCAATCCAGATGGCTCCGTGGCTCGTCTGAAAGCCCGGTTGGTCGCCAAAGGATATGCTCAGACTTATGGGGTTGACTACTATGAAACATTCTCTCCTGTGGCGAAGGTTACCTCCATTCGCTTGTTTATTTCTTTAGCTGCTACCTACGACTGGGCATTACACCAACTGGATGTGAAAAATGCCTTCTTGCATGGTGATTTACATGAGGAAGTTTATATGGAGCAACCACCTGGGTTTGTTGCTTAGGGGGAGTCTGGCAAAGTCTGTAGACTACGTAAATCACTTTATGGTTTAAAGCAATCGCCACGTGCTTGGTTTGGACGATTCAATGCTGTGGTAACTGAGTTTGGCTTACGGAGAAGCTCTCATGATCACTCAGTGTTCTTTCATTCGTCCTCTTCTGGATGTATTCTACTAGTGGTATACGTTGATGACATTGTGATTACAGGCAGTAATAAGGCAGGGATCAAGAAGCTGAAAGATTTCCTTGCGTCTCGGTTTCAAACAAAGGACCTAGGTCCTTTAAAATACTTCTTGGGAATTGAAGTATCTCGTACTCGGAAAGGGATCTGTTTGTCTCAACGAAAATATTGTTTGGATGTACTAAATGACTCTGGGATGATTAAAGCAAAACCGTGTGAGGCTCCAATGATTCCAAACATGAAATTGAAAGTAGACAAGGGAGATCTACTTAAGGATCCAGAAAAATACAGAAGGATTGTGGGAAAGCTGAACTATCTGACAATTACTCGTCCTGACATTGCTTTTCCGGTAAGCGTCGTAAGTCAGTTTATGTCATCTCCAAGAACTCCACATTGGGAGGCTATTAAGCATATATTGAAGTACCTAAAAGGTGCTCCTGGCCTTGGCATTCTTTATCAAAATCACGGTCATCATGTCATAGAAGGGTTTACAGATGCCGACTATAATGGAGATCCCACGACCAGGCGATCTACGACAGCCTATTGTGTGTTAGTTGGAGGGAACCTAGTCTCATGGAGAAGCAAGAAACAGCATGTCGTTTCTCGGTCTAGCGCGGAATCTAAAAACAGGGCTATGGCCCAAACCACATGTGAGCTGATTTGGTTGCGTAACCTGCTAGGTCAACTTGGGTTTACTCAATCTAAACCCATGAAACTGTATTGTGACAATCAGGCGGCTATCCACATTGCAAACAATCCCGTGTTTCATGAGAGAACGAAGCATATCGAAGTGGACTGTCATTTCACTCGTGATAAGCTAGAAGAAGGAACCATCTCTACTCCCTTTGTTCGAACATGAAATCAACTTGCTGATGTATTTACCAAAGCCTTACCTGGTTCGCGAGTCTCTTCTATTTGTAACAATCTGGGCATGATTAACATCTATGCTCCAGCTTGAGGGGGAGTGTTAGAATGTAAATTAGGTTATGTGGCCCAACTTAGCCCATGGGCCCTTAGGGTTTACTCTCCTAGACTCTTCGTATTCTGTATAGTTTCTTGTCTATAAATACCTTGTATTCTTTCATTGTAAATCATTAAGTTAAAATCAATACAACAGTATCACTGTTTACAACCATAAACGAGGTGCAACACAAGATGTGCACGTATTTCCAAGAAGTCCAAACGACATTTGACTCCAGAATTTTCCTTTTTAGCCACAAAATGGCATGGAACAAAGTTCACCAACAAAATTTTGCGTGCGTCCGTTTATTTTACAAAACAAGGAAACAATTCCTACTTACACCTCAGTCAAAACACAAAACGACTTGTGTAGGCTCCAAATTTAAAGACAAAAACCAAACCGTTTCCATCATTTGAAAATATCGACTTAAAACATCATAAAACTTCAGATTGGGGTAGGCATGCAAGCTTGTAACACTTCCGTTAGAAATTTTCTTGAAACGAAAAGACATGCATCCCACGGTTCGTGACCAAATTTCCAAAAGAGGAAACTCTTTAAATCAATTTCTCAAAATTTCTCATCCGGCCCTATAATGACATTTGAATAAAACGTCTTTGGCAAACTTGCACACAACAATGCGTTTTTCTAAAACATATGAGGAAATAAGTGTTAATAATTAGTTGACATAAAAAGGGTTCAAACTTATTTTCGAATCTCAGATTTCACTGACGGTGCGCGTCAATGTTCAAAACATAAGAAATTACACGCACCACAGTTTCATACCAAACAATTTTCTAAAATCTTTATCGCGAAGCATTTTCCTCAAGTTTCGTACTTGGAACATAAAATGTCAAGACGTCATTACTGAAAATGTATTTGTCAAAATACTCAAAATACACATTTCCTCCAAACCAAACGGTTTACAATTTTCCAAAATACTCGGCAAAACCAAAATTGACCAATGTCAATGACTCATACATTTGTGTTTTCAAAATGTAAAATAATGCGAACTATGCATGATTTCCACAACACCAAAACATCCTTTGACCGAATGGTCATCATTCGTACAATGAGTTAATAGAATAATTTCACTCACGATTCGTTCAACGAAGTGACAAGAAACAATGGTTACCAAGCTATGCATACCGCTAAGTCGATATAACACGTTTTACATAAAAACGATAATAAACATTTAACTGACCAAAGGCGCACTAAGCAATTTATTATGAAATGTCACCAAAATGTCCTTTCATGCATCACTTAAGTCACGTATAAGTCAATCCATACACCGAACTATTTGCAATGAAATACTTAGTAACACAAACTTTTGAAAGAAAAGTTATGCGACACTAGAGTTCCAAACTCATCTCTTCTTAGTCGCCTTATGGCATAAAATTAACTTTTCTCAACAAAACTCGAGTGGGACCAAATGCCCAACATAACTCGTAAACCTTTCACGTAAGTAAATAAAACATGCACCTTGTGAAATTATACTCACACGACTCCACATGTCGTAAAACAAACTCCATGAACCTCAACGAACTCAATGACTCCAAGTCAATAAAAACGGCGCTAAACATCATGCTTCCAAAGCCAAATTGCTATAAGCAAAATCATAAATGAGACGCCAAAATCCCAAAAATTCTTTTCCATGGTAATACCATATAAACGACACCGTTTAACAAACTCATATTAAACAAATTCCCAAAATAACTTTACATAGACATAGTGGAAAATAACTTTCCGTCCAAACTCTAACATATGTGGAGGAGATCCAATGTTAAAGTCACAAGCCGTAGTTACTTGCCCAACATCTTAAACATCATAAAAATATGATTGTCATTACACCCAAAACGAATGTTGAACAACAATGAAATAAATCAAAACGACTCCCGGCGGAGTTTGCAACTCCCGCCATAAAACGGTTTCATGCACGTTCATAACCATGATTTGAAATCTTGTGTGTGTGCTAACCATTTCTCAAAATTCATAACACAATCCACATAAGGATTGGAAACACAAGAAATAGTTTATGCAATTTATTTTCAAAATAAACTTTGTGCATGACTTAGTCGGCATTCAACTTCTCACTCCTACTCCTCCATAAACCTCCGGTCCACTATTGTCATCCGAATATTCAAACCTATTAAGGCTAAGTCGGAAATTTCATCCATTACCCTTACAGGTTTTCCTCAAATCAAAGTCGCCTCAATAAGCCTATGGTTCTAGTCCAACCATCAACCTCGACTCGAAACGGTCTACTTAAAGCAAACATCATGCTTATCGTCACTCCAAGTGACTAATACTAGAATCGTCCATCTATTCCAGCGACTACTAGCTTAGATCCTCCTTTACTACCCCAATGATCATCACATGAAAGCAATTCAAGTATGCACATGTACTAGTAGGTTCACCATGACACTGGCTAGCTGTCACTATGAACGCACCGCACATGCTTATCCTTGCTACTCTCAACATGATTCTCGTTTCTAAAAGCTCCATCAACTTCAAAACATCCTATCTTAAAGTGCCTAAAGGTGAATTTCACTCTCATTTACTTAAACAAACGCTAGTTTGAGTATAGGTATCCAAAATCAACACCTAAATCTCTCAAACTTATGCTCTGATACCAACTTGTAACACCCTCAAATTTGGAACGAGCAACTAACTTTAAAATTCAATAAAAGAACCAAATAGATACAAACACTTCTACAATCTATTCCTTAAAATACCTCAGAATTTAAAACATTATAATTCTCACAATACAATAACTTAATCGGGTGTCACTTAACACAACACAAGTTGCTAGTCCAAACAAGTGCGGAATACTTCACTACTCAAGTCACCTCTCGTGCACTCTACTAGCACTCGCCACTTTACAACGTAGCTAGAGCTACCCCAACCTGAGCCTGTTGCACATGCCGACAAATAAAAAGGGTTAGGCTTACGCCTAGTGAGTTCAAGCATTTTATCATGACTACATAAAATCATAAATCGGAGATTAGTAGTTTTAGTCATGATTCAATAAATCTTTAATGAAAGTTTGCGACCAAGGCTAACATTTCCAAAGAGTTCACAAGACAGACATAAATGACTCATTTTCCAACGCACCAAAAACCCATGGGAATCCTCTCCAAAGGTATAAAGCGTTTTCCAAAAATGAGTTACGAATCCCAACCTACTCAAATACGTGAATAAATCTAGTTTTAGGCAAAACCTTCAAATACGGTTGACAATACATACTCAACCCGTAAAACATGGAAACCATCCGTTTTAAAATGATCTTTCATTGGGAACAAAATACGAAGCAAAACTCACGCAACGTAAAATGTATTAAAATCCAAATACCATAAAATAAAACTCCAGCAGTGTAAAGCCCGTATCCCGGTATGTAATTTCTTTTATTAATTCTTTTCTCTTAAATTTGATTTGTCGTGGATTCCGTTAACGGGGTTAGATGAGTCGGACCTTATAGTCAAATATATCAAAAACATTGGTTAGTTTGCTAGAAGGTTGTAGTTGAGGGGCTAAAGTGTAAAAGGGCCAAACTTGTGTGTGTGGTATTCGGCCCATGCAACCCAATTTAAAAAAAAAACGTATCTTGTTTAGGGGTGGGTTTTCGTGAGTAGCAAGGGAAAAAAAAAGAGGAACCCTACGGCTTCTACCCCCCCCCCTCCCCTCTCGTTCTACTTCGTCGCCGCCGATCACCCCAACCCCTCCCTACCATCTTCTTCTCCTTATTCACGACCGCCGCAGACCACCGTGAGACCACCACCAGCAGCCGGCGCCGCTGGTCCTGCCGACGTTAAGAGAGAGAGAGCAGCGAGGGAGAGTGCAGCGAGTGAGAGAGAGAAGTCGGACGTTGGGTCATCGCTGCGTCATCGTCAAGGTAAGACTCACCTCTCTTTGTCTTTTCTTTCTTCGCCGTTCAACCGCAAAGAACCACCACCACTGCTGTCACGTGCGGCCATGGTCGCCACCGGCTGCCGCCGTCGTGCGCCTCCAGCCGATGGCTGTGGTGGCGGGTCAGTGGCCGTGTGTGTGAGTCGAGATGTTTAAGGAAGGTTCTTTCGTCGGATTTTATTGTTTTGTTATCAAACCACCACCACCACCGCCGGCGGTGGCTGCCGCCGCTGCCGCCGACCACCACTGCCGGAGGTGGCAGTGGGTCGTTCTTGGTGTTTGTCCAGCCTTCGTAAACCCTAGATAACTAAACCGTAACCCCAATCGCGAAAACATCTAAACCGTTTTAAAAATCACTTTCTGCCCCTATTTTTGCGTCGGCCATAACTTTTTCTCCGTAGCTCGGTTTGAGGCGAAACTGGTGCCCACGGTTCAGGTTCTGGGTCGGGCACATTTTCTGTGTTTTAGCGGAAATCTGGTTCGGCCTCTAGCTAGGTGAAAAAGTGGTCGTTTTTACAGCAGTTCGTCATTTTATGTGAAAAACGGCAGTTTCTGTCCCTGTCTTGCGTTAGCCGTAACTCTTTACTCGTAACTCGGATTGGGGTGAAACCGGTGCCAAAAGTTCCCTTTCCGAGTCTAGTAACTTTTCTGTGTTTCGTGCGAAATCCAGTTCGGAACGTAGCATAGGCCAAATCGTCGTTTTATACTGAAAGGTGCTGGTTTTTCACTGTTCTGCGAACTGTTCTTATAAATTCCGTAATAAAATGTAGAAAAATCGTTAGGAGGTGTATAATATGTCCTTGGAACCCTAACTCAGAGTACTTTTTAGTTATGTATTTTAATCGAGGATTTTCTGGGTTTAAAGGGGTCGAAACAGGTCCCGAACAGACCTGTTTGGTTAGACCGGAAGGTAGTTTTAGTGACGGTTTAAGCGTGCGTCGTGTCTTAGGGTCCGGGTCTCGTATTGATATGTTTTAACGTGCGTTTAGGTGCTGGGAAGTGACTGTAATTGGGAAGCTTGAATTTGTATTGTTGAGCTAGGCGCGCATTCGAGGTGAGTTCTCTCACTATAACTAATGTCGGTTATTTTTACATTACGTTGTGTATGTATGTGGTAGTTCTATTTGCTTTTGATGCGGGGTTAAATAGTGGGGTGTCTAGTCGGACCTTTATTGTGGTGACTACGCGGGTGGCGTAGGAGTTCGGCGGGGCGGAGGGTGTCATACGCGGGTGACGTAGTAATTCGGTGGGACCGAAGGTTGTATACGCGGGTGGCGTATGAACCCGGGGGTGCCGGGTTGCGTTTACACGATGGTCGTGTGGTCGGTGGGACCGACGTATGCCTATTAGGTGGGTTGGTGTGAGTATGCAGGTTTATGATTTGTTCGTAGACTTGAATGCTGTTTATGTGCAATTATCTGTTTATGGTGGTGTGGAAATAACTGTGTTACTTATGGTGTAGAATTCACTAAGCTTCGTGCTTACCCTTTCCCAATAGATTGTGGTTTCAGGTACGGGCGGCTCCAAGGCGTGACGAGTACACACTGGCGCGCGAGGAGAGCTGGTTGCTTTATGGTTTTTAATAATTAAACGTTTAATTCCGCTGGTTTTTATTATGAAGATATTAATTATGAGTTTGCAAACGAAACGTTGGGATCATTTAATGAGTTGTTATAAATGAAATGTTTATTTAAAAATTTAAATTTGCTTGTAATTTTTGGGACGTTACAACTTGGTATCAGAGCACAGCTTGAGTGAATCAAACGCACCTCGGTGTGTTTGGTCTCAAGTTGCGGCTGGGAAATTTTCAAATTATTTATTGAACCTTTTTGAAATAAAAGGAAATGGGAAAAACCCGTTCGAGGAACGGTGATCGAAGGCGCAGTGTGTACAGTCAGCCGGAGCCCAAGGGGGAAAGGTACAGTACTTAGTGTATTATTGCTTTCTAGATCATAGAATATGCATGCTAGATTGCCTGTTGTGGACACTATGCTGTATGTCGTATTGCTTGCTAGGCGGAATTAATGCTAGTCGTATTAGGTTGTTAAGTGAATACCCCGTAGGTTATAAGCAGTAAGAATCACATAGCCTTAGAATATTTGATTTAGTCCTAGTGCGCAGCTCTTGTTTGAGTCCAACCGTTCTAGGATAGAATCTTGTATTCGAATGTCTATTTGTTTCGCACTGCATGTAATCGGGTATTCGGGAGGCAACTCGTTATGGCTAGTAGGGATTCCGTTGTAGTAAGGGTAGTGGGATGAGATGAAATTCCTAAAGAGCTAGGAAGGGTGTTTATGTAAGAGTATGTATGTTAAATTGATTGGTGCTTATTACACTGTGTTGCATGTTTGTTGCTTGCTAATAGGAGTTTATGCTAACCTTGATAAGTTGTTAAGTGAATGCACTATAGGTTGTATGCGGTAGGAACCGAATAGCCTTAGAATGTTAGATTTAGTTCTATTGCGCAGCTCTTGTTTGAGTCCAACCGTTGTAGGATAGAATCTTATATTCGAATGTCTATCTGGTTTTACACTGTGTGCGACTGTGCATTCGCGAGACGACCCGTCATGACTAGTGGGGTTTTCGTCATAGCAAGGGTAGTGGAGTTGGGTGGAATTCCTAGGGAGCTAGGAGAAGTGTGTACATATGCCGGTGCGGGCATATGTGTGTAGTTATCGGCGAGAAACTACTTGGACCCATCGGATGGAACTCGGAACGAGTGATGATAGGTGTGGAAGGTAGTAGTAGAGCTCCTACTATCGGAAACACAGGATCAATGCTCGAGTCGGGGAAAGTCACGAGGAATCCAAGGAGTTGAGCGTGAGGGTTGTTAGTATGAATTCTTATGTGCTAATAACTCGTTGTAATATCTACCCGAAATAGCCATCACAAGGAGGAACAACTATAGTAAACCTACTAGTACAGGTGTGTACTTGTTTGCTTTGATGGAATGATCGTTGAGGGTAGTGGTGAAGGATCTAATCCAGTAGTCGTTAGAATAGAAGGACGATTCTAGTATTAGTCACTTGGAGTGACGATAAGGATGATGTTTGTTTCGGGCCAAGATGGATGATTGTGCTAGAATCATAGGCTTATAGAGCCGACTTTGATTTGAGGAAAAATCGCAGGGATTATTTGGCGTAATTTCCCAACTTGCCTAAGAGGTTTAAATGTCCGGATGACGTTAGTGGATCGGAGAGATTTGAAGGAGTAGGAGTCGAGGCGTAGAATGCCGACTGAGTCATGCACAAAGTTTGATTTTGAAATAGATTGCATTAACAAATTCTTGTGTTTCAAATCATTTTTATGGATGGTGTTTTGAAATTTTGGGAAGTGTTTAGCACACGCACAAGATTTTGAAATATGGTTTTGAAAATGTATGAAATCGTTTTATTACGGGGGTGCAAACGTTGTTAGAATTTGTCTCATTTCTTTATTTTTCCAACGGTTCTTACGGGTAAGATGATACCCGTGTTTTGTGGTGTTTAAAATGTTTGGCAAGTGACTACGGCTTGTGACTTTAACATTGGAACTCCTCCACATATG
Source organism: Saussurea involucrata (assembly GCA_033807775.1). NCBI lineage: Eukaryota > Viridiplantae > Streptophyta > Magnoliopsida > Asterales > Asteraceae > Saussurea > Saussurea involucrata. Next base: position 46,043,883 of record CM066324.1, read on the forward strand.
TTAGAGTTGAGACGGAAAGTTACATTCCATGATGTCTGTATAAAGCTATTTGAGTGAGTTGGTTAAGATAAGTTCTGTTTTACGGCATGTTGAGTCGTGTGGGTTTAATTTCACGTGGTGCATATCTTATTTGTTTATGTGACCATTTGAGGAAATCTTGGAAATCAATTTAAAGAACCCCACCTTTTGAGATTTTATGAGGTTTTAGTCGATATTTTCAAATGGTGGAAACGGATTGGTTTTTATCTTAAGTTTGAAACTTACACGAGACAGTTGTGTTTTAACAAAAATATATTTGTAAACCGTTTTATCGTTTTGTATGACTAGCCGACGTGCATAAGATTTGTTAGTGAACCCTGTGCCACGACATTTTATGTTGAAAAAGAGGAATTTTGGGGTCAAACGTCGTGGGACTGATTTTGAAACTATGTGCACGCTTTTGTCGCACCCGGTGTAAGGTCGAGCGGTTACTTTAAATACATGTCATGAGTCAATTCATACTAGAACCGTGACGGTTCATTTTCAAAGAAATTATTTATTTCGCTTACGTTTTGTGAGTAAATTAAGCTGCAATGAGATGATTTTCAACATGATTTTCATATGTGGGACGAGCGTGTCCATTTTTGCGTAATTACCGACCTGATAATAGTAGTTTTCTTGCTTACGGTCTTTTTGAAAAGAAAAATCTTGACGTTGAGAATATTTTGTAAATGATTTTGTAAACCATTTGGGAAGTGCGTTTATAAGTGTTATGTGTCATTTTGAGAATTTTAAGGGTGTGAGTCCTTTTGGAAAACGCTTTTGTTTAACTCGTGTCGAGTTTGGGACTAATGCTATTTAAGAGTATTGCTTGCTTAAACTTTATTTAAACGCGTTTTTTACCGACTTATGGGTCTAGCAAGCGTGGAGCATTTTGCTCGGTTTTGACTTGGAGTTAGTCATGGGCTAATTGCCCGGTTTAAATGACTCGAGGTGGAGTCTTGTTGATGAATTGTTTTGTCGCACCGTTTGGCATTCATTGCACGTCGAGTATTTACACGTTTGGGTGAGGGAGACAATCCGAGATAGGCACTTGTGGGTAGGATGTTTTACTTTGGATCCTTAGGCACGTTAGTCAGTCGCTGGTAGTGGTCGGTTGGGTATCTCGGGGTGAGGCCCCGGTGTTCAGGTGTTATAGCCTAGGCTTTCTAATAGGTGCTAGGAGGATATAGTTGTGGGCACTTACCTGGGAGGTAATTCCGATGTGAGGGGCCCTGAGGCGTTACCTGAGAGGTAGGCGTCAGGGTGTATCCTCGGTTCAGATAAATTAGTTTTGTAGAGCGAGTGCGGGGGATACGTCGACGGTGGGAGGTTGGGTATTCCACGCGTGTTGGTAATGTAGGTCGGGTAGTATCGGTTAAGAGAATGACCTACGTGTGTGTTAGTTGACTTGATTGTGGGAGATATCTATTTGTGTTAGTGTCTAGGATAATACCACGCTTATGTGATTTATTATAATCGGTTGGACCGATGTTCGGCGGGTGGCCGATGTTTGTTATTGTAATCGGTTGGACCGATGTTCGGCGGGTGGCCGATGTTTGTTATCGTAATCGGTTGGACCGATGTTCGGCGGGTGGCCGATGTTTGTTATCGTAATCGGTTGGACCGATGTTCGGCGGGTGGCCGATGTTTGTTATCGTAATCGGTTGGACCGATGTTCGGCGGGTGGCCGATGTTTGTTATCGTAATCGGTTGGACCGATGTTCGGCGGGTGGCCGATGTTTGTTATTGTAATCGGTTGGTGTCAGGATCGAATCTTAACAAGACTAATAATACTTAGAATTCAGAATTAAAGAATCTGCGGAATAGAACTTTAATTCACACAATCAAAGAACAATATATCAGAAAACACACAGCTGCTTGTATTCACTAATTCGACTCACAAGCTTACAACCAAACCTCAATCTTGATGAACAGGCTCAATCAAGACGACTTCTACTTCTCTAGAAATAGGGTTCTAAACCTTGAGGTTAATTCTCTCTAAACAAAATCGAATTCTGTATCTCACGTATACGTAATGTGTATTTCTCTGTTTTCAATAGCTATCTATAAACATCTATTTATACACAATAAGTACAAGATAACTATCAAAAATAAATTGATCTTCTGAATCTTCTTTAAGCATATCTTCATTCGTTCCACTTTTATCTCCAAAATCTTCTCATTCCAAACTTATCACATCAGCAGTATTAATCTTCATTCAGCATGAGCAGTACTAATATTCTCCAGCAGCATTAATTTATTCTAGCAGTACTAACTCATTCCAGCAGCATTAACTTGTTCCAGCAGCATTAACTTGTTTAGCAGTACTAACTCATTCCAGCAGCATTAACTTGTTCCAGCAGCATTAACTTGTTTAGCAGTACTAACTCATTCCAGCAGTATTAACTTGTTCCAGCAGCATTAACTTGATTAGCAGTACTAACTTGACTAGCAGTACTAACTCATTCCAGCAGTATTAACTTGTTTAGCAGTACTAACTTGACTAGCAGTATTAACTCATTCCAGCAATATTAACTTGTTCCAGCAACATTAACTTGATTAGCAGTACTAACTTGATCTGGCAGCACTAATGTTGTTCTGGCAGCACTATCCATACTTAGCAAATCTTCAGTTCCCAACAATCTCCCCCTAACTTGACTTTTAGAAAGAGAAGTCAAGTTCTTCAGATGATGATGCTTCCAAAACTTAATCTTGAACACACAAGTCAGGATTCAATCCCAAACTTTGATTCAAGATCCTTCTTACCAGGTATCTTGCCATCTTGGAATCTTTGTTACTCACCAACTTAGTTTTTAGCATTCCTTTCAACCTTGTCATGCTGTGCTCGTATATTTTATCCACCAAATAGTACTCATGATATGCATAGTCAAGTGTTATGACATACACACCACAATTTTCAATAAGCATCCAGTTGGTAACAGTTTGAAATTGTCTTTCTGTCAAATACTTAACTGCTTCTGTATTGAACATTAGACACAAATATTCAAGTACCATTTTGGTGATGGACATTCCATTCTCAGTCAGCATCTTTCCATAAAGCTTCATTCCCACCTTGAACATCTCTTCCAATTCTGATCTAGAGCACATCCTTAAAAGTCTTCCCCATGTAGAACTGACCTCAAACTTCCCATCTGCTCTTTTTACTCTAATGTACTCCTTTCTCTGATCTTTCAAAGTATCCCAGAAGATGATTTCAGGAGCCATAGAAGCTAATGGTTTAATTTTGATAGGACTAGAATCAACCACAGTAATATACATATCACATTGAGTATTTGTTGGTGATTGTACATTGCTTGGTTGACCTGATGGAGTTGCCACTTCTTCTTCAGCAACTTTATGATCAGCTTTCTCTTTCACAGCTTCCTCCTTAGCTTCTTCTACACTAGGTTCCACCCTAGGCTTCTTTACAACTTTCTTCTTTGAAGCTAAAGACTTTGTTCTTGGTCTTTTGTTTGACATCGTCTTGGTTCTTTTGAGTGTTTTAACAGCTTCAGGAATGGTTTCAGTTGTTTCCTTTATTTCTGCTGCTTCAGGAATGGTTTGTTAATGTTACATTATCTTGTACCATGTAGTATTATAGTTGAGGGACCAAATGTGACATGTTGTCAAACTTTGAATAGTATATATAGTATACTATCTGTATTTTTAGGTCACAACACAACATAGAACATACAACATACAAAATACACACGCCTCTATCTTCGCAGCCTCCTTCCACTTTGTAAACCTCTCAACCTTCTGTGAAGTTGTAAGCTGCAAGTTCTTCAATCATATATAGAGGTGTACTTCTTTGATTCATATATCTTGTGTATTTACTCTTATTACTTGTCATTGTGGGATCACAATTGGTATCAGAGCTTAATATCATTTTGTTCAGATTTGTTCTTAAAAGTTGTACGTATCTGTATTCTTCAAGTTCAATTTTTTTGGTTGATTTTGGTCTCTGGAGTTCTTCTAGTGGTTGGAATCGATCAAGAAGTGAAAATAGAAATTTCCTGTGTATTTAATTCCGCATATCACCAGGAAATTAGATCAATACGTGCATCTTCTCTGTTTTTCACGAAGTCTCTGTTTTGAGTAAAACTCACTGTTTTGCTCATCAAATCAAGGTTAGGTTGGTTTTTAGATAAAACTCAAGGTTATAAAAGTGCCCAGAAATTACCCAGGAACACTCGTTCAAAATTTCAAGCATTTTTTAGTTCATTTGAACATCTGCTTAAAAATCATCATAACCATCGCAACCAACTAATATTCATATCTCTCGCAAGATTCAAACCCCTCGCAATCTTCTAGAAATTAAGACTGCGAGCCTCGCAACCTTCTAGAATTCTGGACTGCGAGCTTCGCAACTTTCAGGATCTATGGACTGCGATCCTCGCAATTTTTAATTGCGATCTGTTTCTTGCCTCGCAATCTGTTATTGCGATTTGTTGGTTTGGTGTTTGCCTCGCAATTGTTGACTGCGAGACTTAGTTTCGATCGCAATTGTTCACTGCGATCCAATTTCATTGCGATACTTTGTTTGCCTCGCAACAGATTGTTGAGACTTTTTGTTGCATCGCAAACAGTAGCCTCGCAACCCATACAAAGGCAGAGACAGAAAGAGTTTGTTGAAAAAGAAAGCTACTGAACAAGAGATAAAACGATCAGACAAGTAATTAAATGACTACAAGAGATGTGCTATCCATTGGTTCCAAAGACAAACCTCCGGTTCTCTTTACATCAGAATTCAAAATTTGGAAAGACAGATTCCTAGACTGGGTAGATAGACAAGAGAACGGAGAATTCATTATCAATTCTCTAGATAATGGACCAATGAAGCCTATAACAAGAAGAGGGATTGCTATTGATGGTGATCCAATTCCAGATATTGTTAGTGTTCTACCGATTCACTACTCTGTTGAACAGAAGAAATTGTACCAAGGAGATAAAATGGCGAAATCTCTAATTATTCAGGCCTTGACCGATAATGTCTATCGGAGGGTAGAAAGCAAAAATCAATCTGGTAAAGCCATGTTTGATGAACTGATAAAGTTATTTCAAGGATCTGAAGTAGAGAATCAAATGAAAATCTCAACCATCATCAACTCATACGAATGCTTCAAACAGAAAGAAGGAGAGACTCTTGACTCTGCTTATGTACGCTTCACCACAATATTGAATGAGCTAAGCAGATTCAAAATAGAGAGGAAGGTTATTGAGCACAACGTAAAATTCCTGACCGTTCTTCAACCAGAATGGAAGAAGTACGCTCACCGAATGAAGCAGAATGCTAAGCTATCAGAATTACCTCTACAACAGATGTTTGAAACGTTGAAGCAGGATGAAGATGATGCTGAAGCGAAGAAAGTGAAGAAGAATAGGAAAGTGAAGAATGAAGATAAAAGAAGGATGAAGGATGAAGAGCAAGATCCACTTGCGTTGATTTCAAGCAGAGGATACTCCCAGGATGAGGAGAACCAGTCTGAAGGAGAAATGGAGGAAGCAAGTGGGATAGAAGAAATAGAGAGAATGAAGGATTCTCTGGCTCTGCTTACCAGTTCTTTTCAGAGAAAATTTGGGAAAAGTCCTGGTTCTAATAATCAGAGGTATGCGTCGGGCTCAAAGAACTTTGAGCATAGGGCGCATGTTGAATCAAGCAAAAGAGCAGAATACAGGAGGCCGGAAGAGTACAAAAGGCCTACTGAGTATAGACGGCCAAATGATTACAAGAGGCCAGAGGAGAAAAAGATTTTTGAGAAAAAGGAAGAACCACAGACCTGTTACAACTGTGGGAAACCTGGTCATTTCGCGAAGGAGTGCTGGAAGCAGATAGTGAAAGATACCAATTACTACAAAAACAAGTTGTTGCTTGCTGAAAAGAAGCAATCGGGTATTGCACTAAAGGTAGAAGAGGATTACTGGCTTGATCATTCTGATGATGAAGCTAATAATGAGACTACTGCTCAAACAAAGATGTGCTTCATGACCAAAGAAGCCGATGATGAAGGAGCAGAGTCTACTTCAGAACAGGTATATTTCGATTTCTATAATCAATTTATTTCTAAACAAGCATGCTTAACACAAAGGTTAGAAGAATTAAAAGCTGATGAGAACATTGCTAATGAAATAATTTCAACTCAAAAGGAAAGACTAATAGAACAAGACAGTCAAATTACTGAATTGAAAAAGAAAAAGACTGAATTCGATATTGGTCATGCGTACTTTCAAGATAGAGTATCTGAACTATCGGAAAAATTAATGAGTTCAGAAATAAAGAATAGCGAGTTTGAAAGTCTTTTACATGCTTATAAAGAAAGAAATGAAGAGCTGAGTGAAAATATCAAAGATCTGGAAGATAAACTGTACAAAGCAGGTCAAACAGAACAAACAATTCAAATGAATAAGCCAAACAAATTCAGATACTATAACGCAAAGTGGGGTATTGGATATGACAATCCTCAGTACCTAAGGAATGCCATAACAAAAACTCCCACTCAGTATGAATTTGAATGGTTTATGCCTGTTACACATCCTTGCTATCAAATCAAACAACTTCATGAGGAAGAACAAAAGGCTGAGGAAGAAACAAAAAGAAAAATCACTGTTAGAATGCAACTTCCTTTTTGGTATGGTCCAGAGAATGCCAAGGCATTAGATAATGAAAAAACCTTACCAAATGATTATTTTGAGAGTTATATTGTTAAAGAACCAGAGGAAAAAGAAAATACTCAAGAGGATAATCCTGAAAAATCTGTTTTGGAAGGAAAAAGGTATTTTCCACCAATGGTTCTTGAACAAAAACTCATGGAGCTCGAAAGGAATATAATTTTTAATGTTGAAGAAATCAGAAACGAAGATCAACTTCTTTTTTATATTGAAAAAGAAGTTATCTTTACTGTTTTGTCATATAGCATAAATGATGAACCTGAAAGCTTTGAAGAAAAGAAATCTCTAGAACTTAGATGTTTGGATCTTTCAGATCAACTATTTACTTTTCAGAAAACGCTTTTTCTTGAAAGACAAATAATAGGGAAAGAAAGAGAGAACAAACTTGTTTTTGAGATTGAAAAGGAAGTTGTGATCACAGTTCTTTTAGAAAACTTAATTGATATGAAAAGAAAACTTGAGGAAATATCTGATGAAAAGGTTTCAAACGTAACACATTCTTCTGATTCAGATCTTTCTTCATGCAAAGCTTTCATGGGAACAACTGTTTTGAAGGGTTGTAAAATAGATGACCAAGAAAAAGAAATAGATGATTTTCTTAGTAAACCAACATCTCATGGTTATGATTTTTGGAATTTAAAGGAAAAATCTGTTAAACATGCTTCAACAGAATTTAATGAATTTCATTATCCTAAGTCTTATGGTTTCTTTTATGCTTCATCAGAAAGTGATTCTGATATTGATAGTATGGATGTTGGTAAAGGCAAAGGCAAAGTTGAAAATGAATTGCCTGTTCTATTTGACTTCAGTGCAAAACTTCCAGATCACACTGATTTTTTGATAAAAGAAGAGGAACCTAAAAAGATCATTTTGGAAGGGGAATCTTCCAAGTCTTCAGAGAAAATTTCTGTCAATGATTACTATTCTAAATCTAAATCAAAACAATCATTTCAGAAAAAGAAAAGAAAACCAAAACAGAAGAAGCATGCTAAATCTACTCAAACTCTATATTCAAAATCTCACAACTCTTCTTTGTCTGGTGTTTCAGATCGTAATTTAAGAACCAACAAGAAACTTGAGTGGAAGATAAAAGCATCCACACAAGAAGTGACAAAGATCAAATCATCCAAAGTTCCTTTAAATGTTTTAAATTTCAAGAAGGACAAGTTGTTTTTGAATGTAATTAATCATGCTGTTGACAATAGAAAACTTGTAACACCTTGCAAGATTTATACAATGCAACAACTGATTAACTTGTCTCATGATAAAATCTGTTGTGCTTCATGTGGTGTGGATGATTTCATTGGCAAATCTGACTATAACTGTTGGTTGTATACACCTAATTACTCTAACAATGGTAATAGAAAGAGCATTGCCAATTTGAAATGGCTACCTAGAACTACAAAGACTCCTAACCCAAAAGGACCCAATTGGCAATGGGTACCTAAAACTGTTTAAATTCCTTTTTGCAGCTCCGTCATGTGTGGTACTTGGATTCTGGTTGCTCAAAACACATGACTGGAAGAAAGGAACTCTTGAGCAACTTTGTAGAAAGAGATGGAGGGAGAGTCAAATTTGGAAATGATCAGTACTCTCCTATCTTAGGTTATGGAGACATAGTAACAGACAAGGTCAAAATAACCAAGGTTAACTATGTTGAAGGATTGGGACACAACCTGTTTAGTATAGGTCAATTCTGTGACAAAGACCTAGAAGTACATTTCAAGAAGACTCGGTGTGCAGTTCTAACCGATGACGGAAATGAACTTCTAGTTGGGTCGCGCAATTCAAATCTTTACACCATTGACCTATCCAAGCTAAACCCCAAGATGAATGTGTGTCTGATGTCAAAGGCGTCGTTTGACAAAAGCTGGTTATGGCACCGAAGACTATCTCACCTCAACTTTCGATACATTCAAAAGCTGCAGACAGGTGATTTAGTTACTGGTCTACCAGAACTGAAGTTTGAGAAAGACAACTTCTGTACTGCATGTGAAACAGGGAAGATAAAGCATGCTCCTCACCCACCAAAGCCGGAACCCAGCACAAGCAAAGCACTAGAAATTCTTCATATGGATCTCTGTGGTCCGATGAAGACTCAGAGTATCAATGCCAAACGATATGTGTTAGTTGTTGTTGATGATTTCTCAAGATATACATGGGTCAAGTTTCTTCGTTCAAAAGACGAAACTCCAGACTTGATCATCTCGTTAATCAAACAGATTCAAGTGAATCTACAACTATCAGTTCAGAATATCAGATCAGACAACGGGACAGAATTCAAAAACAGAACTCTTGATGACTTCTTTCAGTCATTAGGAATTTCACATCAATATTCTGCGGCCAGAACACCTCAGCAAAATGGTGTAGTTGAAAGACGAAACCGAACACTCGTTGAAGCGGCCAGAACGATGCTGTCTTATTCTGATCTACCTCTGTATCTGTGGGCTGAAGCTGTTGCAACGGCATGCTACACACAAAACCGTTCCATTATACATCGACGGTTTGGCAAAACACCATATGAATTAATGAATAAGAGAAAACCTGTAATAGACTACTTTCGTGTGTTTGGTTGCAGGTGCGTTGTGCTGAACGATAAGGACAAATTGAACAAATTCAGTCCTAAAGGGCTGGAGGGCTTCTTTATCGGATACTCGCTCACATCAAAGGCTTACAGGATCTATCTCAAGTCTTCAAAGAATGTGAAAGAAAGTGTCAATGTCAAATTCGACGAATCTGAAGAAATGGCTTCTGTCCATAACAGTACAGAACCCGCAATATCAGGGATCCTAGCATCCGGACAAATACGTCCGATGGTGACTAGGACATCAAACAAGAATCAAGCTTCCACTTCTAACTCAAAGCCCAGTGATCTTGATTTATTGTTTGAATACTTTTATGATGACTACTTTAACAATGATAACTCTTCGTCATCTTTAAATAACAAGAGTCAGGTTGCAACACCAGCTCAGGCTTCGTTGTCGGGTCCTTCATCGGCACCCTCAACAGATGCAACGACTCAGACAACATCTTCGAGTGACAGGCATTTGGTTTCTACACAAGAAATCATCATGAAAAGTAGACGACAACGTGAATCCACACATGGTGCTTCTTCGTCGGGTACAACTTCAAATGTCAATGATGATGGGTCTGCAAACATACCAGAGTCATCTTCTGAAGCAGAACCGGAGGCAGTTCCTGTTGACACATCTGTCAATGAACCTGTCAAAACACCGGAACCTATCTTGACAATACAGTTGAACTTCGATAAAGACCCTACCTTGGTGGATCCAAATGTAAGTGATGCATCTCTCCCACACTCAACGAAATGGACGCAGAGTCACCCCATTACTCAGGTTATTGGTCAAGTCAACGAACCAGTCAAAACAAGATCGGCAACGGCAAACGAGGTCCTATTTGCGCTCTTTCTTAGTCAAGTTGAACCTACATCCGTTCAACATGCCTTAGAAGATCCAGATTGGATAATTGCCATGCAAGATGAGCTGAACTCATTTGAAGCTCTAAAAGTATGGAGACTTGTTCCTAGACCAAAGGGTAAAACGGTCATTGGTACAAAATGGATCCTGAAGAACAAGAAAGACAGTGAAGGGATTGTGATAAGAAACAAAGCACGCCTTGTAGCGAAAGGGTACAGGCAACAGGAGGGAATAGACTATGATGAGACATACGCACCGGTTGCTCGCTTAGAAGCAATACGGATATTTCTTTCATACGCTGCCTACAGAAACTTCACTGTTTATCAAATGGACGTGAAGACAGCATTCTTGAACGGCGTTTTGAAAGAAGAAGTATACGTTTCTCAACCAGAGGGTTTTGTGGACACAGATTATCCAGATCATGTCTACATACTTGACAAAGCTCTCTATGGTCTGAAGCAAGCCCCTCGCGCCTGGTATGAAATCCTATCTACCTACTTACTTGGTGCTGGCTTTCGAAAAGGTAAAATTGACACAACTCTCTTCACTCTGGAACAAGAAGGTGATATTCTTTTGGTACAAATTTACGTCGATGACATTATTTTTGGTTCAACTAATCCTGGATTATGCACGTGGTTTTCGGGTTTAATGATGACCAGATTCCAGATGAGTATGATGGGAGAAATTAATTTCTTTCTCGGATTACAAGTCAAGCAGTTCTCGACAGGTATCTTCATCAACCAATCAAAATACGTGTTTGACATTTTGAAGAAATACAAAATGGAAAACTGTACTTCGATTGGTACACCTATGGCTCACCAATCAAAAGTTGGTCCTGATCCAAACGGTGTAGATGTCGATGTCAAGAACTACCGAGGGATGATAGGTTCATTAATGTACCTCACTGCGAGTCGTCCAGATATAATGTTCTCTACATGTTTATGTGCAAGATTTCAGGCACAACCAAAACAATCACATCGAAGTGCTGTTACAAGGATCTTTCGATATTTGAAAGGGACACCGTACCTTGGACTTTGGTACCCAAAGGGATCAGGATTCGAGCTCACTGCATACTCAGATGCAGATCATGGAGGTAGCTTGCTAGACCGGAAGAGCACTTCTGGTCATGTTCAGTTTTTAGGGGAAAAGTTGGTCAGTTGGTCATCGAGGAAACAAAACTGTGTTTCTACATCAACTGCGGAGGCAGAGTATGTTGCTGTGGCCAGTTGTTGTTCACAAGTTCTGTGGATGAGGACTCAACTGCAGGACTACGGCTTCAGATACGAGAAGATCCCTATCAACTGTGACAGCAAAAGTGCAATTGCCATTACAGCAAATCCGGTTCAACACACAAAGACCAAACACATAGATGTCAGGTATCACTTCATAAAAGACTATGTGGAAAAAGGTACGGTTGAATTATATTTTGTTCCAACAGAGCATCAACTTGCCGATTTGTTTACAAAAGCCTTGGATGAAAAACGCTTTAATTTCTTAATATCCAAGCTTGGCATGTTGAACATGAAAGTGTAATATCTAATTTGATCATTTAATGGATGGAAATATGTATCTTTCAATCTAGATAAATCTATCTAAATTGATATATTCATATTTTCATCACATTCTATTATCAACATAAGATATTTCAATTTCATGTATTTGTTGTGTTTCAAAGTTTATTTTATCGTATCGATACAATTGTGATGATATCTATGTGTGCAAAAGACTTGTTCATAGTCTCAGGGGGAGTACAGGAATTGGAGTATGCACAAAAAGAGGGGGAGTGTGCATACATGACAGAGTAAGTAAAAGGTATTTCCAAATACTTAATGCTTGAAGATAACAAGGTAAGTGCTTCTAACGTGTATTTTTTACAAACCCTTATGCATCATTTAAGGGGGAGTGAAAAATAGTCTTGGAAATTACCTAGTTTAGATAAACAATTGGAAGTTGGACATCTTCCCGTGGGCTAAAATTTGGAAAAAGATCAAAAATGTCAAAATGTCAAAATTAATCAAAATTCCTCGCAATAGAAGACTGCGATGGAAAGATTCCATCGCAATAAACTGTTGCGATGCGAAGATTCCTTCGATCCAAAGATTCCCTCGCAATCTTATATTGCGAGGTTTGGGATTTTTCATTGCGATCCGTTTTTTTTTAAATTTTGGGCAAATCAGGTAGTGACACGTGTCACGGATTTCAAATGTTTATATATACTTGCGATCTTTGACTTAGTCTTTATTTCAAAACCTCTCCATAAAAGAACCCTCGTTTTTTTTTTCTCTCGATACTGAACATTGCAATTCGACCAAAGGAGTATTATTTGTTGATTCTATTCCGTGTAATCGACTACATTCGATTAAGAGGTATGTATTCTCGATTCTTATTACATTTCATCCGATAAAACTCCTATTTTAATCGATTTTGCATCTAGGGTTTAAAGGGTTTTAGGTTAGGTCTCTGTCACATGCTAAAACTTGATTGATTGGTGCTTGTTAGATGTTTTAAATGATTAGGGTTTACTCACAAACTAAAACCGAGCATGCTAGTATCAATTTTAACATCTATACATGCTAATTTTGAAAATCTGGAAAATCACATGGGTTTTACTGCTAATGTTCATAAGCCTCGCAATCATCTGACATTCAAACGCCTCGCAACACATACTCTTTAAGACTGCGATCCTCGCAACCTTCCAGGTTTTGCGAGCCTCGCAATCTTCTACATCTGTTGACTGCGAGCCTCGCAATCGTGCATTGCGAGGTTTCTTACACTTTGCATTTTTTTTGGGATTTTTTTTCAAGAAAAATACCTTTCTGTTTGAATTGCTTAAATCTGTTCTAACATGTTAAAATACCTTACAGATGGCTGAACAACCTGCTGAATATGCATCCGATGACAACACAATCATCGCCTCGCAACGCTCTTCACATCCATCCGTCAATGTCGTTGACCCGGATGAAGAAATCATGCCAAGGGCCAGCTTTCTAGCAATCCGTGAAAATAATCATCACCTGGATCTTGAAAGCAACTTCTCTCACCGGATAATTCTAGAGATCATCCGTGGTCATCCAATTCGCACTGCACTGACAAGGGTCGAGAGAGTGCCTGCCATTTATTTACAACAATTTTGGCACACACTCCGATTCAATCCTACGGCTCGACCACAGCGATTCAATGCTAATATAGACCATTTCGAAGTAAGGATCACACTACAAGGCTTACGTCGTGCTCTCGAACTTCCAAGACGCGACAACTTCGAAGATCCAGCTGTTTCTGAAGAGTTATTCACGGATATCCGCAGCCTTGGATATCAAGATCCAAGAGTCCCCGTACTCACCGGTTCATCACAATTCAGAAGACAACATCTACCGCCGGTGTGGTACACCCTATGCTCAATCCTCAATCGCTGCATGACATCTAAGCATACTGGCCTAGATAAGACGAATCTAGCGATCCTAAAGATGTTTCATGCATTCGCCTTCAACCGCAATATAGACTATGCTGTCCTTATCTGGAATGAAATGGTGGAAATTGTTGCAGATCAGCTCAAACCCAAAATGAGACGCAACTTTGTGCCATTTCAACGGTTCTTCCAAATCCTGATTCATCAGGCTATGCAAGACCGACCGGAAATCCCAAGAAGAGAGGAAGCTGAGCGAGGACCAGCAAGCTGGATGCACCGCCTTGTACCGCCAGCACATGAACCATTCGTACATACCGCCGTTATTCGACCAGAGGTACTGAATTATGCCGACCAGGCTAGCTGGGTAGTGATTCAGTATAGGGAGCAAAACGCATTAATGGACCAGCCAGATCCGGCTGGACCTGCCCAAGATGCAAACCCAGTAGGTGGTGAGGGTCCTATTGTCGAGGGGGTTCAGGAACAAGGGGTTCCTGAACAACGAGTGGTGAGAAGAACAACAAGAAAGAGAGTGGGGGGTAGGACTCGAAGTACTGGTCGTGCTACATCTTCACGCTCTGGCGATCAAGCAACATCTTCTTCAAGCCAAAGAACAGAACCATTCAGTCCTCTAGTTGATTTTGGTGATTATGAATATGACTCAGATCCAGATGCAAACTTGTTACCAAGACAAACAAGAAAAAGGCCTCGAGTTGAAACACCTGGTGCAGGTTCATCTAGACAACCAGAACCTATGGTTACTTCTACAGTTGCTGCTGTTGATACTTCACTTATACACGAAGAAGTAGACGTAGATGAAGAAAACGTACTTAGTGGTGAGGCAAGAGGGAGAAAAGAAATGAGCGAAAATGTGAAAGAGTCGGAAAAAGTTATAACTACCGACTCTTTCCAAGCCGATCCAAGCCGGGCAACCACATCTTCTGCCAACGTGCGTTCGTCGCCGTTGAGCATTGAAACAGCCATGGTCCGCCCAACCATGCAGTGCACACCCCCACCAAGCCACTCATCGGTCTCTCAACAGGCCGGTGTTTCATTCAGCACAGGGGAATATGCACAAAGTCTATCGGCAACACATTCGGTGTTCGCTGGTATTGAAACAGGTAGGCCCCTGCCCCGGCCACCGACTTCATTTCAGAGCACATCGAGTCTAGCGCCTTTTGGAACAACTTCTTTTCCTAGGTCACCGCTATTTGAACAACACCTTGTTGGGAGCTTTCGTGCCCCAACCGGAACACCCAGAGTGCCACCCTTTGTTGGTGCGTCACGAGGATCGGGTGGAAGTCATGTCATTGCTAACACTATGTCAGCTTTGAACACAGGCAGTACGGTTGCTTCAACCGATACTTCAACCAGTAACCTAAGTGGTCTGGGTGTTAGTGCTGAACTCGAACGAGCGTTTAGTTTGGTTGGCCCTCCTCCGAATAGATTCGTGCCACTTACTCTACTAAAGCATTTCGTCAGATCTATCGACAACACATATCAGGCTCATACTGACAAAATGAAAGCAGAGTTTCAGAAATTAAGTGATGATGTAATCAGAGCGGTGAAAGGTAAAGGACCGGCTGAATCTTCTACATCTGAACCTCAACTGACTAGAGCCGAACCCGTTCAACAAGATCCAACATCGATCCCGTTAAATCTTGCTCCTGAAGATCTACTCAAGTCAGAGCTGCTTGCACGACTTCTTGCCAAACACGATCCAAGACCAGGCGAGGATGTCGATCTTATTAGCTTGCTTCGTCAACAAACCGCACCTCCACCTCCACCACCGCCTCAAGCTTCATCAACCACTAATCCACTGCTTGTTCCCCAATTTGAGCAGCTAAATACCTCAATCTCCAACATGGCAGATTCCTTTTTGGCTGGCTTTCATTCGATTGTCAAAAGGGTCGAAGTAGTCGAACTGGCTTGTGGTGTTCAAGCTGAAACCGCTCAGAAAAGAAGACATGATGATCAGGATGATCCAGATCACCATGAGGGGGAGAGTACAGGTACAGGTACAGGTGTTGGAACAAGTACAGTTGCTGCTTCTGAGAGCACTGCAGTAGAGAAAGAAACTGAGACATCATCCGGTAAAGCGTCCGAGGATACAAGTAAAGGAGCCACTGACTCAGAGAATCTCGATATTCTAGCTGATGTCATAGCTGGGGTTGAAAAGCCTTCGGCTAGTGACAATAGAACAGAAGATGATTGGACGACAGACGTTATAATCATAGATTCAGATGAAGAGCCCGAACGAACAACGGTGCAGATCAAACAAGAAATTGCAAATGTGTTTGATTCTTCTGATACTATGATGGTTGCTCTAGATTCAGAGACTGAAGCTCCAGGATCTTCTATTCAACAAACAGATACTTCAATAACTCCAGCTCAAGCTCAAGTAATTCAACCGCAAGCTCCGATCGTTATCAACCTACAACCTGCTGAACATCTCAGAGATCCAACGCTTCAAGCAGAAATCAGACTTCTCCAAGACATTATCCAGAATGAACCAGGATTTGTGGCGACTGGCCTACGAGTCAGAATTATGACTCCCTTTCAGGAAATCTTACGAAGCAATATGTTTGTAAGGGTCATGCAGCCAATCTCTTGGGAAAAAGTCTACGGGATTGAAGACTGGCCAGAAAAGCACAGAACTGAATATCTCTATTTCATGAGATATGAATCGCTGAACGCCAATGCAATAAAGTCTGACAAACCGATCAGAAGAGTACTGAAGATAGAATCGCGAAAGCTTTCAAAGGTTTGGTACCCGGTATTTACCGTTCAGAGATCAGATGATTCAGAACTAGTCTTTAATGAGACAGATTTTCAGAAACTACAGCTCAATGACGTTTGCAACTTGTATGAAATCCTGTCTCGAGATCCTAAAAAGAAGGGAGAATGGTCAGATGCTTATCAAAGTCTGAAGAGGTACATGAAGAACATCTTGAAGTTTTCATATCTTAAGGATTTTCAAATGGCCTTGGAAGCGCGTCAAGAACGAGTCAACATCAGACCTCCGAATCTAGATCTGGCAGATATTCAGAGTGTTCAAGCTTACACCGTGCTGAGCAAACCAGATCTTGGAGTTGTGTTCATTGACTCAGCCTCAGAGAAGAAATTCATGAGAGTCACTGATGCAAATAAATTCAGCGACGGAACTTTCAAGATGATTCAGATTCATCTAGTGAGCAGATTACGATTGGATGCTAAAGGAGAAGAGAAGCTGTCGAAGAAACAAAAGGCGTTGATAAAGGAAGTAATGGATGTCGTCAAATATCGAGTAGACTACCGGAACGCGCTAAGAAGATTCGAGTTGATTTTCGGGCTTCGGAAGACACAAGTGGTTCCAATGAATGTCTAAAGCTTATGGCTCTACATTGGTACAAAGGGGGAGATTGTTAATGTTACATTATCTTGTACCATGTAGTATTATAGTTGAGGGACCAAATGTGACATGTTGTCAAACTTTGAATAGTATATATAGTATACTATCTGTATTTTTAGGTCACAACACAACATAGAACATACAACATACAAAATACACACGCCTCTATCTTCGCAGCCTCCTTCCACTTTGTAAACCTCTCAACCTTCTGTGAAGTTGTAAGCTGCAAGTTCTTCAATCATATATAGAGGTGTACTTCTTTGATTCATATATCTTGTGTATTTACTCTTATTACTTGTCATTGTGGGATCACATGGTTTCTGCTGCCTTATGTTTTTCAGCAGCATTAACCATTTCTGCTGCTTGAATGGTTTCTGCTGCTTTTTGACTAGCAGCAGTAACCATTTCTGCTGCTCTGTTCATTACTGCTTCTTTTACAATCTTTGATACTGCTGCTTCAACACTATTTTTCACAATTTCAGTTACTGTTGCTTCAATCTCAGCAGCATTAACTGTTTCTACTGCTTTTTCTGTTACTGCTGCCTTCTCACTTTCTGCTTCCTTTGCATCTTCTACAACCTGCTCTGCCTCCCCCTCAACTTTATGCTCATTCTCCCCCTCAACCTTTGGATCCTCCATATTTAGTTCAGTTTCTAACTCCCCCTTTTTGGAAGCATCAGTGGTTGATCTTCTCCTTCTCAGAACATACTGAGCTTTCTTTCTTCTTTGCAGCAGCTTGGTGATCATCTTCTTATTTTTCTCTATCTTGGTGTGTTGATAAAGAATCACCTTTTTAAGCTCATCAATCTCCTTCTGCTGATTCATAACATCAATATTGATGTTGGCAATGGTTTCCATCAATTCCTCATAAGTATATCTATCCTCACCCTGTTTAGGAGTGTTTACCTCCGTTAAAGGATCACTGGAAATTTTAGTAGGTGTCTTTTGCCTAGCAAAAGCACTGCCTACTCCCATGGTTACTTGGCGTCTGGGTCCTCTGAATGTTTTCACATTCTGAGTTGCCGTGGGGAAGGTCTTATTGATGTTACCACTGTCCTTCTCTTTGCTAGCAGAAGTAGTGGCAGCCTTGCAGCCCACATGCTCATCCTTCTCCTTAGAGAGCACCTTCTTGGGGTTGGGAGACACCCCTGTGGTTTCCCTTTCGATATTCTCTAATGGAGAATGCTCCACTAGAGGGCTTAAAGGCTTTGGGCTTTTAGGAGGTACATCAAGGGAAGGAACCTTGTGTACCTTTCTTCTTTCAAACTTCTTGGTGATTTTGGGATTGGGTCTTAAAAGAATGGACTGTGGGATTTCTTTGGTGATGGAAGGTTGGGATTGGTCATCAGTGGGTGGGTCTAATGGGGGCCTTGACCCTGATGCCATACCTTCAGTGGTGTGGGACACAACCATCATTGTAGAGAACAATGGTGTGTCAACTCCTTCCGAGTCCCTAGGAATTCTTCTCATATTTGAGAAAACCTTCCCTTTAGGGGGTTTTGGCACATATACCTCAGCAGACTGAGGTAAATCCGTCAATTCATGGTTAATTACTTCTTGGACAAACCTGGGATACATGTAAAATTTCTTTTTGGATTCTAGGTTTGCCACAAGATCATTAAAAATCATTGCTGAAAAATTGAACTTTCTGGCAGTGGTTAAGCAGACCAAGGCATAAGCAATGGTACTGCTAAACTCACTACATCCAGTTGTTTTCTTTGAAATACAGTGCATAAGAGTATGAACAAGAAGTCGCCATTGGGTGTAGAATTTTGACTTGAAGAATTTAAAAACGCCAATGGGACCTTCATACCCCATTCTTGGTAAGGTCGAGAAAAGTTCATCATTAGATAGATAGGTTATACCTGAGGCATCATCTAAGTGAAGAGTGATGCGAATAACCTCCTCTGTGACCTTCAAGGGTTTGTCACAAACCCTTGTTCGAATGATTTTCTGCCCATCTTCGAAAATAACAGCGGCATTCTCCCAAAATTGCTTTTGATGCTCGATGTATATGGTTGAGCACACCGTTAGGGCATGAGAGATGTGTGAGGACTTGAGAAAATCCACAATATCATGAAATCCTGCGTCCTGCTTTGGTTTCTGAAGCATCGCAATCTCATTGTGCTCATCGACAAACTCCATTGTCGTCATTCTTCCTGAGGATTTGGATAGAAAACACAGAGATTCTAGGGAGAAAAGGTTAGAAAGAGATGAATTGAATGCAAAAAAAAAACGTTATGAACTTTGGCGGGCTGAAAGAGTATTTATAGCAGTATTTGCCCTGATTTTCTTTAAAAGCAGTATTAACAACTTAGCAGTATTAACGACTAAGCAGTATTAACTGCAAGGCAGTATTAACTACACAGCAGTATTAATTACTTAGCAGTATTAACGACTGAGCAGTATTAACTACACAGCAGTATTAACTACACAAGCAGTATTAACTACTAAGCAGTATTAACTACTAAGCAGTATTAACTTCAAAGCAGTATTAACTACTAAGAAGTACTAACTTCAAAGCAGTATTAACTTCAAAGCAGTATTAACTACTAAGCAGTATTAACTTCAAAGCAGTATTAACTACTAAGCAGTGTTAACTTCAAAGCAGTATTAACTACTAAGCAGTATTAACTTCAAAGCAGTATTAACTTCAAAGCAGTATTAACTACTAAGCAGTATTAACTTTAAAGCAGTATTAACTTCAAAGCGGTATTAACTACTAAGCAGTATTAACTACTAAGCAGTATGAACTTCAAAGCAGTATTAACTACTAAGCAGTATTGACTTCAAAGCAGTATTAACTACACATTGGCAGTAGAAAATATGTACTAGCAGTAGAAACTCTGCACTAGCAGTAGTAACTATACTTACACTTTGCAGCACTTGTCAATCTGAGTCATACTGAGATTCTGAGAAAGCTAGTTAGTAACACCAAATAAACAAAGAAATACAGGTATATAAAAACAAATAAAAATCATGAATTTATTCAAGGTTGATTAAGCCCACACTTGCTACCAAGAAAGTGAATCTACCCACATCAAAAGCTTTTGTGAATAGATCTGCAAACTGGTCATTGGTATGAACTTTAGCAACTTGAATCAATTTCTTTTCATTACAGTCTCTAATAAAGTGATACCTGATCTCTATGTGCTTTGTTTTTGAGTGCTTGACAGGATTGTTAACAATGCTAATGGCACTGTTGTTGTCAATGAAGATTGGAGTGTGAAGAAATGTTACCCCATAGTCCAACATCTGATTCTGAATCCATAACACCTGCGAGCAGCAACTTGCAGCAGCTATATACTCAGCTTCTGTTGTGGATAAGGACACTGTGGTTTGTTTCTTACACTGCCATGATACTAGTCTTGCACCCAAAAACTGACATCCACCTGAAGTAGACTTTCTATCCATGTTAGCTCCACCTAAGTCACTGTCTGAGTATGCAAGCAAGTCAAATGAAGATTCATAAGGATACCAAAGACCTAATCTAGGTTGCCCTCTTAGGTATCTAAAAATTCTTTTGACTGCATGCATGTGTGATTGCTTAGGTGTAACCTGAAATCTGGCACAAACACATACTGGAAACATAATGTCTGGTCTAGAGGCTGTGAGATACATGAGTGATCCAATCATAGATCTGTAATGATGGACATCCACATCCTCCCCCTCAAGATCTGCAGTGATCTGTTTGTGTGTCTCCATTGGTGTGCTTGCTGGCTTTCAGTCTGTTAAACCATACTTGTCCAGGATGTCTTTCACATATTTGGATTGGCTTATGAAAATCCCATCTTTCCTCTGTTTCACCTGAAGCCCAAGGAAGAAAGTAAGTTCTCCCATGGAACTCATCTTGAAGCTCTTGTGCATTAACTCTTCAAACTCTTTACACATTTGATCATTTGTGGATCCAAAGATGATGTCATCCACATAGATCTGAACAAGCAGTGTGCCTTTCTTTCTCCTCTTAATGAACAAGGTCTTGTCAATCACTCCTCTTTCAAAGTCGTTTTCCAGGAGATAGGTAGATAGAGTGTCATACCATGCTCTTGGGGCTTGATGTAAACCATACAGTGCCTTCTTCAACTTGTACACTCTGTCAGGGTGCAATGGATTCTCAAATCCAGGGGGTTGACAGACATATACTTCTTCATCAATACTTCCATACAGAAAAGCACTTTTTACATCCATTTGGTATACCTTAAACTTCATGTATGAGGCATAGGCTAGAAATAACCTAATTGCTTCCATCCTTGCCACTGGAGCAAAGACTTCCTCATAGTCTATTCCCTCTTCCTGAGTATACCCTTGTGCAACCAGCCTTGCTTTGTTTCTGATCACAATTCCTCTGTCATCCTTCTTGTTTCTGAAAATCCACTTGGTGCCAATTGCTCTATGACCTTTTGGAAGGTCCACCAAGTCCCAAACATCCTGTAATTTAAACTGTAGCAGCTCCTCTTGCATTGCTTCTATCCAACTTGGATCTTTCATAGCATCATAAGCCTTTTTGGGCTCAATTTGGGATAAAAAGCAAGTAAGTACAGTATTAACTGTATTCTGCTGATCTTGTAGCTCTTGAAGTCTGCTTTGCTTCCTAGTCATCATTGGAGAAGCAATGTCTCCTATAACCAACTCAGGAGGATGATTTTTCTGAGTTCTTGATGGATGACCAGGTTCCTCAACTAAGTTTCCATCCAGATTTGACTCATTTAGGTCTGGATCTTCTTCAGCTTCTTCAGCTTCTTCAGTTACTTCAGACTCTCTTGAAGTCTGATTTTCCTCTATTCTTCTCTCTTCTTCACTCTGAATGGGTTCAGCTTCCTTTTCTGGTTCACAGAAGTCAACAGGATCAATGGTAGGGAGTGGAAATATCACAGACTGAACTCTGTGATCTGATGGTGGTGCATCCCTTTGTCCTGCATTTACATCACTACTGAAACCCAAAGAATTAGTGAGTGAATCAATGTCAAACAGCCAATCAGGACCTGAACCAATAGGATTTGGTGTGTTCTCATTGCATTTGACATTGTCACTTTCTTCAATTATTCTAGAAGAGGTATTAAACACTCTGTAAGCCTTACTCTGAGATGAGTAACCAACAAGAAAACCATCATCTGCTTTGCTATCAAACTTACCTAAGTGAGATTTGGTATTGAGAATTGTACAAGGACACCCAAATGGTTTGAAAAATCCAATAAATGGTTTCTTTTTCAGAAAAAGCTCATAAGGTGTCTTGTTTTTAGGCTTTATTACCAGCACTCTGTTTTGAACATAACAAGCAGTATTAACTGCTTCTGCCCAAAAAGTAGTGGGTAATTTTGAATCAGCTAACAGAGATCTAGCAGCCTCAATCAGTGTCCTATTCCTTCTCTCAGCAACACCATTCTGTTGTGGAGTCCTAGGAGCACTGTATTGTCTCTCAATTCCTTTTTCCTCACAAAAGGTGTTTAGATCAAGGTTTTTAAATTCATTCCCATTATCTGATCTAATGACTTTCACTTTTTGATTTGATTGGTTTTCAATTCTAAGAATAAAAGTTTTGATCAGTCCACTTGTCTCATCTTTAGTTCTCAGAAAATATACCCAAGTAAATCTAGAGTAATCATCAACAATAACTAAACAGTATGATTTCTTGCCAATGCTCATGACATTTGTAGGGCCAAACAGATCCATATGCAACAACTGAAGAGGATTTGAGATAGTGTTTATCTCTTTGGACTTATGAGAAGTTTTGTGTTGTTTGCCTTTGAGACATGCAACACAATGATCATCACATGAATAGACTTTTGATGGTAAACCCCTAACAAGATTATTTTTAACAAGTTTATTCATTGTTTAAAAGTTCATGTGACACATCCTTCTGTGCCAAAGTGATGATTCATCTATTGAAGCTTTTGAAACTAAACAGTTTAGAGATGAATCAGAGGAAACACTTTCTAAATCTAAACACTACACATTATCCTTTCTAGGAGTTCTCAATAGTATCATGTTTTCATCAACTGCCTTGAATCCAGGAGCAAGAATAATGCATTCTGAATCAGTAAATAATATACTATGTTTCTTGTCACAGACCTGTGATACACTTAACAGGTTGTATCTCAATTGCTCAACATAGTAAACATCCTCAAATGTCATCTTACCTTTTGACACGTCACCTTTACCACTTATCTTACCTCCTGCAGGATTATTCCCAAAAGCAACACGTCCTCCATCAATTCTTTTGAAATTCTTGAGGCAGGACATGTTACCTGTCATGTGCCTGGAGCAACCACTATCAACATGCCAGATGCTCTTCTCCTTGAGCTGTTGGTTGCCCTGCACATAAGATAAATCAATTAGTTTTTATTGGGAACCCAAGCCAAAGTGGTCTTGGGTCTCCCTTGCTCATCAAAGTACTTGCATTGGGTTTTTATGAGATTTTCAAACTTAGGTACTGCAGAATTAGAGTACTTTGTCAATATGATTGGTCTAGCAGCACAAAAACTAGAAGCAGTATTAACCTTAGAAGAAGTACTAACAGAGTTAGCAGCACTAACAGAGTTAGCAGCACTAACAGAGTTAGCAGCACTAACAGAGTTAGCAGCACTAACTGAGTTAGCAGCACTAACAGAGTTTGCAGCACTAACAGAGTTAGCAGCACTAACAGAGTTAGCAGCACTAACACTGCTAGCAGCAGTATTGGCAGTAGTATTGCTTCTAGCAGCACTATCCTTGTCAGCAGTACTATCTGAGGTATCAGTACTAACATTAGTGCTTTTGGGGACCCATATATTGACACATTCCTTTTCAGTCTGTTTTCTCATGTGGCTTTTGGATTTAGCTTGTTTCTTACCCACATTATTCCTTGCAGGCTTCCTATAACCAGAAGATTTTTGAAAACTTCTTTGAAAACTTTTCTTTTGGTTAATAGGATTGAAATAACAGTATTTGGCAAGATGATTCAATTTGCCATAAATAAAACAAGGTTTTGGTCTGTTAATCCTTTGCAGATCAACTCCTTGCTTTTGTGCCCACTGGTTATTCCAATTTCTTTGATTTCCCCTCCTTTTATCATGTTTTTGGGGTTCATCCATTTGAAGATTCTTGCAAGAACAATGTTCACAGGTATTGGACTTCACAACAGTGGTTTGTGTATAATGAACTCCTTTTCCCTTTCTAGTCCTTTTCATCTCATTGTTCTTATCCCAGGGACTTCCACCATCCTCATTGGTCTTTATGTAATTCTCTAAGGGAATCTCACCACTGACATTCTTGTCCCTTTTCTTAGACTCTTCTTTTTCAGTTTTATCCTCCACAACAACTTCATCTGATGGATCTATTTTAGTAGCTCCTTCAGGTAAGTTCTTTTTATCCTTGGTTTCTAACAGGTCTGACTTAGGAGGGATGTAGTTGTTATTGTAGGGTGGGGGTGTGGCATTGTACCATATGCCTGGTTTCAACTTACTATGGATTTGAGAGTTGATTATGTTGTCCATGACTTTAGAGGCACAAGTAAACTTTTCTACATCAAGTTTAACTTTCTCAAGCTCTCCTTTTAGTTTCTCACACTCTTCCCTGGACTCTTTCAGTTGGAACTCCAGACCACCCTTTTCCCACTTCCAGTAGTTTGTATCATATGAGTGTTGAAGTTCATTGGCTTGAAAAGCCTTAATTTGTTCTTCAAACCTCTCAACAATCAATACATAGTCTCTTCTATCCTTTTCTAATCTCTTAAGGTCATCACACATTCCCTGATTGTGATCTCTATACTTTTTAACAGTGTCTATACAAGCTTGAGAACAGAGATTAGATTTTACCTCAGTGGGAAGATCTGAAACTTCAGCCATAAGTGCTTGATTTTGGATGGCCTCTTCTGCTTGATCACTCCAATCAAATCCCATTCCTTGTTGAGAGACAAGAGCTTGAATAGAGTTTCTGTTTTGATTGGAGCTTCCAGCCTGAGTTTGTTGATGGCTGTTGTGAGATGTTCCACCTCTGCATTCCCTGGCAAAGTGTCCCATCTTGTGACACTTGTAGCATTCAACTTTGGACTTGTCAAATCCAGCACCATCTTCTCTTCTTTGGGAAAAGTTGTTTCTCCCTGTCCTTTTTATGAATCTCTTCACCCTCATAGACAGCATAGCCATCTGCCACTTGATATCTATCTCTTCAAGATCATCAGCATTAATCTGTTCTAAGTCATCATTAATCAATGAGGAATTAACATGACTAGAAAAGAAGGCTTCTAGTACTGAGTCATTGATCTTTTCCTGATTGACTCCTCCAGCAGCACTAACTGATTCAGGGTTAGCAGTAGAATCAGGTGATGCTGAAAGAAGTGCAGCATTGTGTACATATCCAGAGGGCTTCTTTTTGGCTTCAACCTCTGCTTCAAAGACTCTAAGATCATTGTAAAGATCATCAAGCTCTTTATCTTCCAGTTGGTCATTCTGTCTGAAGGACACATTATACATTGTCCACTCTTCACCTAATGATCTTAAGAACTTTCTGTTAACATCATCAGCCTCCATCTTGACTCCTACTGTGGCCAATTCTCCAATCAGCTTATTAAATCTATCAAAAGTTTGAGTCATAGACTCATTCTTAGTAGAAGTAAAGTTTTCATACTGCTGCTTGAGAATTGCCTTCTGATTCCTCTTGGTACTTTTGGTGCCAGTGAATCTCTTTTCCAATGCATTCCACAGAATCTGAGCATCAGTGCAGTGTTGAAATTGATGCTGATATTCATTGGGGATAGCCAAAAGCAGAGTGCTTAAGGCCTTCATCTCTATTTGTCTGACTTTTCTCTCTGCATCAGTTTTTGGAGGAGGTCTTTTGCCATCTGGTCCAGTTCTTCCTTCAGCACATGGACCATTCTCTATGATATCCCAGATGGAATAATCAGTAAGCAGAATGTACTGCTTGATTCTAATTTTCCACATGTCAAATTCATTGGGTCTGAGCATGGGAACCTTAGAAACAAGAGTACTGTTTGATTCAAAAGAATTGTCCATAATGATTGTAGAATTCTAAGAAACACAGGCTCTGATACCACTTGTCAGGATCGAATCTTAACAAGACTAATAATACTTAGAATTCAGAATTAAAGAATCTGCGGAATAGAACTTTAATTCACACAATCAAAGAACAATATATCAGAAAACACACAGCTGCTTGTATTCACTAATTCGACTCACAAGCTTACAACCAAACCTCAATCTTGATGAACAGGCTCAATCAAGACGACTTCTACTTCTCTAGAAATAGGGTTCTAAACCTTGAGGTTAATTCTCTCTAAACAAAATCGAATTCTGTATCTCACGTATACGTAATGTGTATTTCTCTGTTTTCAATAGCTATCTATAAACATCTATTTATACACAATAAGTACAAGATAACTATCAAAAATAAATTGATCTTCTGAATCTTCTTTAAGCATATCTTCATTCGTTCCACTTTTATCTCCAAAATCTTCTCATTCCAAACTTATCACATCAGCAGTATTAATCTTCATTCAGCATGAGCAGTACTAATATTCTCCAGCAGCATTAATTTATTCTAGCAGTACTAACTCATTCCAGCAGCATTAACTTGTTCCAGCAGCATTAACTTGTTTAGCAGTACTAACTCATTCCAGCAGTATTAACTTGTTCCAGCAGCATTAACTTGATTAGCAGTACTAACTTGACTAGCAGTACTAACTCATTCCAGCAGTATTAACTTGTTTAGCAGTACTAACTTGACTAGCAGTACTAACTCATTCCAGCAGTATTAACTTGTTCCAGCAGCATTAACTTGATTAGCAGTACTAACTTGATCTGGCAGCACTAATGTTGTTCTGGCAGCACTATCCATACTTAGCAAATCTTCAGTTCCCAACAGTTGGACCGATGTTCGGCGGGTGGCCGATGTTTGTTATTGTAATCGGTTGGACCGATGTTCGACGGGTGGCCGATGCTTGTTATTGTAATCGGTTGGACAGATGTTCGGCAGGAGGTCGATGTTTTGTTAATATAAGTTATTGAAAATCTTTGGAGTCTATTAGAATTCGTGGAAGTTAATCGACAGTTAAGGGTAGGAATGATCGTAGTCGAGTATCCTGTAGGGTATACTGTGAGCAGCTTTAGGAGGGTTAGAGCTTGAAATTGAATCGGGATGTATAGAATAGCTAAGGTTGGGAGACAACCAAAGTCGTTTGACTAAGAATGATTCCAGTTGTTGGAGTGTTCTTCTGATCATAATTTTCAGTGTCCTAGAAGGGGTACGTTAGTTAGAAAAGTATTCGAGAAGTTTTAGAAGGAATTTCAAGTGGACGTGGGAACCTGGAGTTGAGAGGAGGGAGAACTATCCGGAGCTATTCGTAGGCAGAGACTTCGAGGACGAAGTCTAATCCAAGTAGGGGAGAGTTGTAAAGCCCGTATCCCGGTATGTAATTTCTTTTATTAATTCTTTTCTCTTAAATTTGATTTATCGTGGATTCCGTTAACGGGGTTAGATGAGTCGGACCTTATAGTCAAATATATCAAAAACATTGGTTAGTTTGCTAGAAGGTTGTAGTTGAGGGGCTAAAGTGTAAAAGGGCCAAACTTGTGTGTGTGGTATTCGGCCCATGCAACCCAATTTAAGAAAAAAAACGTATCTTGTTTAGGGGTGGGTTTTCGTGAGTAGCAAGGGAAAAAAAAAAGAGAGGAACCCTACGGCTTCTACCCCCCCCCCTCCCCTCTCGTTCTACTTCGTCGCCGCCAATCACCCCAACCCCTCCCTACCATCTTCTTCTCCTTATTCACGACCGCCGCAGACCACCGTGAGACCACCAGCAGCCGGCGCCGCTGGTCCTGCCGACGTTAAGAGAGAGAGAGCTGCGAGGGAGAGTGCAGCGAGTGAGAGAGAGAAGTCGGACGTTGGGTCATCGCTGCGTCATCGTCAAGGTAAGACTCACCTCTCTTTGTCGTTTCTTTCTTCGCCGTTCAACCGCAAAGAACCACCACCACTGCTGTCACGTGCGGCCATGGTCGCCGCCGGCTGCCGCCGTCGTGCGCCTCCAGCCGGTGGCTGTGGTGGCGGGTCAGTGGCCGTGTGTGTGAGTCGAGATGTTTAAGGAAGGTTCTTTCGTCGGATTTTATTGTTTTGTTATCAAACCACCACCACCACCGCCGGCGGTGGCTGCCGCCGCTGCCGCCGACCACCACTGCCGGAGGTGGCAGTGGGTCGTTCTTGGTGTTTGTCCAGCCTTCGTAAACCCTAGATAACTAAACCGTAACCCCAATCGCGAAAACATCTAAACCGTTTTAAAAATCACTTTCTGCCCCTATTTTTGCGTCGGCCATAACTTTTTCTCCGTAGCTCGGTTTGAGGCGAAACTGGTGCCCACGGTTCACGTTCTGGGTCGGGCACATTTTCCGTGTTTTAGCGGAAATCTGGTTCGGCCTCTAGCTAGGTGAAAAAGTGGTCGTTTTTACAGCAGTTCGTCATTTTATGTGAAAAACTGCAGTTTCTGTCCCTGTCTTTCGTTAGCCGTAACTCTTTACTCGTAACTCGGATTGGGGTGAAACCGGTGCCAAAAGTTCCCTTTCCGAGTCTAGTAACTTTTCTGTGTTTCGTGCGAAATTCAGTTCGGAACGTAGCATAGGCCAAATCGTCGTTTTATACTGAAAGGTGCTGGTTTTTCACTGTTCTGCGAACTGTTCTTATAAATTCCGTAATAAAATGTAGAAAAATCGTTAGGAGGTGTATAATATGTCCTTGGAACCCTAACTCAGAGTACTTTATAGTTATGTATTTTAATCGAGGATTTTCTGGGTTTAAAGGGGTCGAAACAGGTCCCGAACAGACCTGTTTGGTTAGACCGGAAGGTAGTTTTAGTGACGGTTTAAGTGTGCGTCGTGTCTTAGGGTCCGGGTCTCGTATTGATATGTTTTAACGTGCGTTTAGGTGCTGGGAAGTGACTGTAATTGGGAAGCTTGAATTTGTATTGTTGAGCTAGGCGCGCATTCGAGGTGAGTTCTCTCACTATAACTAATGTCGGTTATTTTTACATTACGTTGTGTATGTATGTGGTAGTTCTATTTGCTTTTGATGCGGGGTTAAATAGTGGGGTGTCTAGTCGGACCTTTATTGTGGTGACTACGCGGGTGGCGTAGGAGTTCGGCGGGGCCGAGGGTGTCATACGCGGGTGGCGTAGTAATTCGGTGGGACCGAAGGTTGTATACGCGGGTGGCGTATGAACCGGGGGGTGCCGGGTTGCGTTTACACGATGGTCGTGTGGTCGGTGGGACCGACGTATGCCTATTAGGTGGGTTGGTGTGAGTATGCAGGTTTATGATTTGTTCGTAGACTTGAATGCTGTTTATGTGCAATTATCTGTTTATGGTGGTGTGGAAATAACTGTGTTACTTATGGTGTAGAATTCACTAAGCTTCGTGCTTACCCTTTCCTAATAGATTGTGGTTTCAGGTACGGGCGGCTCCAAGGCGTGACGAGTACACACTGGCGCGCGAGGAGAGCTGGTTGCTTTATGGTTTTTAATAATTAAACGTTTAATTCCGCTGGTTTTTATTATGAAGATATTAATTATGAGTTTGCAAACGAAACGTTGGGATCATTTAATGAGTTGTTATAAATGAAATGTTTATTTAAAAATTTAAATTTGCTTGTAATTTTTGGGACGTTACAAGCAGTTAAAACATCCAATAAGAATGTAATATAAATCCGTACATCAATCAGGGAAGACAATCCATATGCATATGATATAGCCTCAACAATGCGAATGAATAAAATACCCGAAATTAACACCCTTCGGTGACGGGGGAGACCCGATCTCATCGAATGTGGCAAACACATAGATTAAACCACGATTAAAATAAATGCAAGTAAGCTTCTTGGATGTGGAAAACGGATGACATCAACCATACTAGGTCTTTAGTCAATCTTCGGCATCAATCATACTAGATCTTTAGCCCATCTTAGACATCAACCATACTAGGTCTTTAGTCCGTCTTCGGCATCAACCATACTAGGTCTTTAGCCCTCTTAGACATCAACCATACTAGGTCTTTAGTCCATTTAAAACCACCAAGTTCAACCATACTAGGTCTTTACCTTGGCAAACCCACCATCCAAAACAAGCTTACTTAACTTAAAATTTATACATGACCTCAAAAGAATAACCAATGCCTTCAAAACATGTAAACCTCAAATATGATGCAACTCGTGCAATACAAACCCCAAGCCCACGTCGAGCTTATTAAAACCGGGCGAATGCCCTCAAGACTCAATCGAGTCCAAAACCGAGCCCTCTGCTCAAAGATCTAATGATCATTTATCCACGTCAAATCATGCAAATGAAATGCAATTAAGCATATAACACATCCTAGACTCCACCATGAGCATGTAAATATCAACAACGTGCAATAATATGCAACACGGTGAAATAAAAGCAACCCGTAAATAAGACTCCACATCGAGCCATTTACCGGACAAATGTCCCAAGGCTATCTCCAAGTCAAAACCGAGCAAAGTGCTCCAAGTTTGCTAGACCCATAATGTCGGTCATCATCGCATAAAACGCGTTTAAACATTGTTTAAGAAAACACGTATCCCAAAATCATTATTAACCCCAAAACTCAACACGGGTTAAACAAAAGGGTTTTCCCAAAGGACTCACACCCTTAATATTCTTAAAATAATTCATAACACTAAAAGTGCATTTTCCCAAATGGTTTGTTAAAATCATTTGCACTAACATGATTAAACCATCAAATAAACCTCATTTTGAGCAATTAATCTTTTAAAGACAATTTTGGCTTCTAATCATCCAAATATTCAAAAGCCCCAAATATGGGTGTTTTACACATTTATGAAGATAAACACTTCAAAAAGAGTTAAACCATTCAAATAACTCAACCACCTATATTTTCAAGTAAAACACACAAATATTTGGAGAGTACTCATTTTGGCATGTACAAAGTTTTCGCAAAGTAACTTGAACTCACCTTGCTAGATTTAAGCTAATCTAGAGTTTTCTCCAACGTAAGCTCCTTTGATGAAGTTTGCATCTTCAAGCCAAAACTTCCAAAACCTAGGTCCATAAGTTCCAACCACAACTATTTAGGTCTAACCATAAGAAATCATCATCCATCCATAATATACCAAAATACCCATTATAACAAAACCCTAACTTCATAATCAAATAGGAGAGGAGATTACCTTAACCACACTTGAATCCACCAACCAAAGCATCTCTAGAGCCACCAAAACAAACCACAACTCCTAATCTTCAAATGGAGTGGAAAGGGTTGGGTAAAAACCCTAGAAATCAGTGGAGAAGATGAAGTGGGGGTTTCCTTTTGAAGGGTTAAGGTTTCCAATCCATGGTGGGTGTTTGATTTGGGGAAAAAGATGAAGAAACCACTTAAAACATCGAATCTTGGGGTTCAAAAGCTCAAAATCGGCTTTGGATGCTTAGGGTTTCGGGTTGAGAGGAGAATGGATGAAATGGGAGAAGTGAGAAGGAATTTGGGGTGAGAAATGGTTTTAATCGGATTCCAGCTCCCCGACCGCGATAATGACACCGCGACAATGACATGGTCATAGTCGCTGGTCATAGTCGCGACCCGCGTACCACATTCTGCTTGATTTGCTCAAATCAACCCCCACCGCGACAATGACACCGCGACAATGACACCGCGACAATGACATGGTCATAGTCGCTGGTCATAGTCGCACAAGGCGTACCGAACCCTGTACCCTTGGCGCGACAATGCCACCGCGACAATGACACGGTCATAGTCGCTGGTCATTGTGGCTTGACCCGTACCAAGCCCCGAAACTCGACTTTTTCAACGCCAAAACTCTCGATACACTTAGAGACTTTACGTAATGTCTTCCAAACATAAATCCCACCATTTTCAAGATGCAAAACATTTGGGTGATAATTATCTACCGAAATTACGGGTGTTACAATCTATACTGAATCCTCACAGATCAGATACCGAGCAAGAAAGAAGTCCATAGATCTTTCCTAGATGAGCAGTTATTTTCCATATCTAAACTTTCTTGGTTTGCACAGATTGTTACGTACTTAGCTACAAAAAAGTTACCACGTGATTGGACAACTCAACATAACGATACTTCTTTTCGCAGCTTAAGTACTACTATTGGGAGGATCCAGAACTATTTAAATATTACCCGAATCAAGTTGTCTAGAAATATGTTCGTGGTAGTGATCACAAAGACATTTCAAAGCACTATCAATTATGCATGCGGGAGACATTTAAGTGGCAAGAAAACAAGGCTGAAAGTACTTGAATGTGGGTTCTTTTGGCCCACCATATTTCGTGATGCTCAAAACTTTGCAAAATCTTGTCTTCGATGGTAAAGTCTGAGCAATATTTCATGGAAGGAAATGATGCCTCTCAACCCCATCGTGACTGTCGAGAGCTTCGATGTGTGGGGTATAAACTTCATGGGCCCTTTCCATATATCATCCCAGGGTAATTTATACATTCTTCTAGTTGTTGACTATGTCTCTAAGTGGGTGGAGACTATTGCAACTAAAACGAATGATCACAGGGTAGTATGCATTATGCAAGTTTGTCAAGAGCCACATTTTCACTCGACAAAGTTATTCGAGAGTCACTATCAATGATGGGGAACCCGCTTCCGTAATATAAAGTTTAGTGCTCTGGCAAAGCACTATGGGATCACACATAGGATAGCCACACCATATCACCCACAGACTAGCGGATAGGCCGAGGTCTCTAATCGTGAAATCAAACATATTTTGGAGAAGATTGTGATTGAATAATGCCCCATGTTCTTAGTATGCGCCTAGGGTTTGATTCTTTCAACTCACTTTTATATTTTTAATTGATTTTAACTATTTCTTAAATCTCATGATTTTTCTTAAAAGATAACTTAAGTATAAATTAAAAAACAATTATGTAAAAATTGTGATTTTTTAAGATAACTTATTTATGTAAAATTCTTTAATTTTTTTATTTTTTTATTTTTTATTTACCTATTAATATCTCGTGATTTTTATATCGAAGGGGTCATTTACCCAACACATACTTGCGATTACCTGTAATAGCTTAGCCAACAGTTTTACTTAACTAAACTGGTAAAATATTAGTTCATAAAAATGCTATCGCATGCAACATTTTTATTCGACAAACGTTTACAAGGTAAGCAGTTGTTACTCTCATTTACCGAATAAGACTTTCGGTTCTTGTCATCGCTTTTACACGGTAAGATTCTTAATCCTTATCATATTAATCCGATAAGTTAAAGTGAGTCGGTAAACGATAGAAAGTTGCTTCTATATATAACAGAAAATCTATGTTCAACAAATAGTAATGCCTAGTTGCTTGTCTTCTTTTTGGGAAAATAACTTTGATATCTTCTTTTGGTTTCTCTAGAGAAAGTCTTTGTGAATCTATACAACTATACAATGGTGTTGGTTTATAATTGGAGTATTGAATTATAGGATCTGTTTGTCAAACTAACTGATAATCGAGTTGACGATTGATAAGCTAGTTGAAGATTGATAAGCTAATTAGTAGCAGATAAGCTAGCTGATGAATAAATTATGTTTGGCAAAAACTAGTTTAAGCATTAAAATGACCATAAATGACATTGAAAAATAGTCAATTGCAAATATATTATATAATAAATCAAATAAATTTCTAATAGTATAATTAAAACAAATTTCTAATAATATAGTTTGTTAATTACTACAAACAAGATGGTAAAGGAAAATTTGATAATATAATATGTTAAATGAAAGAAGTTAAAATTGATTATTATATATCAATATAAATTTTGATTTTTAAAACAAATTTTAGAAAAAATCTACATTAGTTTATAATTTAAATAACTATTATATATAATATGAATAATAATAAAATTGATCAACCTCACATAACCTAATTCATTAATATTTTTTAAAATATAATTGATAATAAAATTATTAAAATTATTTAGCATATTTTAATTTAATTGTCTATGAAAGTAAAACATTAATTTTTATGTAACTTATATATATATATATATTTTATAAACTGTTATATTTATTTTTTTATATCTACATATAATGAATAAAAAATTATAATATATTTAGTATAATTAATAACATTTATATTTAATTAATAATTATTATTAAATATTTGTTGTGTAACTAAAACTACTTAGGGCATTTGGTTCATTTTAAGGAATGGAAATGAAAATGAAAATGAGAATGCAGGAGAATGGGAATAGGAATGATCATTTCATTGATACTGTTTGGTTAAACCAATATAATTAATAAAAGAATATTTTATATAAACATTTTAATACAAATATATGACGTCCAACGTGAAAATAAAAAATATTTTTCATTCAACATCGAGAAATGAAAGGACGTATGAGAAAAAATGACTAAGCGAAAATAAAATTTTCATTCTCTCCAATTTGGTCAGGAATGAAAATTAATGGGTTTGGGATAATGATTCCATAATATTATATCAAATCAAACAACAGATTTTATTATCATTCCCATTCCTGACCTCTCAACACCCCAACCAAAACACCCCCTTAATAATATATGATTAAAACTAATTAATAATTTTAATTACTATAAGTTAATATTTATGAATAACTAATATATATTTATAGTTAAGAATTAATATATATGAATAACTAATAATAATTTATGACTAATAGTTAATATTTATGAATAATTAATACTTATTTATAATTAATAATAATAATTAATATAAATGAGAATTACAATTGAAAAATCTTAAAAAACTTCTTATAAGCTAATCCAATACCTATCAATAACTTAGATTATAAACTGAATTATAAATTAACTTATGTGAATTCGATCGATTACTAAAAAAATATAATTTAACAATCTAGCTTATTTTTGCTAAGCAATGCCTTTATGTGTTTTATATATGGGAATTTAATTAAAATATCCAAAGTTTGATTTTGACTTATCAAAATACCCATTTTTTCAACTTTTGCCAAAATATCCATTTTTCTCGCGATATGTCCCGCGATCGCGGGATAGGGTTCATTTTGAAAAATTTGATCCCGCTATAGCGAGATGAGTCCCCGCGGCTGCCCCAAAATTTGTGATTTATAATTCAATGTTACACTTTCAACCCTTATACTTATTTACTTACTTTACTTTATACCTTTTACTTTCCTAATTTTAATTTTACATCTTCATCATATTAACACATATAATCGTATTATAAACTAAAATACGTTTTAATTTTAACAAGTTACATCATTGTACTCGTCTCTTCGATACCTTCGAAATGAGCCCAATATTGAATATTTTTGGAATTATTTATTTTATTATATATCATATATACTACATAAAAATATTTTTAATATTTACAATTCATACCCTTATAGATAATTATTTAATTTATGGTACATTTCTTACTTTTTCAATTTTCGTTTTACACTCCTATCGCATTAACATAATAATCATATATTAACTAATTGATTAAATTGTTTTAAATTATTTGTTTTAAAAAATACGTTTTAACATATCACATTGACATACATAATTACGTTAAAATATGTTAAGAAGTTCGATAAATATATATACGTTTTAAAAAATACGTTTTAACATATCACATTAACATACATAATTACGTTAAAATATGTTAAAGAGTTCGATAAATATATATACGTTTTAAAAAATCGTTTTAAAAAATACGTTTTAACATATCACATTAACATACATAATTACGTTAAAATATGTTAAGGAGTTCGATAAATATATATACCTTTTAAAAATTCGTTTTAAAAAATACGTTTTAACATATACATTAACATACATAATTACGTTAAAATATGTTAAGTAGTTCGATATATATATATATATATATATATATATATATATATATATATATATATATATATATATATAACCCAAATAATTTGACGATTTAATGAATTTGTTAATATATGATTATTATGTTAATGCGATAGGAGTGTAAAACAAAATTGAAAAAATAAAAAATGTACCATAAATTAAATAATTAACTATAAGGGTATGAATTGTAAATATTAAAAATATTTTTATGTAGTATATATGATAAATAATAAAATAAATAAATCCAAAAATATTCAATATTGGACTCATTTCGAAGGTATCGAAGAGACGAGTACAATGGTGTAACTTGTTAAAATTAAAACGTATTTTTAACGTATTTTAGTTAATAATACGATTATATGTGTTAATATGATGAAGGTGTAAAATTAAAATTAGAAAAATAAAAGGTATAAAGTAAAGTAAGTAAATAAGTATAAGGTTTGAAAGTGTAACATTGAATTATATATCACAAATTTTGGGGCAGGGGACTCATCCTGCAGGATCAAATTTTTCAAAATGAACCCTATCCCGCGATCGCGGGACATATCGCGAAAAAAATGGGTATTTTAGCAAAAGTTGAAAAAATGGTTATTTTGTTAAGTCAAAGTCAAACTTTGGATATTTTAATTAAATTCCATTTATATATTGTAAGTTACTTATTATGTAATTATTTTTATTTTTGTTACTATTTAACCTTTTTACACCAATCACCATAGTAATAGTAGGAGTTTTCTGACTATTAATTTTATGATGTAGATGTGATTTTGATTTTAATCTTTTTTATAATTACTTTGTACTTTTTGTAAACTAAATGATTTGTGTTTGAATTTAGTAATAAAAAGACCTAATAAAAAATATAATTGGAAAAAAGTATAGGGTCACATTTAGGTTATTTCACATGCCTTTAAAATATGAGAGCATCTCCAATAACTTATCCAAAATGAAGATTGCAGGGTTTATTTTGCTACAACATATTTCTCAAAATCTTCTTTAAATTGGAAAAAAGTATAAAAGAGATGATGAAAATCTTCATATATGAATGTATTTCAGAAAATTATTACATACGAGAGAGATTTTTTTTTATTAATTCTACCAATGCAATTGCATGTATTAAATTAAACGTTTGAGAGAAAGAAATAATATTTTATATGTTGTATTTTATTTTTTATTTTTTAATAAAATAATTAATTGTGTAATCTCTAAAATAAAAAATCTGTTGGAAATTAATGTGATTTTTTTTCCTTCAAATTTTGACTTTTTTTCTTCTCTATTTTAGAGAAGATGTTGGAGATGCTTTTAAAACCGGTCCTGAGAGCATCTCCAACAGATTCCCTAATTTTTTTTCAAAATAGAGAACCAATAGTCAGAATCTCAAAAAACATAAATTACATTCATCTATTAAAATATTAATTTCTCTTTCTAACTATTTGTTTTCAAATATTCTATTTTTTAGGTTATCTCCATATTTGTATAAAAACTTATTCTCTATCCTATTTTTTATTTGGAGAAGCTATTGGAGTAAAATTATATTTCAAAATCGTAGTATTTTTCATTTTCTTCAAAATAAGAAAGTTGTTGGAGATGCTCTGATACAAGACATTTTACTTACAGTTATTTAAATATTGCATCTTGCCACATTACCCAAATATGCACCTAGTTACTATCTAATTAGTGCTTTAAATAGTTTTTAATTTAATTAATTCGTAACAAATCCAATAAGAATACTTGATATAATTTCATTTGGGATATCTAATTAGTGCTTTAGGGGTGTTTGGGATTGCTTATTTAAATCAACTGCTTATTTTTAAAAGTGTTTATCAACTTATGTCGTGTTGAAAAGAAGTTGGGGGTAAAAATGTAATTTTGACAAATAAGTTATAAACAGTTTCAAATAAGTTAAAATGGATTAAATTATCAAAAAAACTTATTTCTGTTAGGGAAAAGTCATAAGACCATGAGTACCGCTTCCTATCGAACCCACTGAACCCTGATGCCACCTCAACGCCACATCAGCTTTTCTCTTTCCTACCCTCCTTACCCTAAAGTGGAGTACCGCTTCCTATCGAACCCACTGAACCCTGATGCCACATCAGCTTAATACTTTCCTACCCTCCTTACCCTAAAAAAATAAAAAAATAAAAAAATAAAAATAAATTTACGGCGGGTTAAGCCGGGTTCCCGAACCCACTCTTACCCGCTACCCCCAACCCGATGTGAACCCGCGACCCCCCGTACCGTCAACCCGCCCTACCCGATGCCAAACCGATGGTGAACCCGCCGTGGTACCTGATGTGGTACGCACGGCCTAAGCACTTTTCTTTTTTTCAATCCAAACATTAAAAATAGTTTATTTACGGTAAAAAAAAAACAATAAGCAAATAAGTCAAAAAAATAAGCAATACCAAACACCCCCTTAAATTGTTTTCTAATTTAATGGCGTTTATTGTGAAAAGAAGTCTGCAACCCAAGGGTTGGAAAAACCATTGATGTTTCGTCTTCCCATGCTATTGCAATAATTCCCCCCTCCCTTCCCGCCAGAAGAAAAGAAAAAAAAAACCAAATTTGCTGCCTATAAATAACCCTTTATAGGCACACCCTCCTCTTAAACTCTCACTCTGTTAATTTGGAGAACACTCTTTTTATCGAAATATTAATGGGGGATTGGGTAACGATTGTTGCTTCTGTTGCCGACGTAGTTGCTATAGGCGCAGCAACCATTTCAACCGCTGCAATGGTCGTTGGCATGGTTTTGCCGATGGTGGGTGTGGTGGCGGGGCCAGCAGCTGCTGTTGCTACAACCGCCAATGTGGTGAAGCAGTTAGTAAAGCCGGCTTAGCCTGAATTAATTAAGACATCGGATAAAAAAGTATTGTTTTTATGTTGATTTGGTTTAATGAAATTGACTCCGTTGTGGTGTTTTTGCTCTTTAATTTTTGTTTTATTTGAATTGCTTCTTTTATATTTATAATTGTCGTATTATTATGTTTTACTTTATTACTGTAGTTGGGTATTTAGTTTGAAAATATATATGCACATTTATTTTTAAAACACCTACGATGTGCATTGTGAACCAAGTGGGTGGGAACGGTGTTTACGAAACCTATAACGATTACCTTGAAAGATATGTAGTAAAGAAGTAAGCCTGAAGAAAATTAAAGATAGTTTTTGAAAGTAAGTTTGATTCTTTTGAATTTTGCCATTAGCTTGAAATAAATTAACTTTCAAATGTTGAGTATATACATTTTTTGTCTTTCAGAAATTTCACTTTAACCCTCAAGTAGCGGAATTTTAAAAGTTTTTGTCTAGGTGACCAATCTTAGACCATCCACGTCAATGAAAGATTAAAGTTATTTTTAAAGTGACATCAGTTTTGTAATAATATGTTTTTTATAAGACCAAATTCCTTTAAAAAATTATCCCAAGAGTCACATCAACTAATTTATAATTTGTATTTAAATAATTTAATGATTTATAAAATCATAAAAAAATACTAATTATGATTTGTTATAAGATAAATACTTAATTAATTATAATGAAAATTATATAGTATATTATATTATAAATAATAACCTAATTTTAAATAATAAATTAATTTATAATAACACATGATTGTGTAAGTTTATCTATTAGTAATTTGTATTTGTATTTTTGTAATTTTTTTATATTAATGTATTTTTATTTTAGTAACCAAATTATAAATTATAATAAATAACATCCCACAAAAAATACCATTTATTTAAAATAAATTATGAATAGAAATTTTAATAGAAGTAATAAAAATTAATGTTCAAATAAATGAATGTGTATACTATATTATAAAGCATTTAACCACCAATATCTTAAAAACAACTTTTATAGCTTAAAGTACTACATTTTAAAGCACAATCTTTTAAAAACTTTTAAATACAACCTGTAAAACATAGAGTACAATACTTTCAAACATAAAAGTCTTAGACCATCCGTAGCCCAAGGCGGGCTTGAGCCCGGGCTTGTGCGGGTTCGTTCGGGAACGTGTACGGGGAGGCTCGGGCTCACGGCCGGCTTCCAGCCTCGGGTTCCCCAACCCGATTCATCCCGATGATTTTTATTTATTTTTTTAATTTTTTTAAAAATTTTGAAAATAATAAACTCCAACGGCTATGTAATTTTTTTTTAATTTTTTTTAATTTAATCACACTATATATATTAACCCAAACCTCTTATTTTTTCACATCAAAATCTCTTAAATTCACTCAAACTCTCTCAAACTCTCTCAAATTCTCTCAAACTCTCTCAAATTTCATCATGAATTCAAACAAAACACCTACATCCCGTCGTAACCGACCGGATACACCGCAATCGCAAGAAGACCCGGAGCTTGGTTTCCAAGCGTTTTCACAACAAGATTATCATCCGCAATTTTCGCAACAATTTTCGCAACAATTTTTGCAACAATTTCCCCTACAATTTCCGCACAATATTCCTTACCAATTTACACGTCCCGGTTTGATTCAACAAGGTTTTACTCCGGCCAACTACCATCTTCCTTCACCCGCAATCGATCTCGACGACAACAATCCACAAGGTTTTACTCCGGCCAACTACCATCTTTCGGAAACCCAAGATTCTATCCCGCACACATAATTTTGGGTAATTTTGTATTTTGTAATTTTTTTTTAGTGTTTTGTATTTTGTAATTTTTTTTAATGAATGATATGAATTTTTATCTTATTTTTATTTATTAAAAAATATATAAATATTTTTATTTTGTTAAATAATTAAATGTATAAATAAAAGAATTAAAAAAAATGAGGTGGCAAGAGGGTTTGAATGTATGGGTACTCCATTTTAGGGTAAGGAGAGGGTAAGGAAAGGATAAGGAAAAAAGCTGATGTGGCGCTGAGGTGGCTCAGGGCTTGAGGGTATGGGTACGGAATGCCTTACAAACAAGTGAACTAGCATGTGGTACAAGTTATTGCCTTTTAGACGTGACTTTTCAATTCCAAGATGGGAACCCAAAAAAGGGGCTCTTCAATATCAAACCATATCTCTTGAAATCGAATATTTGAATTTCAAACGCTATCACCACCTTCATTTTCAACCGGATCGATTTCATGGCATCCCTCTTCGTATCAATCTTCCCAGATTTTTTCAGATGCTTGATTTCATCGCAATCCTTTATCAGGTTCTTAGTTTAATACTCAGATCAATTCACTATCATCTTCTTCTTTGATATTTACCTTATTTGAAACATAATCTTGTTCCTAACAATGTTTTTTTGTCTTTGATTTTAGGGTTTTGAAAACCAATCAACATTGAGCTATTGTTTTGAGATAAAAAGGTTATAGATTATTCTCTTTATCATCTTCTATTTTGATCCTATTTCTTTCTTTCAGGATACCAGAGAATTCTATTTCTATTACCCCTTCTTAATTAAATTTCATCTTCATGGTGAGCTCGTGTCCTTCTTGTTTGTGTTATGCTTGATGGGAAACTTGTGTGTGTAGCTTGTTATGCACTAGAGACACATAGATATCGGGTCATTTTTAACCATATTATTTTGATACTAGATTGTCAAACATCGTGCTCTAACCGTTTTATGTTCTTTTGTGCTATTTTGATTTGTTGGCCTTTTGAACTTCATTTTTTGGAATATGCAGGTTGAAATAAGAGTTCATGGTTGTTAAGTGCTATTGGATGAAGAAACCCTAAGTCTGTATGCTTCTAAAGTCCTTATAGATTGTTGTGTGTAAATATAGTGCTATGGATGTATGTGCTTAGTCAAGTCAGGATCCGTGTTCGATATTCTATTTGGGATTCATCAAATGAATTTTGGATGGTCTGTGTCCAATTGGCTGCTATTATTTTGATGCGCTATTGTCTATCTCTATGATGTTCCTGATCAGATTTATGTTCGTTATAATTATTCCTTTGGTTGCTGCTGTTTTTTGGATTTTTATGGTACAAGACTGTTATTTTTTTACCTGTTTTTTGGTTTTTTTCCAAGTGCACATCGAAACCCCAAATCGATTTTATGCTCTGTGTTTATGCTATATGGCTTTCGGTTTTGTCAAAATCGATTTTGGGTTTCATCCAAGGCCACATAGAAGCATTTTGTAGACTTGTAGTAATGTTCCTGTCAAAATTTACCCAGATTTTGCAATAGCTTCTGTTTGGAGGTGGGTTTTGGTCGAGGGAAGAGGGCACTATGGTGGTGGGTAGAGGAGAAAAGCAAGTTATAAATCTATTCCTCTTAGGCCCTATTTGCTAATCCACATATACCCATACGAATGCCTACTTAATACTAATCTCATCCCAGTTGATTGTATAGAAGAAGTATCTTTGTTGATTAGTCTTTTTCTTTATAATCCTAATTTAAAGTTTGTGTTGTTAATATTCCAAATTGTCATATTTTCCAATAATTTTATCTTGCTTATCCATGTTTTTGTATTTTGTAAATTTGGTCAATAATAGAGGGATAAGGGCAAAGTTGTCTGGGTTGTGTACCCGTATGAACTGCAATCCCAAAGCCCGAAATACAAGCATTTGGCAAAGGATAGAAGCACCCCTGCTGGTGAAATCCAAATGTTGCATGTTGATTTGGCAAAAAGTAGGCACATGATTGGTTCAATTTC
The DNA here is from genome assembly GCA_033807775.1 of Saussurea involucrata. Classification (NCBI taxonomy): domain Eukaryota; kingdom Viridiplantae; phylum Streptophyta; class Magnoliopsida; order Asterales; family Asteraceae; genus Saussurea; species Saussurea involucrata. Next base: position 46,086,268 of record CM066324.1, read on the forward strand.
CTGATATTAAAGTAATCTTTGGAGGAAATCGAGGGAGGGAGCACATGTATTTTGTGGGTATTCTGTAAATAATATCAAGATGATGGTTTTCTTGATGTTCCACTTTGCAATTTACTCTGGTTTTCAGGTTTTGCTTTGTGTTTTGAGTTGGGATTTTGTTGGGCAGCTTGGATTTGGAGTTTTTCCTAAGAATGCAAAGCTGCTCTTGCAGCTTAATTTGTTCTTGTTAGTATGAATCTCGAAGATAGTAAACGAAGGGGAAACTTTAACCGAACGTTTGTATCTTTTTTGATGGTTGAATCACTTGTGAAGAAACTTGTTTTATGTTTATTCATTTGTGAATGATTTCAACTTTCAGGAAATCAAACGAGTGTTAGAAGCTTACTGTGACCATCACAGTTGGTATTCTTTTCGGCTTCTTCATTGGGGCATCCTTGATTCCTTTCCAGCCTTTTCACCATCAAAGGTATTGTGGGTCCCATGATTTCTTCGTAGATTTCCCGAGATGGAGCTTGACGATTGAGTCCCACCAAGTGGGATGGAATAAACAGTTTTGTTGCATCCCACAGACCCACACCCTTCAAAAGTAATGGAAAAAAATACTTTTCTTCAACACACACACACACACGTCAATTTAAAAAAAACAATTTACATTTTTACCTATCTGAATAAATGTTTATGATAGTATCTTAGTGGATTTTTTTTATCTTGTTGTAACATTTATTTTGACTTTTTGATGAAAGATTGTATTAATTTTCTATTTTGTTTATATAAAAATTCTATCCAACTTCTTTGGTATGATTATCAATAATACTCTCAAATAGAGGATTCAGATGTCTACTAGAATCATTTTCGCACAACAAACTTTTTGCATCATTGTTTGGACGGGTTTTGGGTGTCTTTTTAATTACAACTAGATGAATTTTGCATCCCGCCGCATTGCGCGGGCACACAACTAGCATTTAATAAAAATATTAGTAATTAATATTTATACAAATTAACTAGAAAATGAATTTAATTAAATAAAAATAGATATGTTTTATCTGGTTGATATTGCTACTGGTTTTGCTAATTTGGCAAGTGTAAGAGACATTAATATCTACATGACACCATCTTACAAGGTTGATGTGGATGCTTTTATTATCTATTGTGAAACAAAAATAAAAAATACTCCTCTGTCTTAAGAACCAAACTCTATGAAAAAGTTTGTGAATGAACATAAACATCTCTAGATGAATTGTTGTTTCATTAATTTCTTCAAACATGACCATCAATCTTGTCAATTTTCTCTTTGAATCAATCAAATTTGTCTTAGCAATTAAATTGCCACTACCGATTGATAAGGAATAATATTTAGAGTACTTGAATGTAAGAGACTCCTTGGTTACACTTACACCACACACCTATGTGATGAAAGATCCTTGGACCAGTTAAATCAACAGAAGTGAAATCAATACAAGACATTTGAACCCTAAACACAACATCATCTTGCCATGCATCATTGATCACTTCCTACTATGTATTTTTGTTATATTGAGTAGAGATGAGCCTCGAGGACCATTTTCCTGAACTGAACCGGCCATATCATGTAATCGGTTCAGTTATCGGTTCCAAAATTTTGACGAATTCGGTATCCGGATTGATATTCGGTACCAGTGTTTTCCACTACTAGACGACATGCCATTTCCGGTGGATGTATCCGTCCGAAAATCTTCGAGAAAATTGACTTTTCGGTGGATTTCCGGCGGATATGGCGGCTGGAATAAAAGGCGTGGATGATTGATTTTTCTGGCAGTCTTTTCGGCGGATTTCGTATTTTCGACGGATGATGGCCGCCGGAAATCTGCCATAATGTTTTTTTTTTCGTTTAACGAGATACTTGATTAAATAAGTTTACAACAGATGTGTTTCACTGGTGAAAATTTGATGTTTACTTCTTTGGAAGTTTACATCATATTATAAAATACCTGGTGAAACAATTGACGTTTACTAGTTTGGAAGTTTTCATCACATATGTTTCACTGGTGAAACAAATTGATGTTTACTTCTTTGGAAGTTTACATCAGAAAACAAGTAATGTTTCACTCATTAAACAAATGACGTTTACTTCTTTGGAAGTTTTCATCACATAATGTTCTAAAAAACGCGTCGTGGCGCCGAGGCGTGGCCTTGCCGCCACATTTTACCGCTTGACCTCGAGATAAGGCGTCGAGCTGCATGACCCACCATGACGCGTTATGGCGTTATGTTAGTGCCCTAACTAGCACCTTGTATCAAGTAGAGGGGCCTTATTGAAACTTTCCTATTTGCATACTATTAATTGTTTTTGCCTTGTAACTTTCCTTCTGTGTCATTCCATTTCTTCCAAGTACATTTCTGCACTTCTCTCCATTTCATCACTATGTACTTGAGGATTTTGATCTTAATAGAGGGATGACTAATTGATATCTATTGATTATATTGAATGCTTGTTCTGGGATCACAATTGGTAGTAGAGCATAGCGATTCATTTTGATTCAGAGATCATTTCATGAGATTTTGAGCTATTTTGAGTATTCTTCTTTTTCTACCTACTTCGGTTGATTTTGATCATTTGAGTTCTTTAAATAGATCATAATTGATTAAGGTCAGATTGGTGGTTGTTTCTATTCCGCAAATTCACTCAAACCAATCCAGATTTGATAGATTAGTTGAAATTTTGTGAAAATGACTTAGAACACTGTTTTGGGATCGAATTTCCTATTTCTGCTTGGTTTTGGACAAAAGTGCTTATTAAAAGTGTCCAGAATCACCTCGCGAACCTACGTACCAATTTTCAGCTTATTTGGACTTGTTCTAAGGATTGCACTTAGGATTGATTTGATCTTCATAATTATCGCATCAGTGATTGTTCATAGTTATCGAACCGAACTAGTTCTTTGTTATCGCAAGTAATTTCATCGTAAGATATATTATCGAGCCTGTTGTATGCGATAACAGTGTTTTATCGCACATGCCTATCAGTGAACAGTGTTTTATCGCAAGTGTCTGTTGCGACAAAACCAAATTTGATCTTTATCGCATTCCCTTATCTGCGATAAGATTTTATCGAGTGGTTGCGAGTTTCCTGCGACGAAGTGCTTCTTGCGACAATAGTTTGGTGTGCGACAATTAGTTGGTTGCGATAAAATAGTGTTTGTGGTATAAATTTTGTACTCTAATCAGAAGTTTGCTAAACGATCATAAACAAGTATTCTTACAATGACTACCAGGGATATGTTAGTCATAGGATCAAAGGATAAACCTCATGTTCTCTTTCTTAAAGACTTTAAGATATGGAAGGATCGGTTTTTGGACTATATTGAAAGACAAGAAAATGGGCACTTTATTGTGAAATCCATACAAGAAGGTCCTATGAAACCTGTTAAAAGAGTAGGGTAAGTAGTTGAAGGTGCAGGACCTCCAGAAGAAGTTGAAGTTCCGCCTCATCTTTATGATGTTGAACAAACAAAGAGA